>OU898276.1:85108816-85638816 GCA_918026665.1 Diabrotica balteata
AGGTTTTATCGGGTCAATAATTGGCAAATAAAAGTCGTAAACTACTTACATAAACTACTACGTAAACATTGATTTATTTGAATACGTTTCGCTTTTATGTTTAAAAACTCATCATTTCACTACAAATAAAAAGATCTTAGAATATAAGTAAACAACGAACAAAATTCATATATTTACAAAAATAATTTGTAGGTTTTTTAGATGTTATGATGATATAAAAACTCTACGGTAACTAACCTAAATATTAACTACTAAACGAGAAAAAAAGAAAACAAGAAACACAAGAAAAACTGTAAAAAAGCACTATTGCTTATTTAATTTTGACCGATTGCTTTATTTAAATGTTGGTTTAAGCTCTTTCAAGTGTCAAACCACACTAATCTTCTCGGTTGTTTTCTATCGGTTATAGGATGTTATAATTTCATATGTGGCTTGTTCTCGTACATGTCTTTATTTGGAATGCAGGAAGGTACGATCACGAGGGAATTGGTCAACGCAAAGCAGACTGACCTTTTTCTGATTCATTTTTTCTTAAAAAAAAAAGAAATAAGAACAGGAATAAAGTTAATGTCTTGTAAGGGTTTTTTTTAATGTTTTGTATGATGAGGGAGTGATGTATCTGGCTCAAGTTGTCGATGTCGATGTATCATAGCTTTTGGAATATAAAAATTTATTGATTAAAGATGCTGGATAGGAGTTATCTATGAGAATATACTTCAGTAGATTAAGAGATTCTTCTTTGTAAAGAGGATGTGTACTCTAGCTGAGCGCTTCTACCAGGTTAAGTTTATATCTGATTGGATATGTCAAATGGTAATTTAAAAAATGGTTGCTACCTATTTCTTTTCTGTACCAGGTAGTGACTAATCTTTTACCCGGTGTGCAAATGATTCGCATATCTAAAAACGGGACACTGTTATCAACCTCAAATTCACATGTAAATTGTAGGTAAGGATCAAAGCAGTTAAAAACTGATAAGGTAACCACTGTCTTGTACGGCGGGGTTGCTAAAATCAGATCGTCGACATACCGTTTTACAAAGGGAACCTGGAAATTTAACTTCTTGATAGTCTCATTAATAAGATCATCTAGTACGAAGTTGACTAGAACTAGACAAAAAAGGTTAATGCTTGTTAATAGTAAAATAAAGGTAGTTTTTCCTTTGCTGCGAGCATTGCCGATACCTTTTTTATTTTAATATTACCTCGCATTAACCTTGACTTCTCGTTAAATAATGTTGGTTTTTATAAAACGCAAGGGCATAAACTATAATATACAGAGCACAAACCAAACTAATTAATTTGAAATTTAATTTACTATGCCAATCAAATCAAGGACTGTATCTAAGATGTAAACAGTGTGAACACCACGTATGGCATTAAATTATTTAATAATTTTAAACTGAACTTATTTAGTTCTTTGCCACCAAAGCAGGTGTTACCTCTGTGCTCGAACCACTGAGAGTGGGAAAAGTTCGGAGACATTAGTTGGACTTTTCGGTCTGAATTGGAATTAGCTCGAATAGCAGACGAAGTGCTTTATTTAATTTTTCAGTTCTTCACCACCAAAGCAGGTGGCATCTTTGTGCTCGAATCACTGAATGTGGGAAGACTTAGGACACATTATCTAGACTTTTCGGTTTCAAAAGGTATCAGCTTGAACGGCTGGCGAAGTAGAGATACTGAAATAACTGTTATATCGTTCTACTAATTCTGACATAATATTTAAAAACCTATTGCATGAAATCTCGATTTTTAGTATTGGCAAAAAATGCGAGGCATTTGAAATATGCCGAAAAACAATAAATTTAAACTTTTACCACATTGCAAACTATCCAAAAAATTTAAAATCTCTGACGACTGTACTGGTTGCAATATCGATACTCACACACTTAAGGACAAAAATTTATGGGGAAAAAATACGTGTTCTCTTGTTTTTGTTTTCTTGCACCTACGTTTTTTTTATATTTGGGAGTTAATTGACCATACGAAACATAAAACTTCTTTAAAGTTGTAGTTACTTTCTTAAGTACATAATTAATAGCCTATGGTCACGTACTGGCTAAGAAACATCCGAAAATAGACAGAGCTAAATTTTCGTAATCTGCACCGGCATCTCGTTTTGCTTTTCTTGTATGTTTTCCCCGTCTTCTTTTATTTCTAAACTTTTTTCTTCCGCGTTTTGTAAGGTCTTTAACTACATTATTTTCTCCAAGATTTTCTATATTCGTCACGTTTAATACAGGTGTATCTGCATCTGACTCTGCAATAAGAAAAAACAATACAATTTTCAGACGATACAGAATATTTTTTTAAAAATAATCAGAAAAGCTTAAATTAGTCCACCGCGTATTTTATAATTTACTCTCAAATAACTTTATTGTCGTCCAAGACGGAATTGTCTGATGGCTCATAGTTATCGTCACTAAATCTAGAAAAAGGCTCGAAATTACTTTTTTTGGACGCTTACAATGCAGTACACATAATTTACGCATATAAGATGTTCCAACTAGCCATTTATTAAATAAATATTTCCTTTGAACTAATAAGGTCAAAAAATAAACAAACACGTGCACTCAGCGCCGGTTTAACCAGTGGTCTTTTCGGGGCTGTAGCACCGGGCACGGACGGCTGAAGGTTCCAGGGCGGTACGCGCGAAGCGTATCTTTAAACTTTAACTTTAAAGATCCAGCACTTTGGCAAGATTACCATATTTATTCAGTAATGATTATGGAAAAATGGGTCGATCAGAATCTTACAAATATGGATATTTCAATGTCAAAAAAGAAATTTCGGCAATCAAAACAGGTATACCAATTAGCAAATATAAAAAAATGGTTAATAGAGAAGTGGTTCGCCGCGATTGGGCAATTTGAGTCTTAGTTGAAAAAAAAAGAACCAATTTAAAACAGGATTTTTATTATGGAATAAAAATAAGGAAATGTTTGACGAATATGGAAGATCCAATAATCATATAGATAATATAAAAATGTATACGACTCACTTATTAAAGTAAGGAAGAGTTAATGTATAACTCGAAAAGGAAATTAGCACTGCGAACGAATATTGGATTAAAAAACTAAAAATAAATATAGGTGTAATAAAGTTTCTGGCTACCAGAAAATTGGACTTTAGAGGTACTCATGAAAAAATTGGCGAAAAACGGAAAAAATTTAAACTACTTAGGTTAATTGGAACTATTCTCAGAATATGATCCATTTTTAAAAGATTATATTATTAAACGAGCAAGTTTAGGGCCCGCGTAGCGCAAGCGGTAGTGTGCTTGCCTCGCATGCCGGTGGTCGTGAGTTCGAATCCTACCGCCGGCAAGAACAACTAGGCATTTTTAAAATGTCTATAGGCCCCAGGTCGACTCAGCCTGAATAAAATGAGTACCTTGGGTAAAACCAGGGGTAATAATAGGCGGTTGAAGCGTAGCACTGGCCATGTTACCTTCCTTGTATACCGTAGGCCCTAGATATAGCAGACTACCCTGCTATACTCCCAAAGCCGCGTGCGGTATAAAACGGGAGACTATTATTATTATAAGTTTAGGTAAGGGCACAACGTCATATCTATCAAAAGATATATGTTACGAATTACTATTGTCCAATCGGTTCATTGATGAAATTGTTGAGAAAATAAAGGCAAACAAATACTGTAGATTAAACACCTGACATAACACACCATGACTGACTCACAGTGATTTTGAGATATTGTAACAATAAAGTGAATCCCGTGGAAAGATTCGTGGGATTTTATAAAAACACTGGGCATAGCTCACAAGAACTTGAGGAAACAGTTATTGGGATGCTTGGAGTTATTGAAATAAGATGTTAAGAACTGTAAAAGCCAGTCTTATGACAATGTCAGTAATATGAATAACAAGTATTCTGGTTTGCAAGCACGTATTAGAGTTTACAATGACATAGCTCTCTTTGTGACATGTGCTGCTTACTCTTTAAATTTGGTTGTCCAAAATGCAGCAGATTGTTGTTTTTAAGCAACATCTTATTATATGTTGGTGCAAGCTATTTACATTTTTTTGTCCGTGTCTACATACAGGTAGGAGTTATTGTCTCGTGCAATAAAGAATTCGCATGAGTCTGGGCAGACACTGTTATCCAAAAGAGTGAATACAACCGGTTGGTCTTCTCGTTTTGATGCCGTAAAAACGTTAAGAAGCAATTACGGTTTGATTAAACTATGTTTAATTAAAATGTAAACGGATGTAATTGAGAAGTAAGAGTTTAAGCAACTTCTCTATCGAAAAAAAACTTGATTTGTTGAAAAACGCCATAATTTTATCAGTCTAGGTTAACGTTTTACAAAGGGTTAATGAGGTTAATAAAGCAGTACAAAAGGAAAATGCAACCGCTCATCTGTGATCATCTTTAGCAGATTACCTTAATTTCTTACGTGATTGTTTTGATCACTACAAGGCCTTAGGAATTTTGAGAACAGGGAACGAAAATTGTGCTGGAAAGAGGATTTAAAAAAAATTGAAATTAGGAGAAAATAATTCGAGTGTAAGTTTAAGCAAAAAAAAATAACGAACAGAATATTACATTTATATAATAAACAATTTGGTTAAACTAAAAACTACGAAAAAAAAAAATATTTTCAGATCGGCAACCGAATTACAACAAAAATACAAGAAAACTTTGGATGAGTATTTTTCCCAAGAATGTGTTCATTTAAAGCATTTGTTAACGTCTCTTCCCCAATTTAAAATGGACACTTCTTTAGAATTTGTACAGGTTTTATACGAAAATAAATTAATATCTTCGTTTCCAGACAATAATATTGGCCTGCGTATTTTTTTCTTCATATGGTCGCAATTGCAAGTGGCAAACGCTATATTTTGACACTAAAAAGGGTAAGACTACTTAAGAAATGCAATTTCCCAAGAAAATTTGAACTTCTGGGCAGTTTTACCCAATAACGAGGACCTGCTAAATGATTTAAATGTAAACTAGCGGACCAACTCGACATCAAGTTTTTTAAATAAAATTTTTATTTTGCGAGAAAAATTAAGAGATCAATACAAACAATATCTTCTTCTTCAAGTGCCCTGTCCGTTGCGAACGTTGGCTATTAACATGGCAATTTTGATCTTCTTTGCGGCGCTTCTGAATAGTTCGATCGATGTGAGCCCGAACCACTTTCGCAGATTTTGGAGCCACGAGTGTCTTCTCCTGTCTGGCCCTCGCTTACTGTCTATTTTCCCTGGACAATCAATTGTAGCAGACGGTACTTATCGTGTCTCAATATGTGGCCTAGATATTTAAGCTTTCTTTGTTTAATTGTATTCACGATTTCTTTCTCCTTTCCGATTCTTTGTAGTACCTCTATGTTGGTGACATGTTCGGTCCAAGATATACGAAGAATGCGTCGGTACACGCACATTTCGAATGCTTCTAGTTTTCTCGTTAGCGTCTCCGTCAGCGTCCAGGCCTCCACGCCATACAGCAAGATCTGAAAAATGTAGCATTTAACTAGACGTAGTTTTAGGCAAAGAGACAAATCCTTGCTTATGAGGAGCTTTTTCATATTGCTAAATGCTGCTCTAGCTCGTTCTATTCTCGCCTTAATTTCTATGGTCTGTTCCCATTTTTCATTTAATTGGTGCCAATGTACACATAAGATTCTACATGGTCAATTAGTATGTTACTTATCCGTAATTGTCGAGCAGGTTATTGCTTTTTGCTTATCAGCATCCACTTTGTCTTCTTGAAGTTGAAGCTCAGGCCGTATTCCTAACTGAATAAAGTCTTTCCATTACTTGTTGTTATTCGTCTATGGTACTGGCAAGGATCACCGTGTCGTCGGCATATCTTATATTGTTCGTTAACTCGCCGTTTATTTTTATGCCCTCATTTGCATTTTCCATACATTTGTAAAATATTTCCTCGGAATACATATTGAATAGGAGTGGGGATAATATACACTCCTGACGGACACCTCTTTTGATCTGCACGAGGTCGTTGCCAGTTTTTGACTTGCTGTTTGACCCCAGTATAGGTTTGCCACAATTCGAATGTCCTTGTCGTCAATACCTGTCTTTCGCAGAATACATATCAATTGTTCATGATTGACATTGTTAAATGCTTCTCTAAAATCTACACAACCAATATAAGCAAGAATATACATATTATTCATCAATAATATTGCAAGTAAAAAGTGTATTAAATATCACGAAATATTTCGTCGAAAACAATGTTTTTTGTTACAATATCTCCATTTTCTGAAAACTTTTGCTTGGCACCGGGAGTTATGTAAACTTTTGCTTTTTACTTTTTAATAAAAACGACACCGGAAGTCGACCTCAAAACCGGAATGCAATTTTAAGTTCATCAAATGTCGACATGGATATCATTTAGCAGTTAATTTTGCATGCTGATCACGAATCCGGTGTCATATTTTCTCTATCTTGACGTTTTATGCGTGTTTCGGGCCACTTCCGGTGTAGGATCGCAACCGGAAGTACATATTTAGATTCGTCTCGACGAGACCTTTCGATCCATCTATACATTGTGGGGTCTGAAACTTAAAGTAAATTTTAACTTCCGTACATTTCAAAACCTGAAGTGAATTTTTGTACCAAAAGTATATCTTGACAATCCTATACGTAATGCTAATAATATTCCGAAAAAATATTTTAATTATCTAATATGGTTTTTGAGTAAAGTGGTGGACAAGAAAAGGGCTTAGCGTTTTAGTATATAAATTGATATCATCGAAAACTTCGCTTCAGTGAAAGCAAGCAAAAAAACTTTTCTATAGTAAAGGTATTTGATTACCTACCTGATGTTACCTGTATGAATGTTGTGTTCGCCCTAAATTTTTTTCTTGTATTTTGTTAGTATTTAGTTCAGTTTAATACCCAAGAAAGTTGTAATTGTTTTCCTTATTTTAAAAAACTTGTATTCAAAATATGTTTTGTTAAATTGAAATAAAGTTAAGAAATATTTTTGAGCCTGCGTGTGGCATCCGTATCAGCACTGGGCGGCAGACTGTGTTAAGCCGGCACTGCGTGCACAGTGTCTACAGTACTTTCTTACAGTTCGCTTAATAATCAGCAGATTACACTGTTGCCAATACAGACCCTTTTAGTTAATATTTTAACTAAAGTGGTCTATGTTACACATTAGACCACTTTTGAATGATTTCAATATTAATTTTTCTGACAAAACGAAAGTAAAACATTGCGTTTATTCTCATTTTAAATAATATGTAACATATATACCACTTTAGAATAGATATATTTAGTCTTCTAATAATGTGACATAGACCACTCTAGTTCCAGGCTACCCATATATATTTTTTTAGTTACTGTAGCTACAATGCTATGTTTACATAAAATTTTATTTTTAATATAAAATATATATACGAACCTCTTACTTACATCCATCGTCTTCTTTTCTCTTTTTTATAATTTAATTAAATAAGCAGATCTCATGACAACAAAAGTTGCGGAAGCAACAACGAGATTTTCCGGACGACCGCTATCCATATTTACTGTCACACCACTGATTCAGTTGTCAAGGTTTTTAACAATACTTGCGTATATTTGCCATGTATGTTCACGCTCGTATACTTATTAATTGTACAGGGTGTGAGCGCCCTACTTGCCATTGCAAAACTCGTATACTGGCAAAGTAGGCAAACAATTGTGTAATTGCCAAGTACATGAGTCGTTTGAGTCCGCGTTAACGCATAAAGTTATATTATATAAGCCAGATTTTCACGAGTGGCGTGTTTGACAAATATACCAATACTGGTGTACTTGGCGAGTCGGCCAATATAATTTTGTCCTTTACATGTAAACGGTGGAATCTGTTAGGTGAAACAGATGAAAAATTAAGAAGGTGGGCCAAGTATTTCGAGAACATATTATGTACGGACGACCAAGATAAAAGAGAACAAACGCAACTACAACATAAAGAAGTAAGGGACCTAGATGTAAATGAAGAAGTACCTGTAAAGGAAGAAATTAAAGAGATCATAAAAAACTTAAAAAACAACAAAGCACCTGGTGAAAATAATATCATTGCTGAGTTTCTGAAAAAAGGTGGCGAAATGGTGCAAGAAGAAATCGCTAAGTTAATACGCGAAGTGACCCGTTATCAACAGATTTTTTCAATTTGTTCGTAGAGAAGATTTTACGAGAATTTACACGAGGATTTACACTAGAGGCACAATATACCATCACAGACATCAATGCGTAGCATATGCAGATGATGTTACCTTATAACAAGAGACCTGCAGAATTAAGAGAAATCTTTACTAGAATAGAGAGAATAGCCAGGGAATATGGTGTAGAAATAAACGAAGAAAAAACAAAATACATGGTGATGAGGGGAAACGAAACTCCATCTAGGACAGTCCTTTAAGATACAAAGCACAAGTAAAGAATATAACTTTGAAGTTGTTAGCCAATTCGATTACTTGGGAGTGACACTAACAAATAGGAACGAAGAGAACCAAGAAATTATAAAAAGAATGGTCAAAGGTAGTAAGAGTGCTGGAAGCCTGACTAATATACGGAGGTCGAAGATAATATAGTCGAAGTACTCTATGCTAGCGAGACCTGGACACTAAATAAAGATATGGAAGTAAAATTAGATAGATGGGAACGAAAAATTCTTAGAAGGATATACGGAGGTGTAAAAGAGGGAAACATCTGGCGAAGAAGAACGAATGAAGAAATATTGCAAATATATGGGCAACCAAAAATAACAATACTTGTTAAAATTCAAAGATTAAGATGGCTCGTACATATGGCAAGAATAAGGAAAGGAAGAGTTCTCAATAAATTAATAAACACGGGGGCTAGTACAAAAAGAAAAAGAGGCAAAATGGCTGGAGCCGGCAAAAGAAGATCTGAAGTCGCTGCGGGTACAAGATTGAAAAAACTTAGCACAAGATAGAAAGATATGGAAGAAAACGGTTGAAGCCTTGGGCCTTTGAGGCCTGTTGAGCTGAACTATATATATATATATATATATATATATATATATATATATATATATATATATATATATATATATACATGTAAACGGCGTGTACGATTAACAACTGCTCCAACAACGAATATGCCAGTAAACTATTAAATATTGAACATTCCAGTGTGAACCACGATGGATAGTGGCCATTATGAAAATATTGTCGTAGAATTAGAATATATAATATTATATACTAAAAAATATTGTCCAAAAACTCTATAACAACTTTGTTTGACTACTACTACATTATTAAGAATATAATGAAAAATTATAATTTTTTGACCGCACAGCTTTTCCACCGGCATCTAAATACGAAATGAATAGTAGCAACGAACTAAAACAACAATATTTGGACACGTCGTGAGAATACAAACACAACTCTAGACCAGTACAGACTTGTCAAGTGTACGCGACACTTGCGATCCCTTTGACTTGTAGAGATTTTACCGACAGGCGACGGGAAAACGTCCAGCAGGCGTCAGTTACAAATAATTGCTCAAGTAAACCATTCACAGGACATGACAAGTATAGGCAATTGACAAATATTGGCCAAATATACCAGTCGTGAGAATCCGGCTTTAAGGAAGCTTTTTTACAGCGGAACACGCCAGTTGACGATATTCTGTTAAAAATACAAAACAGTATTGGGTTTTTATGTTTTTTCTCTAAAAATACCATAAAGAGTTTATAATATTCAGTATAATTTTAAAACACGAAGTTAGTGCAACCAATTACCTGAACAAGCATTTTGAATATTTTTTTATATCTGCAAAGAATATATTCAAAGTAAAACAACGTATATTTGGAGTTCAAATGAAAGATAATCATCTAAATGCTAGTGGCGAAGCATTTATATGCTTTGAATATATACGAGTATTTTCCATTTTGCCTAGGTAGAATACAACGAGACTCTAGTAATAATATTTTCTTTCGTCTTATGATTTTTTTAAAGGTCGAAACACTTCAGCGCTCCGTCATTCCAAATATAAACCTTATTTTTCTCCGCTTTTTGCACTCCACCACACGTTTTAATAATTCATGGCAGTAAAACAACAATTTCTGAATGAGTATCGATTTTTTAGTCGTGTTTACCGTCTGGTTTTTACTCCAGGGACATAGAGGCAATTAAATGCGTCTCCATAGGCCACGCTATAAAACATTTCATTGTTGGAGAATTGTGCAGTCCCTGTATTTTAATTATAGTTGCGGATGCAATATATACCTACGACCGTAAATGAGCAAAACTTGTGAAACTTAGGTAATTTATTAACAAGTAAAATTTCTTAACACATAAATTATGTTTAAAGTTATTTAACATCAACGTTAAAAGTTATTTCAATTAAAGATAACTCTTCAACAATATTACAATATCTAATAAAAATGACGTTTGGCCTTAATTGTTTGTAAAAAATTAACCCATATGTGGTCGCTAGAATATTTTTTACACAAGTGGTCGCTTGGCGTACTTTGTACGCCAGACAAAAATAAGGAGGAATTTAAGTTAACACTCTACATTTTTTAAATACATAGAAATAAATAAACACATATTATTATGTCAAAAATATAATAAAGTATAAGATACAAAAAATAATTCTTAAATGAACTCAAAAATATACAAAAAGGAAATTCATTTTAAGGACTTTTTGTTTCATTTTCTAAGAAAATGTGTATGGTAATCATATGCTCTTTACATGCCTGTTTTCTTTGGAACTTTATTGTGTTTGCTCTTTTTCTTTTGTTCATTTTTTCGGATAGTTTTGAGTCTCAGTCTCGTAACTCTTATATGGAGGTAAGTATTTTTTAATGTCAACAGATAGGTTGGTGATATTTGCACTCTGTTGCAAATTAGGTGTCATTAGAGAAACCGCTAATTTTTTTATGAAATGTCTGTAACTTAGAGCCTAATCGCAATTAGTGGTATTCAATAAAATATTAGAATTGATTCCTGTAGTATTTGTAAGCTAATAAAATATGATCAATGGCCACCGTCTAGTTCGTCTTTGGACAGTGCAATTGCTGCACATTTTTTCGGCTCCATCGATTACCCCCTCTAGTTTTATTGTAGAATAGTACTATGTTTGGTTTTCCTAACTTCTCATCTACAGAATCATTAGCATGTTGCGTAGAAAGTAATATGACAGCCTTATTCCTTTTTCCACTGTAGGATACAAGGGTTTCTTCTTCTTGAAATTCAAAAATTGAGGAGTGTATAGGTGTCGTTTTGTTTGGTTATAATTTCAATGATCAACAAAAGATACAAAAACGCAGTAAAAGCATGCAAGATATACCCCGGAGCTGACATTTCCACCGACCACAATCTTCTTCTTGCAACAATTAGGATAGAATTAAAAAAAATAGGCAAATAATAGCTATTAACCTAGATAAGCTTAAAGAAGAATCCACTAGCAATAAAATACGGGAAAAAATACATAGACACTTGAGTAACAAAACAGTACAATCGACACAAACTCCCGAGGAAGAATGGCACTATATTGAGAAAACACTTACAAGAGTAACAGAAGATTACCTCAAACAAGATACACAAAAAAAGAACAAACCATGGATGACAGAAGAAATTCTAAACATGATGGACGAAAGAAGAAAATACAGAAGTAAAAATAAAACAACATACAAGCAAATACACAACAATATCAGAATAAAGATCCAACAAGCCAAAGAAATCTGGCTAAGTGAAAGATGCCAAGAAATTGAAGAGTTTGAACAAAGCCATGATACTTTCAATCTACATAAAAAAGTAAAAGAAGCCGCCAGAATATTTAAACAAACTCCTACGTCTTTTATTGAAGATAAACATGGGAAGCCGCTACTGCGTCCATATCGAAGCCATTTTAATATTGCTTCTTAAAGACAGAAAATATTTATTTTTCACGTTGAGAACGCCTATGAATAGCTGTTCGGATGAGGCTTATTAGGCCGAAATGCGTATAAACAGATACATAGACGCTTTGCACGTGAAATCTAATCTTTACTGTCTTTTTCCTTTTATTCGGATCTACTCTGTATGAGTACAAGAAACCAATTCGCTAAGGATTTCTGCTTAGTTGATTGAGACATGTCGTGGAAGGCAAATTTCAGATTCCCCATGTCTCATTTAACATCTTCATCAACGTCTGTTTACCTTGCAATTTTAAGAAGGTTCAGATTAAAAGCAGAAATTTGAATTGGTTTCGAAAACTATTTTACGGATTTATTATCAGATGTCACTATTGCGTCCACATCGAAGCCATTTTAATGTTTCTTCTTAAAGACAGAAAAGATTTATTTTTCACGTTGAGAACGCCTATGAATAGCTGTTCTGGTGAGGCCTATTAGGCCGAAATGCGTATAAAGAGATACATAGACGCTATGTATGTGAAATCTTATCTTTACTGTCTTTTTCATTTTATTCGGATCTACTCTGTATGAGTACAAGAAACCAATTCGCTAATAATTTCTGCTTAGTTGATTGAGACATGTCGTGGAATGCAAATTTTAGACTCCCCATGTCACTTTTAATATCTTTATCAACGTATGTTTACCTTGCAATTTTTAAAAGGTTGAGAATAAAAGCAGAAATCTGAATTGGTTTCGAAAAATATTTTACGGATTTATTAAGCCAAGAAAAGTCTTTTTTTTAGAATAGAATAAAATAGAATCTCATAAGCATAAAATTGTACATTACACTACACTACACAAGGACAAACAGTTTAAAAGTTTTAAAATGGGCGAAGCTACATCAGGAGAAAGAATGCCTCTCGGTCGTAACGGAAATGTTAAGGTGACATGCGACATATGATATCTTGTATGGGCAGTCACAATCATGGAGATGTGATGTGCAGAAAACTCTAGAAAACCAAGCATTTTAGATATAGAACAGAAGCATTTAACATGTAATTTTGTTTGTCGTTGTGTAGTGTAGTGTAGTGTAATGTATAATTTCGTGTTTATGACATTCTATTATTGTTGGATTGACCAACATTGATGAAGTAAGTCCACAAGGTTAATCACATAAAAACTTTTATCAACCCTTAACTTTGAGTTTTTTGTCGAAGTTAATTAATTTCTACAGTTAAAAAATGTTTCTTGGCTAATTTTAGACGCCCCTGAAGATGCTCTAGGAAGGGAAAGTACTTGTAAAAGATTTAATTAATAAAACTGTGCTCGATATCTGCCTTTCATTTGATCAAAG
This sequence comes from Diabrotica balteata, assembly GCA_918026665.1. Taxonomy (NCBI): domain Eukaryota; kingdom Metazoa; phylum Arthropoda; class Insecta; order Coleoptera; family Chrysomelidae; genus Diabrotica; species Diabrotica balteata. The sequence goes on from OU898276.1 coordinate 85,122,013, forward strand.
TTCATTTATTCGAGCATTCAACCTTATATCAATTCACTTTTACTCGGTAGCTCTAATAATATAGCTTCACTTACTTTGAATAGGAAAAATCTACTGCCTTTTAAGAGAATTTTAATACCTTTTCATTTTTAGACAGCACCGAAAGACAAACTGTCTCGTTTCGGATTAAACCACGATTGAAAGTTTTAACGATGGCAATTTTGTAACTTGATTTGCGTGCGAGACTATTATTCATACTTGCCAGAAGTTGTGAGAGTTGTGAGTTGTGTATATTTCGCACAGTCTCTTACGATAAATTATAATGGTAGAGGTATCGGTAGATTTAATTATAACTTAGGTATGTTCTCAAGGCACAGTAGGGTGAAGGGAGTTAACACAAGAGATGCGGGTTTAAGTGACGTCTGTTTATAATCAACTTTATCTTAAGCGATTTAGCCAAGAAACTAATTAAATTTATATGATTAATTATACTATCCCAAAATATGGAGGCAATATTATATGTATAGAAGTATACTATCGAAAAGAACAAGTCAGGTTAAGGTCAAATAATAGACGCCGTAATAAAAAACGATATTTTCGCTATTTTCCTTTATGAAATTCTTATTCGGTCATACTTGTTTAACGTTAATTTTCTTTATAAATTCTCAGTTGGCCTAACTTGTGATATTTGTATATAAACATCATCATTTGAGGAATTTGCTGTAAGAAGGATGCAGCTTCATATTTGGTAATTGTTGGAAAATTGAAAAAACTGTATGTTAATAAAAAAATGTTATTTTAACCCGAACGACATTATATAAATCAATGACAAACAGATTCAGTTAATACTTGAGACTATTTTCAATATATTTATATATTGATAATATGATAATTTTTGCAAAAATAAGAAAAAAAATTAAAAAAGTGGGACCTGTATCCTCATCATCATCATCTTGGTTTTACAGCCCTTAGAAGACCTCGACCTTCTCAAGCTTTCTACACCATTCTGTTCTGTCTCTTGCTTGCATCTTTCAATCTTCTTCGCATCTTGTGTTACCCCATCCATCCACCTCAGCTTTGGTCTACCCCGTCTTCTCATTCCCACGGGTTGCGCTGTTAGAATCTTTTTTATCATGTTCAATTCAGGGGCCCGGGCTACATGTCCTGCCCACTGCAGGTGGTTTCGCTTAATTATAGTGGTAATATCTTTACCACCAAACGTATGCTTGTAGATATTCTGTAGTCCAAATTTATGTCTACGCCTGCATATTCCGTTCTCGCAGACCGCTCCGAATATCTTGCGTAGCACCTTTCTTTCAAAAATCGATAGAGCAGATTCATCTGTTTTAGATACCGTCCATGCCTCTGATGCATATGTGAGAACGGGGACTATCAGTGTTCTATACAACCTTATTTGAATTTTTTGACAGACGTTTATTACTTAAGTACTTTGATAGACCATGATAACACCTGTTTGCAATTATTATTCGTCTTTTTTATTTCCTCAGATATTTTATTATTGGGGTTAACCGATGTCCCTAAATATATGAACTCTTTGACTACTTCGAAGTTTAGGTCATTGATGATTAAATTTGCGTCAACATTTTCATCTCTTTTATTTGTGTTAGTCGCCATGAATTTGGTTTTATTTTGATTTATATGTAACCCCATTCGTTATCCTGCTACTACTAGTTCGGTTAGGATTTCCGCAGTTCTCGCCCTGGTTCTTGTTATAATGTCCATGTCATCTGAATATGCTAGAATTTGGACTGATCTATTAAATCTTGTTCCCCTGCTATCTAAATTAGCGTCTCGTACAACTTTTTATAAGGCGACATTAAAAAGCTGACACACCAGCGCATCTCCCTGCCTTAGCCCCTATGAGTCGTTTTGAATGGGACCTGCATCTTTTTTGTACAAAACACGTAAAATAATTCTCCTTTACCATTACTTTGAGGAAAAAGAACAAATTCCCAACAAAATCTCTTTTATTCGGTTCAATTCAGAAAAAAAAAGAAAATAAAACACTAAACACACGGGCAAACACATACTTCATTCATCTACCTGGTCATCATTAGCTGTTCCAGATATACTGACTTAAAAGTATTTAAATGTTCATTGCTGTACTGGGAAATTCGTTATTTGAAAATTTGGAATCTTTACTTTTCTGCAACTGAGATAACTTTTTTAAAATGTCCTTCATAGTAATCACTCAACACGCGATGGAAAGAGCAATGTATATCACTTAAGGACAAGAAAACAAACACATGGATAAGACAGAAAACCAAAGTCACCGATGTGGTGCAAAAAGCATTAAAGCTGAAATGGGAATACGCTGGACATGTAGCTAGGAGCGATCTAAACAAATGGCACAGATCAATTTTAACCTGGAGACCATACCAACACAAAAGACCCAGAGGCAGACCTCCTATGAGATGGACAGATGATCTGAAAAGGACTGCCGGGAAAAATTGGCTACAAGTAGCGTACAATAAAAAACAATGGAAAGGAAGACTTGAAGAGGCTTATGTTCAGATGTGGACGTGAATGGCTAGACGAAGAAGAAAGAAGAAAAAGTAACCACTAAAGTTCAAGATTATATTTTGTTTTACCCGAATGAAAATAAACTGTTTGGACGACTGCTTAACAAAATCAGCATATTCTTGGGAGCTAAGAACGTAGTTTTTCTTCCTTAAAAATTTTTTAATAACTCCAAAGCAGCGACCAAAGGGAAGAAAGCTATGTTTTGGTTCAGGAAAGCGGTACTCTGTCTTGTCAATAGATTTAGTTTTCACCAGCAAATACAGAAACTAAATCATTACTGAATTTTTGTTTTGCGCAACAGTGTTATCGGAGAAAAGGTATAAAACTTTAACATTTTTAGGGAGTATAATTTTTATGTAGTGGTACAAAAATGACACAAACTCGTTTGGTGACAGTTATATGTCCATAACTGGCGTTTGTAGAAAGCTTTCCCAGCAGAAATTTTTGGAAGTGGAAGGTTTTGTTAAAAGTCAAAGTCAAAGTCAGATCCTTTACTTCGTCGCTATGCTTGCACAAAGTGGTTTTCTCCTTCAAATCCTTGAAAAACAAATCAACCTGAATTTTATACAACTTTTTTTCCGCTGCTAAAACTTTTCGTTCATTTTCGTCAAGGGTCGCATTTTTGAGTTTGTTATCTAAGACATCATATTTTTTAAACGTACCTGATCGAGATGAGATAAACCTGTGTTAAAAAATTTCTTTAAAGTATCGATAGTAAAAGTCATAGGGAGCTTTGGGTTTATATTTAGGATTGCTAACACTTTCAGCATTTCTGCACTTTGGAAGCATTTGAGTTATGGTGTTACCGTCGCATGCTTAGAATCCCGTGGACAGCACACATATCCAACGAATGTGTGCTAGAGATCGTGCACAAAGAGCGAGCATTGATCAACATCATCAAAATGAGAAAGGTTCAATACTTCGGTCATATAATGAGAGGACCTAAATATCGCTTACTCCGGTTAATCATTCAGGGCAAAATCGAAGGAAAACGTTGGGTCGGAAGAAAACAACTGTCCTGGCAGCGTAACATTGGACAATGGACAGGTCGAACGGTCGAGAAACTGTTTCATCTAGCTGCCGACCGAGAATCATTTCATCAGCTTGTTAATATGACGATAGCCAACGCTTGAATACAAGCACGGCACACAAAGAAAAAGAACACTTTCTGGTTCGTACAATTCCAAACAGAGTTGATGCATCTTCTTTACATTTAGATCTGGAGATAAATAGAATCGACGGGATTTTTTTCTACCATAATGCGATTTACGTGTTGGAAAGCTCTGTATATGCATGTTTCCATTTTTGAGTGCTACGTTAGATTTTTGGTAGAGTCCATTATGCTTTCCTTTGTTACTAGGTGGCGCTGAAATATCTCTGTCACGAAAAGTTGTCTACAAACTCGTATGGATAGCTTACCCAGCTTAATAAAATATTTGTGTAAACAAGTGCGGTCTTGCCTTTCATTGGTCTTTTTAGAGTTCTTTGAATTGTAGTAGTTCGAATCAACCCTCCCAAATAGGTATTTTTCAAATCTTTGTCGCATATTTTGTTAAACTTAGTAAGATAACTTTTTTTGTTTCTTCGTCCACGTTCTAAAAACACTTCTACCTACAGTTGCGATTCGATCCAGTTAATCTCGATCTCTTCTGAATTTCTTTTTAGTTCGTATACATTTGCCCTTCTGAAATATCTTTTTTTCATATTTCTGTTCCAGAGAGTGGGGTTGGCACTTTTTTTATTTTTGGTTAAAGGAACAACTGGTTGCTCTTCCGTGGGCTCCATGTTGTCAACAGGTTAAATGTGTTGTTTTTTTACAGGAGTACGTTTCTTCTTTGGATGCGTTCTGCTAGCTGAAGATTCTGCGACATCACTATTAAAACAACTTTAATCAGACCTTGCAGGTTCATAGTCTGACTCACTAGCGCTAAACGGATTTGACTAGGTTTTACTAATTTTTAAACGCCGTTAAATTTTTACATAAACAATTAAATCGTATGAAAACGCATGCCACGCAGTAATAATAGCGACCAGCAAGTCAAAACAAATCAGCTGCCCTACCAGCCAAGCGTCAACAGAAGATGACCTTACATTTCACGAAAATCACAGAATATTCTCAATCGTTTGGTGCAAAAAGAATGCATCTCTGAAGCTGCACCCTTCTCGTATTAAATTAATTAGGAGGCAGATCCATAACGACGTATAATTCCTTTATTTATTATCGGATGTGCATCGTTTTTATACCAGTCAATCTGCCAATTTCTTTTAATTATTGCATATGTTTCCACCCAAAACGGTCTAAATATAGAGTCTCATACTTCTTACAGGAAACTCCCCAATTGCTGTTAAATTATTTACTAATGACTTTTAAACATATCCAAATTTACTTAATAGTTTAAAAATACGCAGAGTAAAAAATGATCATTAGACCAGAAACGTTAGCAAATAAAAAACCTTTATCGTGGCACTCCGCGATAAAGGTAACTAACAACTTTTTTTAACACATTTGGTTATAATAAGATGTAATAAAAAAATATGCAAAAGAATAATTAATATCAGTTCTTATTTCTAAACAATCTATAAACAATGTAAGAACGTTATTTCATCTAAAATAGTAAAGGTAAAGAGAGATAAATTATGTGGACAACTGATACAATTTACTGAAAAAAACAGAAAATCTTTTAAAATTAGAGTTTGTAAAGTTATTTTTGCTAATTTGTTGTTAATTATTACAGAAATAGCTTTAAAATCTATTTTTTCACGTAATAACTTTTCTACAAATGGAATTTTTCTTCTTTTTTCCTTAGCTTTTTCGTTTTTAGGAATCGCTGTTAATTATTCTTCGTCGCTACCCATTTCTGTTTATCGGACCTTCTTCACATAAACCTTTCACACAGTTTTTTTTTCGGTTTTCTTTTACGTGTTTTTCCATAAACTTCTAACAGCTCTATCCTTTGTCCCACATAGTTTTCATCTCTACGTCAGACAAGACAAAACCATTGCAGTCTTGGTTCTCGAATCTTTTTTGATACTGTTGTAACTCCGGCTCTTTCCTAATCAAGTTATTTCTAATCATGTCTCTTCTAGTCTTACCCAACATCCATCATAACATTCATTTTAGCTAGCTTCATATTTTTTCTTTTTTACAGACCATTTAACCGCCTTACATTAACGCAGGTCTCACCAAACTCTTGTATGTCTTTCTTTTTAGCCCTTCGTTGTTTCGATCATAAAGTACCCTGATCATTCCAATGAAATTAAACCTATCAGCTTGTATTCTGTAAGCAATTTCTCGATCTAGTGTATTATTGTCCGTTATGTAATAGTCAAGCTATTTAAAATTCTATATTTCTGTATCTAAATACTGTATTTCTCTATCAACTATCTCAACGCAAATAAGGCATCCGTTGTCCTCCTGCCTGGTATAAACAAAAGCTGTTCTTCTCCTATCGATATCTCTTTCCTTAACCTTTGCTCTAAAGTTCACTCCCAAATTTTTAATGTATGCCCCATTGACTTTAGTTTGGATATGTTTGGATAAGAAGATATACAGGAAACATGGAAGGACTTATTATCAAGGAAAGGTAAAAAGTCGAAGATCACGAGAAATATTTAAAAAAAGATGGATTGGCCCAATTACACCAATATGACAATACACGACATCACTATGATCACTAATCTCCCTCCGGGTGGTCAGGACTAAAGAGAGGAAGATAAAAAAGAGGTGCGCTTGAGTTGACCGCAACTGATATACCGATGGTACGTCCGACTTCTACGGAACTGCTCGTTTACTTAAAAAAAGTACGGAAAAAAACAGTTAGTTTTTTTTTTCGAAAAAAATCTAAATTTTTTGTATTCTTTCACTTCTTTGCGTGCCATATCGGAATTATCCGACTTTGGCGATTACCATTGCGAACGCTTCTCAATCTTCTGTAATATGGAATAATTGTCCTGCATTTGATATTCGAGTCCATTCACGAATGTTCCTCAACCAGAAAACTCATTTCCTTTCTACACCTCTACGGCCCTCTATTTTGCCTTTAAGGATTAGATGTAATATTTTATATCGACTTTCCCTTACTATATGTCCAAAATAAAACATTTTCCGTTGTGTAGCAGTTTTTAGCAGTTCTCTATCTTTGTTGACGCTCCATAATACCACTTCATTAGTTTTCTTTGCTGTCCAATGTATCTTCAGCATTCGTATATAAACCCACATTTCCAATGCTCTAGTTTTTTTCATTATCGATAATTTTAGCGTCCACACTTCTGCACTATACAATAGTACGGACCACACATAGCACTTAACCATTATTTGTCTTAGTTCTAAACTGAGATAATTATTGCAAAGAAATGACTTTATTTTTATAAAAGTAGTTTTAGTCATTGCTATTCTACGTTTTATTTTTATGTCTGGATCTTTTTGGTCCTTTATCTCAGTTCCCAAAAATGTCATTTTGCGATCACAACGTGGATTCCGTTTAATTAAAGCTTTGCATCGAGATGTAGGCCACACCTAAATACTTAAAATTTAATTTTGTTTGAGTTTATTTTAATAACCATTTTCTCTCCTACCTCGTGAATACTATCAAGCAGATTTTTAAGACCTTTAATATTAACTGACAGAATTTCTCTATCATCTGCATAATTATCTAATAACATTGAGTAGTTCCCCGTTGATTTGTATTCCATATGGTTGTCCCTTAAGTGCCTTTTTAAATAGCTGGTCTGACTAAACATTGAACAATAGTGGCGACAAAATGTAACCTTGTCTTACTTCTCGTTGTATGTAGTTATCTCAAATTTTTACGACATCAGTTTGAGTCCAGTTCAAATTTTTAATGACACGAATATCTTTGTCATCTATTCCGATATGTTTCAGTATTTGCATACATTTTACATGCTGTACTTTATCGAATGTCATTTCGAAGTCCACAAAATATATAAATATATCCTTTTTGATAGACGTTTTGTAATGTATTTTTAGTAGTAGCATTCGAGACTCAGTTGTGTAAACATGTATAGTAAGCAATAAATAGTTCTCTGAAAATTGTCGTCGTATATTATGTTAATTTAATAAAATAATATTTTATTGCAAATATATCTCACGATAAACAAATCGTGTGTCAAAACAAAGTCTTATACTAATTTTATATTATCATCCTGTATTAGTTTCAGCAACTTAGTTGGTGTATCACCTGGATCACAAGTTTTTCTGAGTTAACAGGTAAACTTCGTACGATAAAAAATATGTGCCGGTGTCCTTAACTAGTGCTATTAGCAAATTAATAGGTATTTAATTTGAAAATAAACCAACCGATCTTTAAAAAAAAGGTAGGATCTAATTATTTATTATTATGAGTGAATCGGGGGTGGTGATGAGCCACCCCAGAATAATACATTATTAATGGAAACGGAAGACAAAAGGTGTATTAATTTAAATAACATATATAAAATAAATGATTCAGGGTATTATAATGTCTTTGTAGAATCTACAGACAAAAACTTGTCCCGTTTATCACCAGTACGTGTCGGTCATTATTTATTTAAAAACCAATATTTTAAACACGATGTACTAGACATTAAACCTGTTTGTAGAAATAAGGTAAAAGTAATTTTTAAAACTTATACCTTAGAAAATTGTTTCGAATTATCCTGCAGTAAATCACAAGTTTGTTTATTTACCAGACATAACTTTCCTAATGCCAGTACAATCAATTTAGGTGGGCACCAATTTTCCCTTAAAAACACAATTAAATATCTGGGAATGATACTTGACCAGAAATTGACCTGGAAGTTACATATTGATGACATGTTGAACAGATGCAATAAGGGATTAAACTTTCTTAAATCAATTAATAAAACTTGGTGGGGATCGGATGTTGAAGTAAGTTTATTATTTTACAAAGCTTACATACGATCTATTTTGGATTACAGAAGTGTTTTATATGGATCAGAAAGTAATGTATGTACTACTAAACAAAATCAACGTTTTACAGAACTCAGCCTTACGAATATGTTTAGGAGCCATGAGATCCACTCCAGTACAAGCTTTATATTTGGAAGCCTTGGAAGCTCCTTTAAATATAAGACGAAGGTTTTTGTCCAAGAAATATTTAATAAAAGTATACTTACTGAACTTATGTCTATATGAACAGATAGTCACTTTGAATTGCCATGACCTGACCAATAAATATTGGCAAAAAAAGAAATCTCCCTTACTTTGCGAAGCGTATAATCAAAATATAGCACTTTTAAAAAATATAGATAGAACGAACTACATATTCAAAAATTACTCTTCTTTCTTTTTACATACATATTATTGTACCAAATTATAGTGAAAATATATATTTAAATAAAAATATTGTTCTATCTATAACAAGCAAATACAAAGAGGCAATAGCTCTATATACAGATGCGTCTAAATCTCCAGATGGAACCGGATGCGATTTTTTTATACCATCGGAACATATAGAAAAGAAATTCAAACTAAACCCGGAAACTTCGATTTATACAGCAGAGGCCATTGCAATATATGAAGCTTTATTATATGTAGCTGAAGTTGATTTTGCCCATATTATAATTTTATCAGTCTCCTTGGCAGTGTTAAAATCCATTGGTAAATATGGACCACCAAACTTACAAGACTGCCCATACATTTATAGAATTAAACATATTATTCAAACTCTTTTAACCAAAGGAATCAATGTACATTGTCTCTGGATTAAAGCACATGCAGGATTTGAACATAATGAATATGTCGACTTACTAGCCAAAGAAAGGATTTTAACCGATACTGATATTTTACATAAAGTACCGCTTTCTGACAGTATTGTTTCTTGCAAGTCAACATTGCTTCGAGAGTAGAGCTACCAGTGGAAGGAATACTTTTTTGTGAACCAAAATAGATACTCGATAATTCAGCCAGATGTTCCCAAATTTCCTTGGTACAAGTCTTTTAGAGCTTCCAGGAGGCACATAACTTCAATTATTAGAATACGTTTCGGACACGCATGTTATCCAAAGCACTTATTTAAAATAAAGGTTTTGGATGATGACAAATGTGAGCATTGTGGAGAGGAAAGTGATTTAGATCATATATTTTTTGGTTGTTCTAAAAACGGAGTCTACTCATCCAAACTTATAAATGATTTTTTTAAAATATAAAATAACAGCTCCTTGGAATATGTTACATTTATTATCACTTGGATCTGTAGATATTTACAACTCTTTAATAAAATTTTTAAAAGACAGCAAATTATCATTATAATTCTCTTAAAATTATTTAGTTAATCTTGTTACCTTTGTTTTAAACCATTTGTATAACTTCCTTCTCTCCGTGACCTTGTGTTGTTATGTCTTATATAAATCAATGCCTTGATAGGTCCCTAGGCGAGAAGAGTGTGTCCCTGTTCTCCTAATATCGATGTAATTTTTCATTTTGATAGGGCATTTAGCTAAATAATTCACTTTAAATGTCTAAGAATATGCTTGGGCACCATAAAATCTACTCCTTGCCCTGTACTACTTGCTGAAAGTAATGAAATGCCTCTTCAAAATCATGAAGAAATTATGGCAATTAAACATATCCTGAAGCTAAGATTTTATAATAATAATTTACTTAACCAACTGTACGAGTTATCTACTGAAAACCTCTCAAATAAATACTGGCGTCTAAAAAATTCTCCTACCCTTGCTGATGTTTTCTTAGAAACTAATGAGTATTCTAATATCTATGGCAAAGAAAAAAGATTACCAATATAAAAAGCTAATTTTCAGGTAACATTAAATAAACCAAAAGTCATTTACCAAAGTACACCGAATCCCCACAAATAAACTTTATCTTACTTAAATCCATATTGAGTGACTATAATAATCACGTAATAATGTATACTAATGGTTCCAAAAAAGAGGATAGTGCCACAGGTTGTGCAGTTTACATTCCACATGAAAGCGAATCTTTGAAAATTAACCTTCCATCACATTGTTCTATATACACTGCTGAAGCGGTAGCAATCGAAAAAGCATTAGATTGGCTAGATTTACACAATTTAAATAAAGCAGTAATATTATCAGATTCATTATCGGTCATTAAAGGTTTAAAGTCAGATATGACTCAACATAAAAGAAATAATATTCTTTGTGCTATTAAAAATTAAACATATAGTAAAGATATTACAGTTATTTGGGTTAAAAGTCACATTGGTATAGAGGGAAATGAACTGGTCGACCAGCTTGCTAAAGATGCGACCCATGTTGGACTCTATATTCCCATATTCACATTGGAGGACTTACAATAACATTATTATAACAAAATTTTTATAAATTGGAAAGAAAAATGGAAAAACATAGCAATGAACTTAAATAATCAATATTATACTATCCACCCTACCTTACCACAAGATGTTGCATATATTTTCAAATACGCAATGCAAAAGAAGTTGACAGCCACAATTATACGTCTGAAAACTAATCACGGTGCATTCCCAGCTCACTTGGCTAAGTTAAATATTATCCCTTCTGGGGTATGCTCGTGCGATAATATAATTATCACAATGTGACATCCACCATATTCTTTTTAAGTGCGATAAACATAGTTATGAAACAAATCAGCTGTATTTAAAACTATCAGAACTTAAAATTCAGACTCCCATAAACATCACTCATTTACTCTTCTTAGATAGTAGAGAAGTATACGAACTAATATGTAACTTTTTATTTAAAGTTGGTTACATTAAAGTTTTTCTAATTTTAGCATTATCTATAGCATGTTCTACCTTGCAATTTCATAATTCCTGGGCCGTCAGTATAGTTCTGGTAGAATCCGGCAATATTATTCCTGTCTTTTAGCTTTCACAGTTTTACCTAATTAGATGGCATTATTAAAGACCAGTTGGCAACTCACAGTTATTCGACATATTACGTACTTTAGACAGAATATTAAAAAATTAAGAAGAGCAACAAAAAATTAAAGAAACTAAGAGAAATACAAAAGCAGTAATACAAAAACAAAAGACGAGAATATAAAAAGCTTGACATAGATAAAAATGCTCTATTAATATTATAAATAAGACTGTAAGTAGTACATATATGTAACAGTACATTCAAAGAAAAATAATATTTTTCTAATATCACCCATATATTACTGCAAGCAGGATTGATTACTGATTAATTGCTTTAGAATCATTAATGTTAAAAATATCAAATAACCCTTACGTTCTTCATAGTTAGTTTACGAATCGGAACTCATTAATATGTATACATATGCAAGTGCTAACAAAGAAACGACCATTTTCTCTTATTACTTTGTCTCCGCAAACAAAGTTCTCGTCTAAAAATCATGTTTTATTTAAAGAAGCATCAAACAACACCAACACAAAACGAAATTCTAATTCGAGCTCTAGCCGCGGCGCCAGCCTCTCTTTTCCTTTTCCTTTTCCGAAACGACCATAAAATTACTATACAATTTGCCATATCTTGGCTGCGTCGCCGAAACTGGCTAGAGAGACATAAAGGAGAGCAAAACGGTACAACCATCACCCTTCTTGTTATGCAAATTGTATTGTAGTCCAACTTTTAAAACCCCCTTAAGCCGGCGGGTAATCATGCAAATTTTACTGTGTACCTGCCTTTATTATAATTGCATTTTTCATTAAGGGATCGGAGTGGTAGAGCGACTCACCTGCACCGCGTTCAGGCTATCGCTACTGTTCCTATACACTATTTTAGGGTAACGCTAAATATTAGTCTCTATGATTTATTAAGAACTAGAAAAGTAGTATTAATGGCACAATTGGGATCTAAAAAACTAACTAAACGTCTTGTTTAATTATTTGTTTGTTATGTCAACAGTTATAATTTCTTAACCGTCCAATAGTCGCGTACGGTCCCGTACGTACATGTAAATATCCTTAAAACCTTAAATATGCTTAAAAAACCGCCGCTGTAGGAATTCCCCCACTTAATTTGACGTTTCATCAAGACTGGTAGCACCGTTAGATAGTGTGATATTGTTCAGTAGCAGTTAATATCGGTCTCAGGTAGCGACGTAACTCTTTACGCATTATTGTAAACAATAAACGTAAACAAAGTAATTTAATTTTATTCGTAAGTACATGCCATTATCTTATAATTTTGGTATTTATAGATGAATACTTATAAAAAGGAACAACAGCGACTTTAATATATGATATATTCTGCCGCCAGAAACATTAAGCAGTTTAGCCATTACTCTGTCGAAGATAATATTTACAGTCAGTTAGAAAATGGTTTTAACCAAATTGTCGACAAAGATGAAGAATATTTTGATTTCGAGTTAAACTGTGATAAAGAAGATTGCATTCAGGAGCCTCTAGACGCTTATGACTCAGACGAAGAAACTAATATCACATATTTCGAGAAATCAGTTCGCAATAATACTGATCAGGCTTTTACGATAAGGTTAGGCAAAAAAAAATGAAAAAGATATCTCCGTTACCATAAAATACTAAAACAGGATCTGAAAATATAAAGGTTTTACCAGGACCAAGTATATACACAAAAAAACTTTAAAAATCCATAGACATTTGGAAATATTTCTTTTCAGAAGAAGTTGTACATACTGACGAAATGATAAGGACTATTTAAGCAAATTTTGTAAGAGACAGGAATGCAAATTTAACAAATTCAGATGAAATAATATACGCTTCTGGGATTACTGTATTTAGCTGGAGTCATCTCAGTTTAGACGATTTATGGAAAGCTGACGGATCTGAACTAGAAATTTTTTGCTTAGTGATATCTCTTAGAATATTATGGTTTATATTGTGAGTTTTACATTTTGATCATAAAGCTTCTCGTCAGGTTCGATTAAAACAGGATAAGCTTGCTGCAATTCTACATATTTTTGATTTGTTTTTAGAACGATGTCGAAGAATTCCATAATTCGGTATTTGTCACAATTAAATTAATGCTGTTTTTGTAGAGGAATAAGGATTTGCCCCGATGGTTGCGGTTACCGAGCACTGGCTTAAGTTAACGAGCCTTTTTTTTAGAAAAATATACCACAATTTCTAGATATGATCTTCCAAGTTTAGATCATAGTGGCACCCTAATTCTTTCTACAAATAATAATTTTTCTCCAATAACAAAATATGAGTTTCTGTTGAATGAATCCTTTTTTGAGTTTTCATTGGTTTATAACAAGAGTCCTAATCTATACATTCCTTGCATTTATAGATCACCTGATTCTTTCACAGAAATATTTTTTCAGAACTAGTTAAATTTTTTAGACGACTCGCTTAATAAGCGCAATAAAAGCAGTAAGATTCTATGAGGTGACTTGAATAATAACTACGCTATTATCCTTGGATAATATATTTAAATAGTATGGTTTTAAATTTTATTCTCATACAGGAATTACTAAAACAACATCTACCATAATTGATTATAGTGTCTCAGATTTCTCACCCCTTGATGTACGCTCTACAATTAATAATGCAGGACTATCTGCTCATGAAGCAGTATATACCAAGTTTAACACTCTTAATAAAGCATCTTCGAAAACCCAACGTTTAGGTAGGATTTTTTTCGCTCAGAACTTTCGTAAATTCCAAAATGTGTGCTGGACTTGTGAACGGCATTTTCCCTCTGTAAACGTGGACTATAATTTTAGTGATTTTTTGAATAGGCTTGTCTGTATTTTTAATAAGGCATTTTCTTTAATTACAATGAAGTGTAAACATCACAAACCTTAGACTATTAAAGGTACCCGCATATCAGCCAAGAATATGCGTTTTCACTGTAGATCAAGAAATTTACAACCAACGTTTTTGTCACTGAATATATCTCCAAGTACAGAGGAACGTATCTAAAACTTATCAAAACAGCTAAGAAAATGTATTATTAGAATCGTCTGGGAAGCTTTAAAAATGTTACAAGAGAAACTTGGTCCATAATAAACGATTTTTGAAATAAAACTAACACAGCCCAATTACTTGATCTTTCAAACCCCGAAAATCTAAATGAATATTTTGTTAATGTGAGTAAAAATATAACATCCACTTTTTTGCCACAAGATCTTAACTCCTAACTTTCCAATTTAAAAAAGGTCTCGAATTCATTCTTTATAAGACCAGTTGATATTTCTTAACCGTTTCAAACCTATGCCTATACCCAAAATATGCCTGTAGTACTGATAAATATTTATAAAAATGTTCTAAAATCTCTGGCTGGTACACTGGCTGGCTAACCTGAAACCTGAGAGCATGGTATAGAAAGACCTCAACACAGCTATTTCGTATAGCAACAAACAAAGTCATCATAGCCAGAATGATCTCCAATGTTCGGAACAGCCAGGCACCCTAGGAAGAAGAAATGCCTTGAGTATTTCGTGCAGTTCGGCTGTGTGTATACTGCATCTGGAAGAAAGCCGATGTGACGCTTCTATTGTGTGTGAGGTACTAACGGCACAACCGACGGCCTGCTCTTCAAGAAAAAGGTACTAAGCACTTGGCATACACACTCACGCGTGCAAAATATAAAGCTACGCACAATTCAACCAACTTTTATTTCCATCACGATTCCTCAAATGAGCAGAAAAGACAATATTATTATCAAATTGGCTCAGAATAGGTCACACTCGTCTTACTCATGGATATCTGATATCCTCTGATATATGTCTTCTATATATATATATATATATATATATATATATATATATATATATATATATATATATGTATATATATATATATATATATATATATATATATATATATATATATTATACCATATTACCATAATTATTTTGTGTGAAATTATTTTTTATTGATTCAAATGACAAAAATGTGTGAAAATAATCAAAATTTCAGAATCCATTCATATTTCCTCAATGTGGTCACCTTTTGCCTTGACTATGGCCTTCAAACGATCAAAAAACGAGTTGCATGCTGCACGAATGTGATCTTCTGGTATTTTGGCCCATTCACTAATAATTGCTTTCTTCAGCGCATCCATACTGGCATTTTTTTAGTCCTCACCTTGCTCTCCAAAATGAATCAGATGAAATAGTCTATCGGATTTGTGTCTAGCGAATTCGAAAGCCATTGTGTGGATGAAATTAAGTGTTGGACATGGTTTTTTCTTGGTACCGTGGAACCATTCTTGGTTCACACTAGCTTTATGAGACGGTGCTGAGTCTTGTTGGAAAGTAAATGGTCTGAAACCGAAATGTTTGCATATCTGAGGCTCTAAAGCAGCTTCTAAAACATTTTCCCGATAATAAGTTGCATTGACTTTGACACCTTATTCAATAAAAACGTTTGAAGAGCGTCCATCGACGGTTATAGCTGCCCATACCATTACTTGAGATGGGAAATTACTTCGGATAGCCGTTCGCAAGCTCAAAATTTCGTAGGTGCATTCGGTCAAGTAAACACGGATCATTTTGAGAGTTTATGATTTGCTCAATTGGGAAATTTTTCTCATCAGAGAACACTATGTTAGGAAATTAGCCACGTTTGTGACGTGGCAACTCCTTTGCTCTTTCAAGCCGAACTTTTTTTTGCTTTGGTTTAAAATTGTGTGCTTCTTTGAACTTGTAAGGCTTGACCTTGAGCTCCTTTTTCACTGTTGGTTGCATACTTCGCCGGGATATTTTCAGTTCTTTGGCCATTTTATTAACACTACGACGTGGATTTCGCTCAAGTCGAGCCTTCACTTTCCAAATCATTTCAGATGCTGGTGTTTTTTTTTCGTCCACCACCATAGCATTTGACAATACCACCAGTATCATTATAACGAGTTATGGTGCGATACACAAACATTTTATTCACTTTGAGGTGTTTGAGATAACGAACAATAGCTGGTTGTGATTTTCCAGCCAAATATAACGCAATCACACTATTACGTTTAAATTCCATTGCGAATAACTTTTGTTGTATGTATAAAACTTAAATGCAAATACTTTTGACGGCTTATGAACAATATACGGAAGTGTTATCAGGCCAACTTTGACATAGCTGTCATAAGAGATTTGCCAGATATATCGATGTGAAGTTGGTAACAGTTCAATTGCGTAACTCTGTATATATATATATATATATATATATATATATATATATATATACATATATATATATATATATATATATATATATATATATATATATATATATATATATATATATATATAGAGTTTCAAAACCTTGTGAGCACGATATAATAATGTCATCAACATACTTTTTAACTTTTTAATATAAGGAACGTTAAAAGGAACAACCTAGAGAACAATATCCAACAGATCATTTATTACATATGTAGCTAGAATTGGAGAAATACTGGCTTCCATAGGCGTGCCAAAGGTTTGTTTATAATATCTGTTCTTGAAAGACAAGTAAGCAAGCTATAAGAGCACTCTAGTTGTGGCATCTTAGTATAAGTCATTGAAAGATAAAGTACGAAACTTAGATAAAACTAATGTTATCTACAAACTTAATGTTTAGGCTGTGAAAGTTCTTATACAGGTCACACATCCCAAAAAGTTTCCAGCCGTTTGACTCTTCACAAGAGAGATATTAGGTTATACCCTGATAGATGTTTCTTACATCTATCACGAATGCTAACACAGCAGGGCACTCTTTTGATTTTCCAAATGTAAAAATCCTATCCACGGAGAGCAATTATTTAAAAAGAGTGTTTCCCAAGATGGCTTTCATTTTTCAAGAAAAAGAAACCATAAACAAAAAGACAGATACCAATAATTTAACCAACTTATATTTATTATTGTTACCTATAGATAAACATGAATCTACTAATATAGATAATTCATCGTCAGCAATATCAGTTTCATTATATATGAGATATACAATATCTCATCTACTTCTAAAATAAGTCTTTTTGCCTTTTCTTTTTTAAAAAGTTCAGCGTCTATTGGGTATATTATTACCTTTACATTGTTATCATTTAAGATCTAACGTTCTGTCGTTGTAAGTTGGTAGTAACAAATTCACAACCAATTCTTTTGTTTCTGATAAGAATATTTATAACCTAAATTTTATATTGTGACCAAGTACATGTTCTGTAATTATTTTAACATAATTTTATTTAAATGTATGTGTGTGTTTATGTATATGTGTTTTAAAGTGTTTTAAATATGTGTTTGTTAAAGAACGTTTTCTAAAATCAATTTTGGATAGTTTTCGCCATCATTTGTAGGGGTCAAATCAGTTGCCCATTTCATTTGATAAACATCACGACAACTAACCTCAATTAGTGTAAGATGCAAAATAATTTTTATTCTGTAATTTGTACTAATTTTGTTTATTGTAGCATCCTGGTGATGCAAATAAAGATTTGCGAAAACTTGGTAGACTAAAAAGAGTACGTCTTTGTCCTATCTTCCGCTGCACACCCAAATATTTGAGTATAATATAATAGGTATATATTGTTAATTTCACACTTAATTAATGTTATAATTGTTTTCTTATTTTTAGTTATTAGGTATTAATGTTTTATTTTAATTTAGTTGTTCATTGTTTGTTTCATGTTGTTTTGATCCTGTAGTTTTTTTTGCTTAACAAAGACTAATGTACTGTCGCCCGATGATAGGGCGTTTATTTTAAGCCTAGAAACCGATAGCCCAAATTTACTAACAATAAAATCCACTTAACCTTGTGACTATTGACATTTCTTATATACATTGGCAGATTCTTTAACATTTGTAAACAAAATAATTTACAAACTCAGGCTGAAATATTTAGGTCAGATAATGCTACAACAGTTAATATATATGCACAAAAAAGTTAAAGAAGCCGCAGGCTTATACAAACCTAGAAGAGTTGGGTGTTTGGCAGATAACCAAGGCAAACAACTGTTAACCGTGGAAGAAAAACTAGACACTTGGAAGAATTATGTGGAAGTAACTTTTGCAGATGAAAGGCAGACTACCATTGAAGACACTGAATGCCAAACAGGACCCCCGATTACCATTGAAGAAGTCACGTTAGCTATTAAAAGAACTAAAGTTGGTAAAGCGGTAGGGCCTGACGAGTTTTGTGCAGAATTTCTTAAACTTATGGATAAACAGGGAATAAAATGGATAACAACTGTATTCAACAACATATACGTAACTGGAAAAATACCCCAAAGCTGGTTAAAGTCGACCTTCGTGACCATATCAAAAAAGTAAATACCAAGACATGCAAAGACTACGGAACAATTAGCCTAATGAGCCACTTACTTAAAACGTTCTTGAAAGTGATACACGGCAGAATATATAAAAAATACGAAGAACAAGTATCATGGGCGCAGTTTGGATTCCGCGACTCCTTAGGCACCCGAGAGGCTCTATTCGCTGTCCAAGTGCTTATTCAAAGATGCAGGGATGTTAACTGCGATGTGTTTATTTGTTTTATCGACTACAAAAAGGCATTTGATAGAGTAAAACATGATAAACTTATAAACATCTTGAAAGAAGTGGGGTTAGATGATAGAGACTTGATAATCATCTATAATTTATATTACAACCAAACAGCCAATATTAAAGTGGTGTTATTTAATATGTACTCTGAATATATCTTCGAGCAAGCGCTGGGAGAACTACAAGAAGGCGTATTAGTCAACGGAATGCGTCTAAACAACATTAGATATGCCGACAACGCAGTAGTGTTTGCAGATATTCTGGACAGTTTGCAAAGAATAATGTCGCATATATCACATAGAAGTAGAGAACACGGACTTGATCTTTATACGAAGAAAACAAAGTACATGGTAGTCAGTAAGCGCGAAATATTAAATACACAGCTTTTGGTTAACCAACATCCAATTGATAGAGTGGACAGCTACACATACCTTGGTACCAACATTAACAGCCAATGGGATCACTCCAGTGAAATAAAACAACGCATAGGAAAAGCGAGATCAGCGTTCATAATGCTAAAGTCTTTTTCAGAAGTCATGATTTACCACTTGCTACCAAAATCTCTCTCATTAGATGCTATGTATTTTCTACCTTATTATACGGAGTAGAGGCCTGGACACTTTCCGAAGCTTCCTTAAGAAAACTCGAGGCATTCGAGATATGATGTTACAGACGTAGCTTAATAATTTCATGGTGTATCGTGTGACTAATGTTGAGGTTCTACGTAGAATAGGCAAGGAATGCGAGATTATTAACACGGCTTGTTGCAACTCATTCTTCAGGGCAAGGTATTTGGAAAGAGAGGACCAGGGAGAAGAAGAATACCTTGGCTTCAAAACCTGAGAAAGTGGTTTAATACATCGACAACCGGACCATTTAGAATAGCAGCAAGCAAAGTTAGGATAGCCATGTTGATCGCCAATATCCGGAACGGATAGGCACCGTAAGAAGAAGAAAAAGAATGCTACAACAATACCTAGTAAAACTGTGTGGTAATGGTATAAAAAACACTTTTTAATGATGAGCGTTTTAAAACCTTGACAATAAATAACGATAAAGTATCAAAATGGTCATTTCGACCTTGAAACATAGCAAGGCACCTGGCTCTGATGGTGTTCTATAGTGTACAGCGCACCCTTTAATTGCCATATTTACAGACAGCTAGACAGTACTAAATTCTAATCTGGGATGTGATTGTATAGGTGTCATAACTAAACTAAGAGACCCGTAGTAAGGTTACGCTAGCCTTAGAGTCAGGGTACTAGGGTCATAAGGGCAACAAAAAAGCAGATAAAATGGCCAAACAAGCAACAATCATTAATGCGATTAGTTGGACCGGAGCCCTTCTGCGTCGTTGCAAAAACAGTAACAAGAATGACTACAAAGAAGTGGGTAGCTCTTAAATCTTTAAAATGGTGGAGGAATTTTCCAGGATAAAAACAGGCGAAACAGTTAATTGCACAATATTCGCCAAAATTTACGGTGGACCTAACAAGCACAGACAGAAAAATAGTCAAAGCTATAAGGTATGTTACGTAAAACGGGCGCAGAGGTGGATCTAAAGAGACTCAACGTAAAGGAAAATCGCCATGGGTCTACTAAGCTTATAGCGCGAAATATTATTAATTATAAAGCAGCTTATACGTTAAAAATTTTTTATTTATTAATTTTAAATTTATTATAATACATTGAGAAAAAAAAAGTTAAATAGAAATTTATTATCTTTTTATCACAATGAACTGAAAGTTGCTTTACATTTACATTTTTCAATATATCCAAATAGCCCGATATATTATTACTGGCTTTTTATGATGTTGGCATTTTTACTATCTCTACTTTTATCGTTATTATTTAATAATTTTGCAAGAGAAAGGTAATTCCCAATTTATCCTAAACCGTAATCTTTATCACCGAAGATAAAAGAAAAAGATTTTGTTTTTTGCGTAACCTTTTAAAGGATTACAAGATTTGGACCGCTTATATTTTAGCTAAGAATAAGAACAGCAGGTGGCTTGTTTCTATACGCTTAGCTTTTTATTAAGTACAGAACATTATATTTCCATCTCTGCCACCCCGTTAATCGCTTATGCATTCCTAGAGTTCTCTCAATTAAATTGTTACTTGAAAAATTGTATTTTAAATGTTAAAAAGTAGGGGATTTATTCTAATCCCACAAAAATTAATGATAAATTAAGTTGTTGGTAACACTAAACCTTTATAATTTTGTTTTTATAATACATTTAATATAGCCTTCATCAATAAGTGGGGTCACGGCCCCTAGAAGGTTTTTCTTCTTCTTGATGTGCCTATCCGTTACGAATGTTGGCGATCATAATTCTGGCAATTCTGAGGTTTCTTAACCAAGATGTTCTTCTTCTTCTTCCTGGACCTCGTTTTCCAAATATTTTTCCATGCAGGATGCCTAGAAGGATACTAATAAATAATTAAACAAATGTAAATAAATTAAATAAATAAATAAATTCATTTACCAAAAGAAAATAAAAATTATTATTCATTTTGACATTGTAATACTTACAGTCACATTTAAACTATTATACTTTCTAATTATTACTAGTATCACTAGGTGCTATTAAATGCCAAATAAAACGAATAATAAACTCATCAGTACTAAATTAAAAGTACCAACTCTCATGTCCTCCAAGCTACCAAGTAAATGTCAGTGCTTCAAGCAATACTCCAAAAGCCACCTAGGTTTCGCGCATTTTATACCCTTTGCCGCTTCGTCCGGTATCTAGTCTAGACCAGGAGACCTACGTCTCTTGAATGCCTCCAATGCCTCGATAAATTTATCTATGGTAAAAGGTACAGTCTGCTTGACTCCCTCGTTTTTACATACTACATGCCATCTACCGGATGAAAAAAGCTCTCGTGGTACCTTAAGCTTTTTGTCTAGTGATATGAGAAGCACGCATAGAAATTTTTAATTGCGATCCTATATCCTTGACCAAAGATGTCACTATTTAGATTGTCGCACAGTTCTCGTTAATGCTTTTTTTTGTGTAAACATTTTTATGTATAGTTCTCTCTTTCTTTCGCGGTATTCTATTTCGATTACGTACCCTAAATTTTATGAGTTCCTCATATGTCTTCCAGTAGCAACAATCGCCGCATCCAAGTCTGGATACAGTCATTCGGGGTTACTTTGATCCACCTTTTAAATATTTTCTTGATTTATATTTACACTGACCACCTTAGTAGCTGTCCTTTCATATTATATTATGACTGTGTATAGTTTAACAATGTCTTACTAGCTTAAAAATTTGCAACAGTAGCAAGTATAACCAAGAAAAAAAATTTGGCATGGTTTAAAGTTAGACCCGCTAGGGTGCAATTTTAAACCATATTTACATTTATAACGGAAATCCTATATATTTGGTGTTTTAAACTATCGGGTCAACTTTGCAAGAGTGCATTAGGTTACTTCGGATGTACAAAATTTACAAAAGTTGTTACACAGCAGAAAATGTTTATCACACGCCTGGTTACCATTCTGTTTTATATGACTGTTCATGGGTTGATTCAACAGTATGTACTTAAATATGGTTTAAAAATATTCATTAGGAAACTAAAGTCCTACAAAATAATACTTAATAAAGATTCTTCGTTAGTTTACCAACAGAAATAATAAATTTTTCACTAGATAGGTGAATCATAGTTTCCCCAAACAAGTGGCATAAATAAACATACTGGAATTTGCTTTGTGAAGTTTGTTATTTTCAATGCACCTCAAATGGAATATTCTTATGCACTTCTTACACGTTATACCTAATAAATGCATAGAAACATTGAAAGTACAAAAATAACACAATCCAGAAGATATTTGTTGATTTTTAAAATTAATAGCTTTTGCCAAATCCTAGCCAGGGAAATGCGAAGTCTTTTTTGCTAATTCTCTAGTTTGTTCTGTTCTGTCTTGCGTTCCTTGTTTACTCCATTCCATTTCTTTAATTTTATTTTCCTTTATGCTACTTGTTATGTGTTCATCTTTATTACTGACGATTTGATCCTGTTCTGTCCTTTCTGCTTGTAGAATATCTACTGGCTTATTGTCAATGTCGAAATTGGATTTTTGGATTTACCTTGT
Source organism: Diabrotica balteata (assembly GCA_918026665.1). Classification (NCBI taxonomy): domain Eukaryota; kingdom Metazoa; phylum Arthropoda; class Insecta; order Coleoptera; family Chrysomelidae; genus Diabrotica; species Diabrotica balteata. The sequence continues at coordinate 85,145,040 of OU898276.1, forward strand.
CAACGTCTTCATTTTATTGGACATTGCCCTCAGGTGTAGGTATGAATTTTGCTTCTGCAACAGTTCTGTTGATCGTAATAGATCCTTGCGATCTATGACCCCTCGTATTTTCGGTCCTCCTCATGTTTTTGGTTCACCTCGTGGTTTTGGTCCACAACGTGTTTTTAGTCTTACATCTTGTGGGTTCGGTCCACCTCTTGGTATATATTTTCTAGTATTGCTAGTAGTTGAACTTCTGTTTTGATAATACTGGTTTACTTCTTCTACTAAAACACTTTTGCCAGCAGTTATTGGAAGACAGAATCTTTTTGCCCTCGTAACGTTTTGCAAATTATTTTCACGAATATTTTATACATATAATTAAAATTCTTTTCTAATATCTTTATTTATTTCACCTATTGGTCAAGCATATAACGGATGTTTTAGCAATGCCTTACTTCTGTCAGTGAGATAAATTCCTGAAAAACCTCTTTTTGAGATTATGAGCTGCAGTGTCCTTTCCGAGGTCTAGGGTTGCTTTGAAAAGTTGGCAAAATACTGATTTTGGCATAGCTCCTGTCCTTCTTCTTCCCTTGGTCGCTCTCCACTGGGTTAAAATTTGGCACCAATATGTTTTAAGACTGGCAAAATACCCACATCCAGCGGTTGCAGCAAGTGAGTAGAGTTTGTAGGGAAAAATATTAAACGAACATTATGTTGCCTTGCAAGTGTTATTGTCTTTATTGAAATATGTATAATAAACAGTATGTTTATGAAATATAAAACATAAAACATTGAGTAATTGTTTTATAAAACAATTACTCAATAAATAACACACATTTCAAAAATATATCTCTCGAATAAGTATAAATAGCTTTTAATAACACAATGGTATATTACATCACTTACATTTAACAAACAATCTCACACATATCTCTTCTTCATTGGATCAAATCTATATCCTCAAGAACTTCCCGTTTACTGTCAAACAACTGCAATAATAGAATTGAGTTCTCCATTCAACAACATACAGTAGTTTCAACCATGTTCTACCATCCATCTATTAATAGAGTATCGGCATGTAGGTAATGTTTATTTTATTTATTTATTTGCTCATTTATTAATTTATTACAATCGAAGAGACTATTTTATAACAATTTGTGGGCCTTACCTTGTCTGTTTAAACTTTTTAAAAATTTTATACCTTTTATTCAACTTACTCATTTAAATAAAACCACAGATATGTAATATTGGCATAATTATTGTAATTTACAACACCCACTTTGTTTATCGTTATTAGACAATACCCTAATATGGGTTTTTATTATTTCAGCATTTGTTTAACTTTGTGTCGAGACCTGAGGATGCTTTGCATATTGTAGAAAGCGAAACCGGTCGTCTGATAGTTAAATTAAATTGATTGTGAGTAAGTCTTATTTATTATTTCTTTACCTATTTAAAAAATAAATCTAACACTTCATACGTTTACAAATCCTCAAGTGTTTAGAACCAATTTGAGAAAAACTATCAAGAGTACTTTGTAGTAAAAGCAGTAAATAACTATCCCTTTTTGAACCAGACACAACATTAAATCTATTTTTAGCAAACTTATTGATAACATTATTGAATAATACAAAATTGATATATATATATATATATATATATATATATATATATATATATATATATATTATATAAATTCTCTTGTGGTAATTTAAACATAACTTATTTAGAAAAATAATTGGTTAGAACAAGGAGAACCCTGGCTCAAAGAATCAATGAACATCCAATAACACACGGTTTTGTGTGTTAGTTGTCTTGTGGCAATTGTAACATTACATCACATTTAATTTAACAATTATTCTATTTCTACCAAAATTAGTAAAATTTAACATTACCTCCCAAATAAAAATTGTAAACTTATGAATCTTTTAGAAGATTTTGAGATATCCAAAGAACTGAAACTGAACACTGAATGTTGCTTAAACACACAAATTAATCTTAATTCACAATTATAAACCTCTTTTTATTCTGGGAGACTTTAGAAGAAGTAGAGTGGATTCATGCAATTCTAAATCTGTATTCTTTATTTTTTTAAATTTCATTACTCTTATAACACTTATTTTGTAATCAATTATGTAACACAAGTAGACATAATGGGCGTATCGGGGTTAATATTAGTTTTCAAACCATTTGTTTGGTATTATTATAAACTAAAAAGAGCATACATTTTTTTGAAATGGTGCATTTATATAGAAATTATAAAAAAAATCAGTCAGAAAGCTTAAATGTTTTAGTATAGTTACGTCAGAATTTCATTCTTGTTTCTTTAGAATCTTCTTAGTTTACTGAGCAAACATTCGCGAGTCGTTCGACAAATATACATTTGTTTGGAAACTGCCACTATAAACCCCCATTTTGTCTGTTTACCCATGGAGTGTTGAACATTTAACAATTCTGCTGTTTGAAGTTTAAAATCTTACAGTATTACGATTCTATTTAGAGTGTGCCTAATTTATATTTATTTTATTGTAGTGTCTAACTTGTACAATCGTGTGCCTCCGATATACTTACTCTAGTTAAAATAATTAGGAGTGTATATAAACAGAAACTATACAAAACTGACTAAAAAATATTCTACCAGAATGAAAAAAATTAACAATAAAATAAAATTTTTAACGAGCTTAGTTGAACATAATATAACAAGTATAACCTACTGATTGACAGAACCTTTGTAAATCACGGGCGGTGCTAACAAACTAGTAATTTTTAATTTCCACCCGCAAACTTTTTTAAATATTATCCAGATGTATTATTGGATATTTCTGAGTTTTTTTTTAGTAAATATCTCATGCAAGAAAAGTGCACATAAGGCTAATAACGAAAATAGTTAATGAAAATAGAAATTAGTTTTGCATAGACACGTTATACGATTAGCTGTAGAATGTATATCAAAAATAAAAATTGTAGTTTGCTTCAAAAACAGAGCTGTAGTATAAAATGTCTTAACAACTTAAATACTATCAAGCTGTTTCAGTTCCCGTCTACTAGATCGCTTATAGTTTCTTTTTACCTTAAATATTTTTCGATAAGTATGTATAAGTATTTCAGCTAGAATATCGTAAGCAATTAGACAGCTTCATATTTTTAAACGCGGTGCACTTTTGCTCATCTGTTTCATCCACCATCCGCCACGTCACCATCACACAGTCCGGATAAATGTAATATTATGTTATGTTTCTCTGTTATCGTGCTATGAACAAACGGTTGTCATAACCACTTATTTTTGCCATAATACCTACTTTTATTTTTAACTTCTCTACCACTTTCACAATCGCAACAATTCACCAGTAGCTCCCTCAATATTATCTTCTACTACCGAATCTTTGTCAAGAGCACTTTCAACATCATTTAATTCAGACTGATGTGTCTAAATCTACCTTTATTCTTCCATATCGCTAACCTATTTTTTTTATTGTCATAACATACTAACAGAGTTTATTCATATTTCTTTTCACCGTAGTGTACTGTTTTAAATAGACCTGACATTTATAAAACTCTCACAAGCACTCACGTGATGCGAAAATTATCTCCTTTGTCACTAAGGCGTGCAAAGAAGTGTAAGATTTAACACTCTCCACAAGCAATGATTGCCGGTATAAGCAATCCCCCACTTATGACCAACGGCTGCGGGCGGATGAGTTAATAAGTGGAAGGGCACTCTTTTGTCCAAGGGTTGGGAAACTGGTCCTAAAGGAGGATGAATCGAAAAATATGTCAACGGCGTAAGGATGCAGAAGGCAACGGGGAACCACTGCATTAAAGACTCTTAGAGTACCCCTAGTAAAGTCATGAATGGCAAATGACAAGTAGAGTAAACAAACTTACTGATTATGGAGCACGGAATCCAAGATCCGGCAGGGGAGGAATAACTGTAGATCACATTGCCTCCCAGGTCGTAAACCAGAGAAATCTGTGGACTTAAGACATTGAAAATAGCAACCTGGAATGTCAGAAGTTTATATGCAAGTGGTAAATTAGCGAACGTACTGCTTGAAATGGAAAACCTCCAAATTGATGTTTTAGGTATAAGTGACGTACAGTGGCCAGGTTCAGGCAAACAAATTACAAATAATGGAACCGTGTATTATTCAGGTAACAACGAGGTCAATCATCGTTACGGTGTTGCTATCTTAGTTGCAAAAAAGGTCAATTAATCTGTAATAAGTTTTACTTCTTATTCTGATAGGATCTTATCAATACAACTACAGTCTAAAAAAGGTATAGTAAATTTTATTCAAGTTTATGCTCCTACGGCAGATAAAGATGACGACGATATCGAACTGTTTTACCATGATTTGGAACAAGTCTTAAAATCAATGAAAAAACATCACACTACAATAGTAATGGGCGACTTCAATGCCAAAGTTGGCCAGGGAAGAGTGGATGGATTATGTAGGGGAATATGGTTTAGGAAATAGAAATGAACGTGGTGACCGTTTGATACAATTTTGAGAGACGGAATAATTTGTAATAGCTAATACACTTTTTAAGCTACCAAAAAGAAGGTTGTATACATGGAAATCTCCCGGTGATACAACGAATAGAATAATCCGAAATCAAATTGACTTTGTCCTTATTAGACAAAGATTTCGTAATTCTATACTGTCTGCCAAAACTTACCCTGGAGCAGACATCGGTTCAGACCATAACCCCATAGTAGTCACATTACGAACCAAATTAAAACTGGTTAAAAAACCCACACAAAGTAGAATTGATATTAAGAGATTAAGGGAACCACAAACAAAGGAACAAACTGTAAAAACTCTTACTGAAAATATACGTAATGCCCAAGAACTGAATAAAAGTAGCTATAACATTGATCAGAAATGGGAAAATATAAAAGCAGCAATAATTAAAACAGCAAATGAAAACTTAAAACCAAAGAATAGAAAACATACAGATTGGATGACTGAAGAAATACTACTATTAATGAATGAAAGAAAATCATTCAAAACAAAAAATCCAATTAAATATAATGGAACTGATCGATTAATACAAAAGAGAATAAAAGAAGCTAAGGAGAGAATGTTACATGAGCAGTGCCAAGAACTAGAAGAAATTAAGAAAAAATATCACTTTTTTAACATGCATAAAAGAATTAGTGAATTAACAGGAATGAGAAAAAAACTTCAAACTAGGCAACTAAGAGATGAAAGGGGTGCACCTATAACAGATATAAACCAAAAAATGCAGAGATGGACACAATATATAGCACAACTATTTGAAGACAAAGAGAGAACAGAAGCGCCAAAAGAATTTAAGGATGATACTGGGCCTGACATTATACGAGAAGAAATTGAATATGCAATGAAACAAGCTAAAGATGGTAAATCTCCCGGGCCTGATGAAGTTCCTATCGAATTACTTAAAATTGTGAATACTGAATCTATTGATCTTCTTTAGGATTCAATACCATATATAGAACAGGTATAATACCTAAAGAATGGCTCCAATCAACATTCATACTGCTTCCCAAAAAAGCCAATGCAAAGGAGTGCAATGAACATCGCACCATAGCCTTAATGAGTCATGTCTTGAAATTGTTTTTAAAAGTAATTCACAATACAATACATAAGAAATTAGATGAAGGCATAAGTAATACACAAATGGGATTTAGGAAAGGACTGGGAACACAAGATGCACTGTTTGCAGTAAGTGTTCTTTCGCAGAGATGCTTAGATATTAATCAGGAAGTATATGCCTGTTTTATTGATTTTGAGAAGGCATTTGACAGAGTGCAGCATAATCGACTTAAAGAAATTTTATTAAATAAAAACATAGACAGTAGAGACATTAGAATCATCTGTAACCTCTATTGGAATTAAACAGCAAAAGTGAAAGTTGAAAACGAACTGACCAAGGATATCCAGATTCGCCGTGGGATCCGCCAAGGGTGTATTTTATCACCCTTGTTATTCAATTTATACAGTGAAGCCATCTCAGAATTAGCGCTTGCCGAGATCAGTGAGGGCCTTATAATAAACGGTGAGCCACTTAATAACATAAGATATGCTGACGACACCGTCCTTTTGGCAGGAACACTAGAAGAACTGCAACACCTTGCTGAACAACTAAATATATATTGCAACGATTATGGACTAAAAATCAATTTGAAGAAAACCAAGTTCATGGTATTTACAAAAGCACAAAACATCAAAGTTAAGCTAGTACTAGATAATACAGAAATTGAACAAATATCTTCGTACAAATACCTTGGAGTATGGATCACAGAAGATACTGATCAGACAAAAGAAATAAGATGCCGCATTGAAATTGCGCGGTCAACTTTTAATAGAATGAGAAAACTTTTTTGTAATCGCGATATCAATATATCGCTCAGGATAAGAATGCTTCGATGTTATATTTTCTCTACCCTTTTGTATGGAGTTGAAGCTTGGACACTTAAAAAATCTAACATTAAAAACCTAGAAGCATTCGAAATGTGGTGTTACCGACGCATTTTGAGAATATCATGGATAGATCGCAAAACAAACGAACAAGTTCTCGAACAACTAGGAAAACAATGCGAAGTTTTAAATTCCATAAAGATCAGGAAATTGGAATACTTGGGGCACATCATGAGAGGTGAAAAGTACGAACTACTAAGGAATATAATGCAGGGTAAAATCAAAGGTAGAAGAAGCGTAGGAAGACGTAAAATCTCGTGGCTACGCAATCTCCGTGAGTGGTTTGGATGCAGTTCAATTGAACTATTCAGGCGAGTAACCAATAAAATTATAATTGCCAGAATGATTTCCAATCTCCGATAGGAGTGGAACTTGAAGAAGAAGACAAGCAAGGTAAGTGATATAATAACAAATTGGGTTGTGTCTGACGAACCCTCATGTTCGGATCACAGACATATACGATTTGACCTTGACATTTTTCCATCGGAAATTAAATACAAAAATTCTAGAGATACAAACTGGGTAGGATATAAAGAGTCCCTAAGTAAAAATCTCGAGGAAAGTCCGAATCTATAGCCCAGAGGCTATAGATTCGGCGGCAGAAACGATAAGCGAAGCTATTATGGCGGCTTACCAGGAAAACTGTCGAGAAAAAAAACAAGGAAAAGTACGGGCGAAAAAGTGAGGTCGGAAGTCCGAAGCCTATTTAATAAAGCCAAAAGTAACCAAGATTGAAATGCCTACAGGTATAAGCTAACGCTATAAAATAAGGAAATCCGGACAGCTAAAAGGAATTCATGGAGAGAGTTTTGCGAGGAGATTACAGATATCCCGGCATGTTCTCGAATTCATAAAGTCCTGGCAAAAATGGTGCTACAACAAAAGAAGTAGGTTTCCTAAAGAAAGCTAATGGCAAATTTACGGACACCAAACAGGAAAGTCTTAGAGAACTGATAAACACGCACTTTCCAGGCTAAACAATTCTGGATGATGCAGATAGGCAAACCAACGTAGACCAAAGGCTCACTAGGCCAAGGTCTACAGATTGGGAAATAGCCACAGCAATCACAAGACCAAACAGAATAAGACGGGCTTTAAATAAGTTTCGGCCATATAAGTCTCCTGGGATGGATGGCATATATCCAATACTGTTGCATATGGGATTAGAGGTATTGATACCATATCTATGCAAGCTCCTTAAAGCCAGTTTAGCATGGGAAGTCGTACCGGAAATATGGCAAAAGGTTAAAGTCATATACTTGCCTAAGGTAAAGTATTAGACCTAACACCAAAGTCATATAGACCGATAAGCCTATCTTCTTTTCTATTAAAAACGCTGGAAAGGCTTCTTGATAGGTACATCAGAGATGAAGTGCTGAGGGATAGTCCTCTAAGCAATCGTCAGTATGCATACCAACCTGGTAAATCTACGGACTCTGCCTTGGATGATATAAATAGGCTTATCTCAAAGTCAATGGAAGACAAAGAGATAGCAATGGCCGCCTTCTTAGATATTGAAGGGGCAAATAATGTTACCACCGGCTCTTTGATCTACATCGTTATTTAGAGCTGCTGTCAATAAAGTCACGATAGCGAATATGGTAGCCAACATGATATCCAACGATCGATAACGGTCATGGAACTAGAAGAAGAAGATGAGTAGACGAGGCGTCTACTCATAGGTCATCACAAAGTCCGGATAAATGTGATATTATGTTATGTTTCTATGTTATCGTGCTATGTACAAACGGTTGCCATAACCACTTATTTTTGCCATAATACCTACTTTTATTTTAAACTTCTCTACCACTTTCATAATCCCAAAAATTCACCAGTAGCTTCCTCAATATTATCTTCTACTACCGAATCTTTGTCAAGATCACTTTCAACTTCATTTAAATGGCCACCTTAAGGTCGATTCAGACACATCAGTCCCATCACAGTCCCGGCGCCGAACGGGTCCTGTTTGGTCACAGAACTATTAATTATCTGACAGCTGGGAAACTGTTCGTCGCCTGATGAATGTGAATGCCGGCGCCGCCATATTTCTATTAAAGAATATTTTGTATGACGGATTGTTCGGTTCGGTGCCAGGACTGTGACGAGACGTCACTGATGTGTCTGAATCGACCTTTATTCTTCCATATCGCTAACCTTATTTTTCTATTGTTATAATATACTAACAGAATTAATTAAAATTTTTTTTTACCGTAGTGTACTGTTTTAAATAGACCTTACATTTACAAAACTTTCACAAACACTGACGTGATGCGAAAATTATCTCTTTCAAACTTTAGACAGTTATAAGCTCAACGCCTCACTACTGAATAACCAACCAATAAGTGAAACGATTAAAGTCACTGTAACTTGAAGGTAGCTGGAGTCATAAACGTATAACAACAATAATTTTAAAAATGCGCGTAATTTAAATTAAGTCAAGCGTGATGTAAGTACTACAAGATTAGGAATGGAAGATTAAAGAATTGTAAAGAGATAAAACTGCCAAAATAAAAACAGGCAATAGGCACACGATTTTATGGTAACAAGAGGCTTAAGACAAGGTTTCTGCCTTTCTAAAATTTTGTTTATTATAATATTCATTGACGAAGCAAAGAAAAAAAAATTTTGTGACATTGCTTTGCCGATTGAGTCAAAGAGAAACCTGATTAGCGACAATCATATACGTATTTACTAAAGCGAAATAAGTAATACAAGCATTAAGTTCTACATGAGGGCAGAAAAGTATAAGACCCGGAACCAAAAAGAGATACACCCTGGTACGACCGTTTATTACTTATAGCTCAAAAACTTGACAATAGACACAAAAAGCAAAACAGGAACTACTAGCAGTAGAAATCGACTCTTGAAAAAAAACAGCTAGGAAATTTAGATTAAAGCATAATTAAAATCAAGAAATTAAAAGACAAATAGAAGTACAAAAAACGACACTATACATAATATAAACGAGCGAATAAGAGAGAAACGATTTTTAAAAAAAGATATTAAAATAGATCTAATCAGAGAAGAGAAACCGAGGAAGACCAATATACGGAATCACCAAAGCTATGCCAGAAAGAAATTTTATTTGAAAATAACTGACAGGATAGACAAGCTTCGATACAATGAACCCAAAAGCATATTGGGCTATAAAAGAAATTCGAAAATTTAAGTTATATGTAAAACCACTTATTTAGAAATTATTGTTCGGTTGTTGTTGTTGTTTGTTTGTGTTTAAATGACTGCGGACACTAAATCCATTCGCCAATCTTACAATTTGAGGTGTAGTGTGTGTGTGTGTGTGTGTGTGTGTGTGTGTGTGTGTGTGTGTGTGTGTGTGTGTGTGTGTGTGTGTGTGTGTGTGTGTAGAGTAATTGTCTTGATACTTAGCAAATTCGACATCATTGTCTTTGCTAAGAAACGCTAATTGTATCCGAACGTCTGCGGCCCCTCCGGTGTGTACCGATCACACAAGGATAGAAATTATTTTCATTTATTAATTTTTTTTAATAAACGAAAATTTCCACCCAGGTGGGATTCGAACTCACGACCTTTAGATTTAAAGGCAGGCGCTCTTACCACTGAGCCAGAGAGGGGGTTAATTGTTCGGTTATACTTTTTAAAAATAGATTTTAATAAATTTTTTTCTTTCAGTTGGGAGATCTTTCAAATCCTGAACTTAGGATTCTAACGGATCAGATGGATAAAATACGTTATGGAGGTAAGTAAAAAAGATCATTCTAAAAATAAAGACTAATTTTTGGTAAAAGTTTTAATTTTATTGTAATAGGTATTATTTCAGAGGAGTAGAGTTTTAAAATGAAATAAAACAAAGATGATTTTTATCAATGAAGATTAAATTGACTTTATTCGAAAGATTATTTTTAGGCATTATCGTTTAAATATGAATTCTGGTATATGACTAATATAGCTGGCCCTGAAGGATTCTAATCTGACGGTCCAATTTTCGATCACTTTTTCCAATATTTGTCGCCGTATATCGACAATAACGCGGCGAATGTTCAAGTGGTCAATCAATTCATGCTTATCGGCGTAGACTATCATCGCCACATATCCTAACATTAAATAGTCTAGCAGTGTTAAATCGCACAATCTTGGAAGCCAATTCATGGTCTGAAACGTGAAACTATGCGGTAACCAAACGTTTCCTTTAATAAATCAATTGTGACATGGGCTGTGTGACATGTTGTGCTGTTTTATTGAAACAACAGCTCCTGCACATCATGGTTGTTCAATTGGGGAATTAAAGTGACAGTAATCATGGCTCTATGCAATAGATAAGATACCGGCAGAACTGTTCAAGCAGGGAGGAACAAATTTGACAGAACAGATGTACCAGCTTATACAAGAAATATGGAGAGAAGAAAAAATCCCACAACAATGTAAGAAAAGTATAATCTGCCCTATTCATAAAAAAGGAGACAAACTGTTATGCCAGAATTATAGAGGCATCTCTTTACTTTGTTTGGGATACAAAATACTCACAAACATTCTTAATCGAAGACATCAACCCCTCACTGAAAAAATTATCGGGGAATATCAAGCAGGGTTCAGGCAAAATAGATCTACTATTGACCAACTATTTACAGTTAAACAAATACTAGCCAAAGCATGGGAATATGACATAGACGTCTACAATCTCTTTGTAGATTTCAAGCAAGCCTATGGTTCAATAGATAGAACAATACTACCTAATATATTACAAGAATTTGGCATACCATCAAAATTAATAAGACTAGTGCAAATGACAATGACAGAAACAGAAGCATGTGTATGTATTCAAGGACAGATCACTGATGCGTTTATGACAACGCAAGGACTGAAACAAGGTGACGGACTGGCTCCAACACTTTTTAATCTTGTTCTTGAATATGTAATTAGACGGTTGACGGTGAGCAGAAATAACATACTTACAAACAAATCTACCCAATTAGCAGCATACGCAGATGACATAAACATAATGAGCAGAACAAAGACTGCGGCAGAAGAAACCTACGTTCAGTTGAAACAGAGTTCAGAAGTTGTAGGGCTAACAATAAATACAAATAAAACAAAACTACTCATACAAACCAGATCAAATAGACAGGCGCAACAACAACAATTTACAGACGATATAGAATACGTGAATAGATTCACGTATTTAGGAATGGATCTGGTCGAAAATAATGAAGAAGAACCGGAAATAAATAGAAGGCTTATGCTGTCAAACAAAGCCTATTTCGCGATGGGCCACATATTCAAATCGCGAGACGTACACCGGAAAACAAAACTCCGGGTATGCAAAACAATAATCTGACCAATAGTAAGTTATGGGTGTGAAACATGAGTTATAACACAGAAATCTGCCAATGCATTAGACGTGTTCGAAAGAAAAATATTGCGTAGAATACTGGGTCCAATAAAGGAAAATAACAACTGGCGAATAAGATATAATAACGAAATATACGAACAATACACTGAACCAACACTAGCACAATACACTAGACTGCAGAGATTACGATGGGCAGGGCATGTGGCCTGCATGCATAAGAACAGAATCCCCAGAAAATTACTAAACGCAAGAATGCAAGGAAAAAGACCTGTTGGAAGACCAAAAAAGAGATGGGAAGACGAGGTAGATGAGGATGCCAAAAATCTCCTAAAAACGCGTTCATGGAAAAGAACAGCAGTAAATAGAGATGTTTGGAGAGGTTTAATGAAGGAGGCCAAGGCCCGGCTTAGGCTGTAGTGCCATTGGATGGATGGAATCATGGCTCTATAGCGATCATCATTGACAGTAATGTTCTGGTCAGCATAATTTTGGAAGAAGTACGGTCCAATGATTCCACCAGACCATAAAGCACAGTAAACAGTTAGTTTTTCTGAATTAAATGATTTTTCAACATACGTTTAAAGATTATCTTAACTCCATATAGGGCAGTTTTGCTTGTTAACGTAGCTATTGAAACCAAAAGTAATCTTCATCGCTAAACAAAATTCACTTATGAAAATCGGAATCAACGGCAATCTCGTTTTGGACCCACTTACCGAATCTATGCCTTACTAAATGATAATGTACCTACCTTCAATTCTTGCATAATTTGAATTTTGTAAGCAAGAAAGGCAAAATATGTTCGCAAAATTTACATAAAATCGATGAACATGTATTCAACCGCTGATGGCAGATTGACTGATTTGAATCTTCCTGTATGCTTCGCTCTACAGCAACAACTACTTTTTTACGCACTATACGAATTGTCTGTGGATGCATAATATCATTTAAAGTAAACGTGGTGCAAAAACGTTTAATGGTTAATTAAAGTACTTTTTCTGATGGACTATTTTCAAAATAAATTTGTACAATTTGAAGCGTCGCTTAGGTGTCAGGTCTATTCATGCTGAAATGCCAAACCAAACTTAACATAAATCACTGTCGATTATGATCATATGTTGGCCATTTTGACAGCTGTCAAAATGGACAATAGTTAAAAAAGTACTTACAATTTTCTACCTTTAAAAAATACTCTTTATCTTTATGTTTACTTTATTTAAAGGCAATGAAAAAATGGTAAGTAAAATATATGGAAGACTTTTGGATTGATAAGGAATTACGACAAAAAATTATTTTGGCTAACTTTTTGCTCCCAAAGTCGCACAAACTTTAAAAGTAAATAAAAGAAAAACAAAAAGAGGTTAATCTTTGTAAATGGGTATATTTATTTAAAAAAACCCTTAAAAGGGCCACATCAATAAAACAAACGTTTTTGGACCACACAGTCCATCATCAGGTTATTAAAATCGAAAATGCCTAAAAATAAGTATAAACCATTTAGTTAAAACAAACGAGATTGTGAAATTTTGACTATGGTTGAAAAGCAAAAGATGGTTATACTTACTAGGTCACAATGCCTGAGCCACCAAAATATTAGGGTAAAAACCCTTTAAATTACATTTAGTTATGAAATATTGTACATTGTGTTATAAAATAACTGTGATGTTCAGTATTAAATTAAATTTGACTGTAGGTAACACATGGTTCAATTGGGTTCCAGAGCCGGTGAGAGGAAACCTCTGCACTCGGAGAACAACGTGGAACTGATTGACAAGATACTTTTGAATTGTTCTCCGAGTGCAGAGGTTTCCTCTCACCGGCTCTGGAACCCAATTGAACCATGTGTTACCTACAGTCAAATTTAATTTAATACTGAACATCACAGTTATTTTATAACACAGTGTACAATATTTCATAACTAAATGTAATTTAAAGGGTTTTTACCCTAATATTTTGGTGGCTCAGGCATTGTGACCTAGTAAGTATAACCATCTTTTGCTTTTCAACCATAGTCAAAATTTCACAATCTCGTTTGTTTTAACTAAATGGTTTATACTTATTTTTAGGCATTTTTGATTTTAATAACCTGATGATGGACTGTGTGGTCCGAAAACGTTTGTTTTATTGATGTGGCCCTTTTAAGGGTTTTTTAAATAAATATACCCATTTACAAAGATTAACCTCTTTTTGTTATACGTGGTATACAGCCAGCTACAGGAATTTTTCCTTGTGGATTTTTTTAAAAGGAAAACAGACTAGTATACATTGTTTCTTCAATAGGCTACGGAGTGTCTGGCATATTTATGTATTTGCAGAATTCTAATGTGTTTTAGACACACTTATGAATAAATGAATAAATTAAAAAGAAAAGTTTTTTACAAGGGTCTAAAACACTTAATATCTAGCATACTAAAAATAGAGCACAAAAAATACATTAAAAGGTTTAGTTATGGTACGGGTGTAAGCACCTATCCGTGTGGACAGTTCCTAGGTGAGATGCAGATTAATTAACAAAGACAGGTATGGGAGAGCCTAATAAATTTTATGTGAAAGTAGGATTGAATCAGGACTCAGCGCTTATTCCTTCTATATTATCATTAATGTTAGAATAAGTTAAATGAAAACTATAGAATAATATTGACTGATGCACGATATATTCTGATGGTTAAGTGTTAGCATAAAATAATACAAAGAGTAATACTCCTTATAAACATTCTGATTCGATTTAGATTCGGTCATAAAAAGTAATGGAGAAATAGATGGAGATGAATGTAGTATTTGCAATAAATGGAAGTGGTACTTTGCGTAATACACATGTGGTTAGAAAAAAAGGAGTATTCTATAAAACTGTCAAAAAACTATCTACGATGCTCGGAACCCACTATTGGACAATTAAATAAAAGAAAAATCGATATCACTCCAACTTTTTTTAATGGCATCATTAAATCATAACTACACTCATATTTCTATGCTTTATTTTTTACAATAATGACTGAACGAACAGCCTATTCAATGCGATATTCTATTAAAAATCGTTTAATTATTCGGTAGCGTCTGGGTTTTTGTAAACAAAACCTTGGCTAACTGCACACGAAGAATCAAAACTAGCAAACATTTTGTTATTAATTTAACAATGTTTGTTTAAAGTTACAAAACTGCAACAAAAGGCACAAACAACGTAAAATTAAATTCTTATCTTGTAAATATCATTTGTAAACAATAATGTGTTTGAACATTTATTATCATGGTTTATTCCATGTCAAAAAGGACAGTTTTATTAACAGTTTACTAATAATTGTTACGGTAATAATCAAAACTCTTCTCAAACTTAACACTCTGGCCTTTCTCTTAAGAAAATTACTTCTCCTTTTCAGAGGTTCAAAATGTAACCAGAGTTTTTACCTTGTAAACTTACCTTTTACCTATACCTTTTACGCCTCTTTAAGGAAGGGGTAATCCACTTTTTTTCAGGAGTAGTAGGGGCGTGACAATTGATGTTGGGTTGTGGAGATATAGTGAACTGCTAAAAAGCTGGTGTTTAGAAGGTGGCGTATATATGTGAACGATATGTTATAGTAAGCGCACAAGAAGAATTATTGATCAATAAAGCCAAATAAGTCGAAGAAGTTACTTCAGGGGTTACCTACCATACTAGGAACGGCTCTTAATCAGAATTTTTGACATGCAGTTGTTAGCTGCAATATTTAATAGGAAGTGATTCTAAAATATCAAAATACTTATCAGGAAGTTCGTGTCCAGCGTTTTGTAGAAGTTTAGCTGGAGGAAACGGAACTTTTATTTGAGGAAACCTGGTGAATATTTGCCATCGGCGATTGCAAGGCGTCTTTAGTGTTTGTTTTGCTTGATTGTTTGAGCCTGTGATGGTTTAAAGGACATATCTTCTGCTGAGAGATAGGATTTTGTTCTTAATAGGTGTTATATGTATATATGTGTGCTGATTGATAGTAACTGCACCGCCTCATTCAGAATCTAAGGACTATCCTTTCGGTGGCTATGATGGCGTTAATTTGGTAGGTGTTAAGGGAGGCATAGACGCATTCCTTGTATTCGATAATCAGTTGTATAAAGGTTTCGTAGGTGTGTAATAATTTTTAGATGGCGTCCTGCCCATTTTACCGGCTAACACCGCCAGGAGTTTAAACCTCTTTCTCACACTATTTAAGTTATCTTGAATGTCAGCTTTCCAGTTAAGAGTCCTGCAAAAATGAACTCTCAAATAGGAAATAGAGTTATTGAAAATAAGTTTCTCTCCTAACAGAGTTATTCGGCCATGAAAATCGCGACAATTTGAGGATTTAAATAATATTAATTGTGTTTTTGCGGGATTTATGGTCATTCTCCATTTATTGCACCACCTAATAACTCGGTCTAAGTAATTATGCGCTCTTTCTAATATAGACAATTATCCATGCCCTTTGTATGATCTTGACGTAAGAGTTGCAGTGTCATCAGCGTACAGAAGAAAGGTTTGTTTTTAATCTATGCTGCGGGCGGGGGATGTCCCTATTGTAGACTGTGTATAATATTGTAGCAAGAATTGAGCTCTGGAGTACTTAAGCTTGTGGAGTAAAGGATGTGGATCGGATGTCCCCAACTTTGTTTCTAATCATCCGATTAAAGAGATAGGAATTTATAAATTTAACGAAAGGTGTGGGCAATCCAGCAAGGTAGAGTTTTTTGAACAAGCCTGTGTACCAAACCTGATCGAATGCCTTCTTCTATTTACTTTCGTTAAGTGATTGTGAAATGAAAGTTGTTGCTTCAACCAATGCATTATGCGTGAAATGTCCAGCCCTGAATCCGAATTGGTAATCTGGAATGGCAAGGTGAGCGACTAGGAATTCTGCGAATATTTTCTTAATGATCCTCTTGTAGGCTTTACCTAGGGTGCTCAGTAGAGAAATATGTCTATTCAAGGTTGGTAAGGAATTTCCGTTATTTGGGAATCATAACTGTGCTGGCCACTTTCCATAAAATTGGAAAATCAAAATGAATTTACTAACTAATAAATACTCGGTATTGGCGCCAGGTATTCTTTTATCAACCTGCAAATTCTTCCAGGTATTCAAAACATTACTCGATATCAAAACTAACTGAAAACAAAAATTTACGGTTCAATTGTAATTAACATTAAAAAAAAATACATCTTGAAGTAAACAAAATGTTATGTTATAAGATTAAAATAATAATCTACAAAAAAATTGATTTACAAAAATCTAATTTTATATTTAAGAATTTCTAAAAAGTAAGTCAAATTCTAACATGAATTGCGTCAAAAAATTTGACCGAAAAACCAACAAAATCTTTTCAAATTTATAAGAAATTAATTACAAGGTTGATGGTAAAATAAATATTAAACCCTTGACCAAGGAATCAGAAAAACAATTATCAGATAATTTCTTGCCTGATCACTTCTGTGAGTAGATGACATAAGCTGATAAGTCATGTTTCATCAACTTTTCAGGAGAGCAATTTTAAAGTTTAGCAGGGTTCTAAAAATCAGTTATTAAGTTATTCATAGCAAATTTTATATTTAACTATGCAGCTGTTCTTTTACTAACTGAATACAAAATATCAAGCAATAACAATGTTATTTAAATTTACTAATTATTTTTTTTTGTAAGTGATGTAAAAGATATCATGTTTTGTCGTCTGCCATATGACTCAAATCACCACATAACTATATAGGGAAATTATTCCTCATAACTCTTTTTTGGTAATGCTTTTTTTTATGGATAAATTACCAGTAATTTTCAAGCAAGAATTAGTTATATTAAAGGGTTTATTACAAGTGTTTGTGTAGTTTTAAATTTATTTTCGATTTCTATGTAAAAAATATGTGAAATAATTTGAAAGACATCTTGATAATAACAACAATTCAGACTTATAGCAGTTTTTATTAATATAACTATTAAATCAGTATTTATACGTTGTTTTTCAAAATTGTCCTTGCTAGTTGACAGAGTTACATTATTTTTAAAACATTACATTCAAAGAAAAATAAAAATTGTTGAGTAAAACAAGAAAGTAGAAACTAAACTTTATCTTCTTCATCCAACTCATCCAATTCATCAAACTCACGACTGTTTGTATCAGTGGTCAGCTTCTTGTAGAACGAATGGAACTGGGGATCAATGAGGCTAAACATTGAGAGAAGATCCTTCTTTTTCTTCGGGTTTATTGGCAAAGGTCCAGCATATGATCTTGCAACTTCCAAGTTTTCTGGTCGACCCTTCTTACCCCTCAATATACTAAAGCTTTTAAATGGAGAAAATGGGTTAAGATCGTACTTGAAATAAATTCGTCCAAAATCTTGAGTGTATCGTAGCCACCTGATTTTCAACCATTCGACTTTTTGTTTTTCACTGTCAGTTTTCCGATGGACCAACACATTTTTCAACAGACTAGAAAATTCCTTAAAGTCAAGTTGTTGCATTTCAATAACTTTAAATTTCTTTCTCCCAGAAAGTGTGCGGACGAACTGACACCAATCACGTGGCACCATGATTCTGTACGTATCACTGATACTGTTTTTGTTAACTGAAGAGTGAAGTATTTTTTTCGCTCTTTCAATACGAGCATGATCGCTGTCGCATTCGAGACGTGTATGACCAGGTAGCAAAAATTTTTGATCAATTACCTGAATGGTTTTCTTCTTGGTCAGAACATAACAAAACATGGCGGCAATGTTAATGTTTCGGTTTTGTCCTCCACAGGTGTCTGAGTATGTGGTGACATACTCGATATTGTTTGGAAGATCCATAATTTTTTTGAAAACACACGAGGCAATTTCATCAGAGCCTCTGCCTGCATCTATCTCACTCCACATACAGCAATAAGAAGAATCCTGGTCATTTGAACAGTTTCTTATAGTGAGGTTGTACATGGATAGAAACCTCTTATAATATGCAATATTTGATGATAAGTAAGGTACAGGAAGAACCTGTTGGAGATCAAACACTAATAGAACTCTATTGTCATAGTACTTCGCTAGATTTTTATCATGATTTTTCATATCATAACCCTCTTGGGCCTCTTTGATGTGAGAGTCGTGCATATCAGAAACAATTTGGCGATCAGATTTATTGGTTGAATGTCTTTTCTTTAAAATAAACTCATCACATTTGTTGCATGTGTCAATAAATGGTTCTTTAAATTTATATCCTTTGGCATTAAACTGTTTTCTAAAAACATCATAGCATGCGGACTTAGTGTGACCATTTTCATTTCTGTGCTCACAATATTCCTTATACATAATCTTAACATTTAAATTACTTGGTAGAAATACTTTTTTAGAGGAGCTATCTCTCCTAGCATAGTGGCTCTCATGCCTAGGATATCTGTCTATGAATGCATTAATATCTTCAATTTCCTCGCTAGTAGTTTTAAACTGTTGTGGGTGCTTACCTCGCATATCTCCTTGGATAATTCTAGATGAAGAAGCTTTCACTTTTTGAATAATGACATCCACCTTGCCTCTACTTAAACCAAAAACACCAATGAACATAGTTTTACATATTTCTGTTGTAGTTCCATCTAAAGTAACATAGTATGACACAGTCACTAGTCGATCATGAGTAACTCTGGTTTCACATGTATCTTCCTTTTTCCGACTTACTGCTGGCGTAGAAATTCTAATTCTGTCAGCTAATGCTTGGTCTCTTGCACAAACTGGAAGTGTGTAAAAATCATTAAATATTTTTCTTTGGTTTTCTGATGTAATCTTCTCATTACACTTTCTCTTAATGCAGCATTTTTCAACTGGTTTGAAAGTTCTAGA
Source organism: Diabrotica balteata (assembly GCA_918026665.1). NCBI lineage: Eukaryota > Metazoa > Arthropoda > Insecta > Coleoptera > Chrysomelidae > Diabrotica > Diabrotica balteata. Next base: position 85,164,619 of record OU898276.1, read on the forward strand.
TGAAAACAATTTGCCTTTCCTATTTTTATAGTCCAATCCGTGATTTTTTTTTAACTTTTCGTTTTCTCTTTTCCTTATACCTTTTATTCTTTTTGTATATTTACTGGGTTCTACTGCTTCTATGGGATTTTCAGCGTTTTCGTTGTCATCTATGAAATGAGTCTCGGAATAAGTTCTTACGTTTCCAAGCGTAGATGCAACATCATCTGTAACAATAATAAATCATGTTGGTGAACACAATCATAACAGCAGAAAACCTACATAGAATTTATAGTTACTATTTTATTGTATCTAATTATTACACCTTCTCTAGGTAAATACCAACAATACAATCAAGTGACTAACGACAGACAATATAATTGTACCATACCCGTACTATCTTTTTGTCCTTTGGCGGAACAACTTTTTGAGATGATATCAATTTTCATAAGTTTTGGTCGCTTTGCACTAATTTTCGAATCAGGTAACCAATCAGGATCAGAATATGTATAATCCGCATCACTTCCACAAATTTCCTGTAAAAAATAATTAAGATTAGGTCAGTACCTAGGCCAAACAAGCATTAATGCAAAATTTGAAGGTATAAAAAATAAACATACAAAAATTTAACTTACCTGAAAAATAGTGCTATCTTCAACAATTTCTTTTAACTCGGCGCTATTTTTATTCTTTTCTGTCTCATTTCCTTTGCTCATAGATTCAGTAGTTTGGCATTTTTCATTTTCAGTTGGAATATATTGTTGAAATTCCACAGATATATCCTGAAAAATAATGTCTCCGTTTAGTAAAGTGAAATTTAATACCCATTACTTATTTGCTCTGTCTAATACAAACCAGTCCACGTGGCCTGTAAAAGATAGGACTTTGGATTTTAAATTTAAAATTCAGAACCACTGAACATGGTTAATAAGAGTGATGTTTTATAAACTGACGTCAGACTTTACTTATATAGAGTGCTGAATCATTTCTGTTAAAGTGTAGCTATTAAAAATTATGTTGTTACCCTAAATTCTAGTAACTTACATCGAGTGTGGTAATCTCTCTGAAACTGTTTTCAATACCATGTTCATTATTTTTTATAATACTAAATATTTCCACATTTTCTGATGTTTCAATGGGGAATGATTCTAAAATAGGAATTTCAATATCTCCGTCTTCTATTGTGATTGGAAGATTCTCTATGTCAAGAACCTGATTGTCTTCAAATGTATACCTATTTTTACATTCAAAATAGAAATCTTTTTCTTTAACTTCCTTATGATGATTGTTTACTTCAGTCAAAATAGTACTTGACTCAGACCTATCCTGTAACATGTGCATAATAATTAATTTAATGTATAGATTGTTAGCTCTGTTACAAGGAAATTACTGTTTTTTAATCATAAATGATACAAAATAGAGAAATTTCCCATTTTATTTTAGTATAAGAAAATAAAAAGTACAAACAAGACAGAAATCATACTAACCTCAAAATTCTCTGATTGAGAAGTAATTCCGTCTCCCTTGACTGCCAAAGACACTAACAGTTTTGTCCTGCTACTTACACTACTCTTGTTTTTATAACTCATAGTCAGGATTTTACTATTTACACAATTTAGTCACTAACAACTTGCATTTGAAAAAATACAATCAACATTAAAACAGTAGTTGAATAGAAAAATAACTACTGTGACAGATGACAAAATAAGGTATGTTTATTAATCAGCTGATAAAATGGCAATTTCTAACATTAACTGAAGATGACAAAATATGATAAATCAACTTATCAAGTTTTGCCATCTGTTTAAACTAGGAATATTTCATCAGACAAAGCCGAAATTTTAGATAAGAGCACATAACAGTTACTGCCATCTTGTGTTGACTTACAAATTAAACTTGCAAAAGTAAACAAAAACTGGTAAAAGTACTTATCTAATTTTGCCATCTTACCATGACTGGATTAAGTTAAAAACAATGTCAAAATGTTGTTATGTACCTACTTAACTGCTTTTGACATCTTTGGAATTGGAGAAAAATCACATATCACGTTTGGACCAGGGCTATATTATGTTATTTACAAAGATTCAACTTATCATATTTTAACATCTGGTAGATCTCCTGTTTTTGAACATGTCCATATACATAACTCATTTTGGCCAAAAATGTGACTTATCAGCTTGTGTCATCTACTTACAGACTTGATAACCATAAATTTAACAAATAAGTACCAGGTGCTTAATTATTGTTAATAACCATAAGAAATGTCCTCAATACATATATAAATATACAATTCTCCAAATTCACTTCAAATAAAATTATACAAAACGTGCTTATTACAGGAACAACAGGAAAACACCATAAAAATATCCCCATAGAAATACCCAAAATATATTTAGGCAACTTAAAAGCAGTGTAGGAAAACTTAGGATATAGGCAATCGCCCTAAACCTAACTTGCGTCTTAAAAATACCGTAGTTGGTTCCAACAAAGAACTGATTTTCGGAAATAAAATTGTTTACATTGACAGAATGAAAAGTGAATGAAGTTTACATTGACAGAATGAAGAGTGTCTACTGCTTCCATAAAAGGAAGTGTCTATTGCAAAAATTAATTCGGCAGAATATTTTTAAGAAATTGATGAATAATAATTAAGCGACATCAGGATCACCATGCTAGTAAAAAGTATGTTTTGAAGTTGATAAAAAAATTCAGGAAACTGGAAATGTAGATAAAAAAAACAAAAAAAACTGAAGAGCCAGTAGTATTTGAAGCTAGCAAAGTTACAGTGTTGGGAGATGTCCATCTAGATTATATGTTTAAGTACCAGAAAACTACCAGCCGTATCTCGAATCAAACGAACTAGTGTACGAACTAGTGCAACCGTTAGGTAGGGATATTATTAAAAATGGTTAACAATATGATAAAGATCCTTTGACTTTTTAAAAGAATGGTGTTCTTCTGTAATTATATTTTACTTGTTACTCAATACTAAGACCAATATTTTCAACGAAATTGGATAAAAACAAGAGGCACTATAGAATGACCTCCTCGGTTACCAGATTTGTCTCCTAGATTTTTTTTGTAGGGGCGTCTAAAAAATAAAATCTATAGAACAACACTTGCATCTTTAGAAACTTTTCATTAACTTACAGATATTATACGAAATCAATTATAAACAAACGGAATCCATCCATACCATAAAATAATTGACATACTTTGGACCTTTCATGTGTAACGACAAAGGTAAGGAATAACTCCCAGTGATAGGTATTGTAAGAAGATGACCAAGAAGGTTTTAGACGATGCCTTGAAAAAGAGAAGACTAAACGGCAACCTCAAACTACATCGTCCAGAATCGCGACTTATTTACGTATTAACGAGTTGGTTTGAATAAATATACTTGTAACATCGTACGTTTCGTATGGATATCGCGTCAACCAAATTTTGTAATTGCAGTGCCTTCTACTAATTATGTATTTCTGTGGCAATTACTTTGTTCTCTGTTTGAAACAATCTTAAATTAACTTTAACATACCGATAATAAGTAGATTGTAATATCAAATTAATGTGTTGTAAATATGATCAATTTTAGTACCAGTATACTCTTTTTAACTGTATACTAGTTTACCCTTTTGGTTTCACGTTATTTGCCACAGTTACTTTTCAATTTATCATCAGTTTGCGAACTTAGTAAACTTCATCAACTAACATATTCATTTCTCTGTTTTCCACGCTTCGTCTCAACGTATCGCAGGGGACGAGATCGAGGTGAAGCGGCTGTCAGTTCGCGGCCTACTCCCAGAAACCGACTACTACATGACGTACGACGGATCCACAACGATGCCAGCTTGCCACGAGACAGTCACATGGATGATTCTGAACAAGCCGATTTACATCACCAAGCAACAGGTACGTCAAGTTTTGGGGGAAAGAAAGTTTTGATGTTATCACGGGAGTTGTGTCGTATTTCGTATTGAAATGTATGTATAATTATTAATGTCAGTATAATTGGTATCAATTGCCGAAGGTAGTTTACGAAATTAACAATTATTGGTCTAATATATATTTGTGGGACTACTGTAAAATGAATTTAAAAATAATTATATTATGACATAAATTGTAATGTATTTACTTTATGAAACGAAATGAATATAGTAAAGTATTTATTATTATGATGCTCAACTCTTTGTCAACAAATTGATAAAATATTTGCTATTAGCTCCAAAAAATGAAGTCAACATTTTTATATTCCATTTAAAACAATTTTACGGAATTGATTGATATTTGTTGAAAATAGTAAAAAATACAGTAATTAAAGAACGCTACTAGAGTAAAAAATTAGGCTTAAAATAAGAGACAGAATATCAACAAAACAATTCATAATTTTTTATATAATTTTAAATTTTATATATATATATATATATATATTATATATATATATATATATATATATATATATATATATATATATATATATATATATATATATATATATATATATATATATATGTATACAAATTAAGGATCACTCGAAGAGTGGTGGGTTTTGCGGTCAAAAGGTTGAGAAAAAAGACAAAGAAGGTGGCTACTTTATCTATTTATTGAAGATAATAATTTATTTATCACTTTCTAATCAGAAAGCATCATCAGTTTATCTAAAAAGAACAATATGAAAAACCAAACAAACTTTTTGTGTGTTACCTCAAAAAGACATGTAGCAGTCTATAATATGTAAAGAAGCTTATGACGTTGGACATTAAATGATTATGTTGTATAAACAATTAATTGGAACTAAATACAGTTTACGAATTAACTTAAACTTAGCACAGCACAAGACGATGTGTTATTTGTACATGTTATATAAAAATTATGTAAAAAAACTTATGTAAAAAACACTTATTTGCCGAGAACTAACAAAATCATAAGATCACAGTTCCAACAGTATTTTATTAGTTAAATTTAAATTTTACTTTAGGTCACATTATTAAAATAATTAAGATTTTATTATAGTTATAATAAAAAGTATAATGAAGTTATCACTTTTGGCCTCCTTAGCTTGTAGGATGCTACCAGCAAAATGTAAGCAACAGTTTAGACACACAATCTATCACATGAAAAGACAGTGTCCTTGCGATCAGAATATGACAGAACAACAAGGCGAGTTGCCAACCGCTAGCGTAATAGAGCCGTAAATTTAAAGAATATGATAAATTAGCTGACAACCTTGTTACTAACACTGTACTAACCAAAAATTGAAAGAAAAAGGTGATTTATTAGATTATTGAATTAAAAAATTATTTTACATACCTAAATATAATATTGACAAAATAACCAATAAAATATTAGTTAAATAAATCTATATTCGTTAAGTAAAGTAAGCAAATAATATTTTATTTTATTTCCTTTTAATTTGAATTTATTTAATAATAAAAATATGAAGAGACATACACCTTAGGGAACAATTTTAAAGTAAACACCAAATTAAGCCTAATTTTGTAATATTCATGCATAATAAACTTAGGTTAAGTTACTAATGTTCGTTCTCTTATTAAGAGCGTTAGGGTGTTTGAGTATCGAACACATTTTCAAAAACTACCTTTTAACGAGATTGCGTTCACTGTCAAGAATCCTAACTTTATTAAGGTCTACTTTGTGATGAGTGTTAATAGCATGCTGGGCAAGAGCACACGTATGCTTAAATAAGTTAATATCACTGCGGTGTGTCGTAAGAACCCTCTCAGTGATCTTCCTGTCTGAACGATGTAGCACGGGTCACACTCAGCACAAGGTATATGATAGGCAGCAGATAGGCATTTACTTGTTCCAAAAGGGACAAGGCTGTTTTTGTTTTAGAAAAGAAATTTCTGATAGTCTTAACATTCTTAACTGCAATTTTAACAGGTAAGTTATTTTGTTTGTACAGTTTAATAAGTTTTTCCGCAACTTGAAAGAAATAAGGTAGACATAAGTAATGGGTAGTTGGAATCCCAAGTGCGGTAGTAGGCAGAACAGTGGTATTAATGGAATTGTTTGATATTATTCTAAGTTAATCACCATTGGATATGTCATTTAATGAGGAACCATAGCTTCGTAATTAAAGGTATTTATTACTGAGGGAAGATAGATAGGAATTCTCAATCAATATATCTCTAAGTAATTGGAGGGACTCCGTTCAATAAACTGGATGTATTAATCTATTTAGCCTGCAGCTTAAAGCTTTATTAAGGTTTAATTTATATTTAAATAAGTTACAAGAATGGTAGTTGAGAAACCTCTTAGAGGTCATTGGTTTTCTATACCAACTTGTGGTTAGGGTGTTATCTTTCATTCTAATGAAACGCATGTCTAAGAAGGGAATACTATTGGTGATAGGGTCCTCAAGTTTAACAGTTAACTGTAACTGCCGATCAAACTCATTGAGCAAAGCTAAGGTGGCATGTATCTTGTTTGGAGGTAAGACTAGTAATAAGTCACCAACATACCGCTTAATAAAACGGATGTGGAAAGCTAAAAGACCCAAACAATCAGATACTAAATCATCCAGTACAAAATTAACTAGGATGGAAGAGATTGAGGAACCCATAGGTGTCCCAAATATTTGTAGATAATATTTGTCATCAAAGACCAGAAAGTTTGTGTCAAATACTAATTGCAACACTTCTGCAAATACATCCCAGGATACAGGACAGTTGGATGGAGTTCCAGTGATTTCTTAGGTAGGTAATAACAGTAGAAAGAGGTAAATTAGTGAAAAGAGATACCACATCAAAACTCACCTAAATGTAACCTTGTGGAAATTCAAAGTTATTACTAAATTTACTAAAGGTCAATTTTGTGACCTGTATGAAAACAGTGTTGGCCGAGAGCTGAAATTGAATCAGAATTGCGAACAGAAATGGAATGTTCATAAATCTTATTTTGGATTCTACGATTTGTTTGGCCTATATAGGATCGGGGACAGTCTGCACAAGGTATTTCATAAACTCCGTGCTGTTTGGAATATTGTCTTTGATTGATCGGACAAGAGATGAAAGTTTTTGTTGAAGAGTAAATATTGTTTTTATTTCTCTTGGTTTTAGAATTCTGTCGATTTTGTTAGTGACACCTTTGATATAAGAAAGAAAAGCTTGCGTATGATTAGGGTCTGAGTCTTTGGGTTGAGATTGAGTTGGAAATTAATGTCTGTGAGTGCTTCTATTGATATGTTTCTTTTATCGGAAAACCGTTATCGTTGTACATTTATTAACCGCAAAAAAAAATAAAAATATTTTTATCAGAAAGCATTAAATTAATTTAACTTTATTCGTGCATAATTATGTTTAAGTATTTAAAAAAAAATACATTTTTCTTTTAGTTTATCAATTTAAAACCTCTGTTGCAATATCCGTAAGTTACCTACCATAAAATTTGGTGATAAGTAATAGACATATTTTTTTTTTATAATTTTTTTTTATTAACATTTAAGATTTTTACAATCTGTTTTGCAGTAAAAACAATAAGTAACATTTTTTGTCTTTACATGACAGAGAGATGTAAGGTCCAGTGACCAAATCATCACGACACAGATTGGCTTGTTTACCGGTAGTATGCGCACATACACTGATACGCGAGCACTAAAAGCGGCACTGATCACAATGCCTCGGTGCTGTTGAAGGCGTAACTCCCACTGCTGTAGGCTCTGTCTGGATCGGTGAGGTAGGTCCAAGGGGTCATGTCGCTTCAATCTCTTCGCTTGTTGGTTGTTTAGAAGATTGTGTGCCAGGGTATTAGGATGCACCCTCAACCTGTTTTAATATTGTTTAGAAGATTTTTGCACTCTTCAGAGACTGTTAGTACCTGAAGATCTCTATGTACTACATCTTTCTGGATATAGTAGGTGGTGCATTAGCGATTGTTCTCAGAGTTTTGGATTAAAATCTTTATATTATCATAATATTAGATTTGCTAGCTGAACCCCAGAGCTGCGAGCCATATGTCCAAATGGGTTTTACTATTGTATTGTATATCAGCAGCTTGCTGTCGATCAATAGGTGAGAGTTTTTTTCCCAACATCCAGTAAAGTTTTCTGTATAAAATTCCCAATTGAAGCCTTTACGTCCATATATGTTTGGTCCAAGTTAGACGTTTGTCAAGGTGAATACCTAAGTATTTTACGTCATGCTTTTGGGGCAACGGATGTCCATTGAGGTTAACTTGTGGACATGTGCCTCTTCTTAGAGTGAATGTAATTTTTGTGGATTTTGAGGGGTTTACTCTAATTCTCCAGAGTTTAAGCCGTTCATTTGTTTTGTTCAGATGTCGTTGCAGTCTCTCTGATGCTATTATTGGGTTGCTATGAGAGGCCAAGAAAGCAGTAGCATCTGCGAATGTTGCATGCGTTAGGTTATTGCTTATAGGCAAGTCAGCCGTATATATCAGGTACAGAATCGGTCCGAGCACACTACCGTGAGGTACACCAGATAGGATGGGGTATAGTTTTGTATAGGCTTCACTATATTTTACCAGATACCTCCTTTCTGTAAGGTATAATTAAAGCAGTTTAAAGTAAGGGTAAAATAAATTTTTCTTTAATTTGTACAGAAGTCCTGTATGCCACACCTTGTCAAAAGCTTGAGAGGCGTCTAAAAAGGCTGCAGTACAGTATTGCTTGTTCTCGAGACTACTTCTTATTGTTGTGTATAGTCTGTGAACTTGTTCGATTGTATCATGTTGGTTACGAAAACCGAATTGATGGTCAGGTATGAGACACTTTTCGTCCAATATTGGTTTGATTTTTCGTAGCAGAAGTTTTTCAAAAACATTAGAGATGACTGGGAGTAGACTAATCGGTCGGTATGAGTTGACATCTTTTGGATCTTTACCAGATTTTTAAATGAGTATAATCTGTGCCACTTTCCATTGCAGAGGGAAGTAATCCAGACGAAGCATAGCATTGAAGATCATAGTGATTATTCGGTAACAGTCATTGGTTAGTTCCTGGAGGATCTTACCCGTTATGAGGTCGAATCGCGGAGCCTTATTGGGTTGTATCTCATTCTTTATTATCTGTTTTACTTCTTTAATACTAAACTTGGTGATTGGTAGTTCCATTTGATATGGAGCCTCAAAAAAATAATTAAATGGTTCTTCTTGTTCTAATGGCACTACTCTGTTAAATGGACTAAATACTGTAGCAATATTTTCAGCGAATGTCTCAGATTTTTCTGTGTCTGTTCTTGTCCATTTACCTTTGACATTTTTGAGAGGAGGTATGGCGTCTTGTGGACCTTTTACCTTTTTCGTCGCCTTCCATAGAGAATAATTGGTGTCTTTGGACGGAGTCAAATTTTCTAAGTAACTTTGAATCTCCCTGTTTTTCTCTTCTTTTAATAGATTTTTAAGTCTTCTGGTAATTCTGTTTAAATTTTGTTTGTCAATAGGAGCGTGTGTGTTTCTATAAAATAAAGCTTTTTAATATAGGTGGTAAAAATAGTAAATTTTTTATTGACATGGACTTAATAGTTTATTTATTCTATCTGAAATCCTCTCTGGTTTATTCAGCCATTTCAATACCTCATTAACGACTATTTCGAACTGCCTTTATATGAGTTTGTTTTGTAGTGTGCTATCCATTAACAAAGACTCATGATTAACAAAACATTTTGAACTATCGATTTTCTAATTAATTTAGCACTAAAAATTTTATTATATCCTGGTAATGTGCTAGAATATGTGTCGACATAAAGCTCTAAAACATTATTATCCACTACATAGAAATCTCTGCTCTAATGGCGATATTTATATTTATGAGTCGCAATATTCCAAATATTACTACTTTAACCGTTGGATGTTATTGTGACAAAGTGAATTTGGTGCTGCTGTTTTTGAAACAATCTAAAAGCTTCATTTTAAAATGCGTTTGTTTACCTTTAAACCGAAACACGCAAAATATAGATTATTTTGTTAATTATCTGCACCGAATATTTCTAAGTCAAATCAGTTCAAATTAAATTAGATGAAAAAACATTCGTAGCATCACAAATTTTGATATGTTTTAGAATAGGAATTTAATGAATCTATGAATCTATTAATTGTAACCAATCAAAAAAGTAGAAGCTGCTAATGAGAGGATTAGACAACTATATGTAACATGATAGTTTGGTTGTAACATGACATTTGAAGTAATATAGCCTGCATTCTTCTTTATATTAAGTTCATAATTTTTTAAATGTTTTTATATCACCTGCATCTAAAAGCCAACTGTAAAATTAAATACAGCCTGCTAAACATAGGAACAAGTCTTATATGTTGAAAATGTATTAAGAAGAAATGGACAAACCATATTGACTAAAATAAATAAAATTCTACCAATAAACACTACAGAGCTACAATATGGTCGTTTAAAAGATATACTACACTTGAAAATATTTATAATATATGAACAGATTTAATAATGATTTGTTGCACTCGGTTGTTTAAAACGTAAAAGTATAAAACGTCATAAAAATTCAAAGCATTGCTTTTTAAGACCTGTTCAAACTCATCCCTTTATAGTCCCCATAAAATTATTCAACCCCCTAAGCTATAGCAAACTGATCACTGCCTTTCGTCTTCTTCTTCTTCTTCAGATGGAAATCCACTAATGGATATTAGCGATCATATTTTCCATTAATTCTCTATTTCTTGCAATATGTATCAGAGATTGCATGTCGTTAATCCCTGTCCATTGCCTTATGTTTCGGAGCCAGGACATTTTCTTGCGTTCCATTCCTCTCTTGCCTTTAATTTTACCCTCGATTATAATTTGTGGGAACTGGTATTTTTGATTTCGCATGATTTCGCCTAGATACGCCGTTTTTCCTTTTTTTTATGGTTTCGAAAAGTTGGCGTTCTTGGTTTATTCTTTTAAGTACATCTATACTTGTGATTTTCGCTGTTCATGGTATTTTTAGGATACGGTCATAGAACCACATTTCGAAAGCTTCTAATCTGTTTATATCCCTCGTTTTGAGTGTTCAGCCCTCTAAGCCATATAGCAGCACTGACCACACGTAGCACTTAATAAACCTTAGTCTCAGTTGAAGACCGAAATCTGAACAAGTCAGTACCTTCTTGAATTTTACGAAAGCTTGTCGAGCTTGCTCAATGCAAGTTTTACTTTATATAATGCACATTATACTTTCTGGTCCGATGCCCAGTCTTCAAAAACCACGATCCCAGGTATTTAAATTTACTCACTCTTTCAATATACTTAGTACTCAGTGTTATGGTGGAGTTTTCAAGTGCATCCAAGTTTCTGGAGATGATCATAAATTTGTTTTTTTTTTTGGTATTAATCTCTAATCCCATTCGCTAATTGTATTCTCCGATTATAGTGACAAGTTGTTGAAGATCAACTATGTTGTCACAAATTAAGACACCATGATCAGCATATCGTATGTTGTTGATCAATACTCCATTCACTTTGGAGTAGTGCCTTTCTTAAAAGACCAATAAACTGATCAACTTAAATGGGTTAACTCATCAACAGCATTTTTCCTTTATCGATGATTTGTAATGCGAAATATTCCTCGTTAAAGAATTCTTTAGCCGATTTGGTGTTCCCTTAGAGATCCATTCCGATCTAGGGCAAAACTTCGAGTAAACCCTTTTCCAAAACGTTTGTACATGAATTGGTGTTAATAGGACCCGAACGACAGCCCTGCATCCTTAATCAGATGGAATGATCAAGAGAATGAACCAAATGATGGGTAAATACCTGTCCAAAGTTGTATCAGAATATCAAAGAGATTGAGACCAGCACGTTCATTTATTCCTAATGGCCTACCGCTCGGTTGTGAATGAAACTACAGGCCAGACTCCAACCTGCCTAATGTTAGGTCGTAAGGTTCGTTTGCCCTGCGATCTAGAGTTAGGCTGCAGACCTTACGAAGAACATATTGCAAGCTAAGATTATGTCAACCGACTAAAGTTAAGAATGAACAACATTCATGAACTTGCCCAACACATCCAGTTAGCCAGTGACAGAATGAAAGATCAATATGATTCTCGATGCAAGAATGAAAGCTATGAAGTAAGTGATCTTATTTGGCTTTATAATCCACAACGTCGTCGAGGCTTCTCTCCTAAATTGCAAAGATAATGAGAAAGTCCGTATGAAATTAAAAAGAGAATAAATGACATAATATACCGATGTAAGAAGTTGCAGAAAGCTAAACCAAAAGTTGTTCACATAAATAGTCTTGCACCATATGCTGACTCAAATGAAACAAAACAAGCACGAACCCTTCAACATGAGATCAAAGATGACCGGCGACCAAGCTTTAATGAATTTATGTCAAATTACGCAGAAAGAAAGTGCTAGATTCGGCGTGGTCACAAAATTTCAGTAGGATTTTTTCATAACTTCTCTGTAGCCCACTATGTTTCCCAAGATCTTGAGATGACTAAAGGAATCTTATCCATATTTTATAAGAAATTCGATCGTTTGGACGAGTTAAAAAACCAGCAGCCTAAAGTTGGAAGAGTACTGAGATTAGAAGATGGTTCTTATCTGTACTGTATATTGTGACACTGAAGTCGTATACAGACAGGGCAAGGTACGAAGATATATGGCGTGCTCTATCTAATTTGAAAAAATTGTCTGCAATTACGACATCAAGAATTTATCCTCGCCCAAGATAGGCCATGCACTAGATAATTTGGAATGGAAGATTGTCAAAAGCATGCTTGAAGTGATCTTTCAAGAAACCGTTGTAAGAATTACTGCATTAACTCAAAGAGATCGTATCCTTTAAAGTCAATAGACTGTTACTTCTTCTTAAGGAGGTCATGCAGAGCTAGAGAGGCCGGTAGATTCCTCCAACCTGGGCTTACATATAGAGTTACTAATCGAGACGCCCAGATCTAAAAGGGAAACAGTGTTACGAACATGCTTTCGGCGTGGCCCATGTAACAGTTGCATCTCGAAAGGACATCGAGAACTTTCCACAGATGTATCGAACGTAGGAGAAACCGAGGCGTCAAACAACGAATTAGAGGTGGGACTACTCAAGATGATTCTAGAATATTACTTTTGGTATATATATGTAACGATGTTACGAGTTAAGAGTTGATAAGAGAGTACCGATTTATAAACTTATAAATAAATATATTTATATAAATTCGAGTTATATAATAGCTCGTTTTATTTAAAAACGGTACAATATTATACAAATCATCGAAAACATCTATTTCCATAATCGAATATAGGCAAAGATAAATGGAAAACCAATACCGTGTATACCAGTACAAACCGGAGTCACACAGGGTGACTCGTTAAGCCCACTTTTCTTTAATATAAGAATGGGCAAAATAATACAAGCAGCACTTAAATGTCGTGGTTACAGAATAAGTAATTATTCCGCCGTATTAATCGCCGAGAAAGAAGACAAACTCCAAAGATTACCTCACACCTTGAATACAACAGCCAAGAAATACAAAATGATAATATTAGCAGAAAAAAAATCTGGAAGAACAAACAACTTAGACAAGACACAAAAACAAGAATCTATTAAGTAGCAATTAGACATATATTAACATGCAACGCGGAGACAAAGATAACCTAATTTGATGAATATCAGTGAAAAGTCTGTTGGATAGGAAGAAAATAGAAGATATAAGTAGAGCACGCAATATAGAAGACATAAATGGATGGGTCACAAAACGGAAACAGGAGTGGAACGAACACATTAGTAGAATGGCAGAGAACAGGATAGTACGAATAGCACGAGATAAGTAACCAAATGGACGAAAAAGTATTGACAGCCGAAAAAAGATGGTGCGATAATTTAAACAATTTGGGAGGCTAATGTTGTAGAAGCAAGAGGCTTTAAAGCCTACATACAAGAAGGAAGAAGAAGAAAAAATTTTATAACCATACTACCCAGATGGTAAACCGTAAAACGTGGCTGCGTGTCAAATGCATAGCCTTAACTTGCTATTTGAATTAAAAATTATCAGTGTCTACTTAATGAGTATCTTATATACCACACATATTCGGTAAGGCGAATTTGAAAGATTTAAAAGTTGTTTAAACATAGCAACAATCTAAACCTTTACACTTCACTACAACTTATTATATCAGTTGTATATTTATTTGTTATAAACAAGCGACCCAAATAATTGCAAGTTCTTAAAGATATTTTTGTATATTCTTTAAAAACGCTTGCTAGGCTGTATGATTATTATCCTGGAAATGCTAATGAGCTGTAAAGATATCTACCAGTAGATAATAAATTTACTAAGTACACTGAATTTTCAAGTTTCCCAAATTAATTTTATATTTATGATTGTGTGTATTAACTTATACTCTGCAACCATAATTCAGAACTATTTTGTAAATTTTTTTAAAGTTCTCCATTAAATGATCAATATGTTAGATGCACATATTTTCTCCAAGCGCGCGTTTATTTCTTCGATGTCGTCTATTTGTTTCACCTGTGTCTTATACCTTATAACAATTTAACATTTAAAAACGAATAGAAATAATAAGGTACCAAATATAACGACAAATAAGGACCTTAGAGGACAAGGGGTCTAAATAACATTTTTGAAAAAAATGAGTTAGGTGCATGAATGATTTGTGAAAATACCAATCTATTTGGTGGTGAATAGATCCAAGTGATTGTTTTGATAGGTGCTGACATCTAGCGTGGTACCTCTTAACCACTGAGTATTAATAAGTTCAAACTTGGAACACTAGGGGCACAAAAGCACTTAGATCCCTTTACCACGAATCCACAAACCATCACAGTTTAGTTGTAGTTAACGTAAGTGTTATTAAGAAAAATATTGATCATTTTTTTTTGTAAATGGTTACAATATGTTATTTTACAAGGACAATAAGAAAAAAGGCTAAGACACAGGTCAAAAAAACAACGTTTCATTGCAACAAAAAGATTCCTTACAAACAGAGGGAATCAATATTTTATAAATAGTGGGAGCTAGGTAAGTGGGAGCTTCAGGCATCGTTTTTAAATGGTTCCTTAGAATTGCAGCCAGTCATGAGAAAGAAAGATCATGTAACTATAATTTGGCTGGTCATAGAGTGAGTAACTCAAAGATAACTAAACCCAGGCTTGAATGTGTCAATTATGTGAAAACTATACGAAAAATTTTGTAGAGAAGAAACAAATGTGGAACTTGAAAAAAAAAGCCTTTACAGATTTATATTCAAAACAAAATTCAATCTAATATTCCACATACTTCACACCGACACCTGTGTCACTGGTGACAAGTTACAAATTAAAATTAGGCACTAAACGCCTGGTGAGAAGCAAACATCTAAAGTTAAAAAAGAACTTTATTTAAGGAAGGCAGAGGCAGCTAAAGAAGCTAAACAGCAAAATAAAGTGCAAATTATTAAAGAATGTCAGTCAAGTTGCGATATGCTTTGATTTGCAAAAGATGATGAGGACACCTTATTTGACAAATTCAAAGGCTTATTATTTGCGCCAACCCTGGACGTAAAATTTGAATATTCACAACCTAACATGTGAAACCACCCACATGTACATGTGGCACGAATGACAGGCAGGTAGGGTCTGCAGGAGATAGACCGACTGTGTAACACATGTCTGCGTTCAGTGACAACTGTGGAGTGGCAAAACAAAAGTCACCTAATTGTCAAATTTTTGGCTTTATATTGTTAAGAATACTCAAATTGAGACTGTTAATCACCCCTTTTTAGTCGCTGGACATTCTTACAATCAATGTGATCAAGATTTGGAATCATAGAAATTAAAAAGAAGAAGAACCAACGTCATGTCTATGTACCAGAAGACTGGATAAATCGGGCTGTCTCAGCAAGTAAATGGATGCAGACTTTATTGATCTTCAATTACTAAATCAGTACTTCCAGAAAAATGTACCAGGGATACGAGGAATGCAGATACTGCATTATGAAAAGGCAAACTTAGACACTCTTTTTTATAAGACAACATTAGCAGAGGGTATTATGCCTTACGAAAAATTGTCAATGAAGAAACAACGAGTAGGTATAATTCCCTATCAGCTTCTCATGTTTCAACCGGTAATTAAGAAGCCCAAGCCTAAATACAAAAAGTATGAAGATCTCATGAAACTCTTGCAATTCTTTTCACCGATATACCATGAATTTTACCCAAGCCTACGTCATGAAACAATGACTGGAAAGCCTTTAGCTACAGGCACTTTTGTAGGCAATGAAAAGGATGATAATCACTTTGGTAACAACGTTTATAACACAAATGACAGCAATTAAATAGTTTTCAAGTGCCAACATCTAATATTTTCTGATTTAATAATATCATGTAAAAATAACATACAAATTAGTTTTTTAAATAATAATAAAACCACGTATGTATTTTGTGCACATTGAGCATTCTCACAAATTTAATGAGAGGTAAAGGGATCCATGTGCGCACCTTCAATTTTTTTTATACATAAAACAATAACCGAATATTGTAATACTTTCTGCTATTGGCAATAACAACCCAAAGACCTTATTATCCTGCTTACATGGTCAAAATAATGGAATTTTAAATTTCCCTCTTACAATAATCTCCCGACTTTGACTTGAGTTTTCTCAAAATGTTGATTTTGCTACTTAGACCCCTTGACTTCTAGGGGCCTCACATAATTCACTACTTTACTTACTCAGAATTCACTTCATCTTAGTCTGTGCACAATACCTGACTAGTATCACCTCTAGAGATCAACAGCAGACAGTGAGATATGGGACTATCGACGCATAATATATGCTTGTAAATACGTTTGGTTGTATACTATACCTCAATCTCTGTTACTTAATATTATGCTATACATCTAACTGAGCGCATAAATAAATAAAATAACTCTAGTTAAAATGTTGCGTCCAGTCATTAATTCCTAATACAATAAATATAATATGTAACAATCTATAATTTCAGTATACTATATTCCAGAGCTCTGGAACTATGTATCAGCTACTATATGTCTACTAGCTTCGTATCACAGTCAGGATTATTTAAAAACCGGTTTTCAACGAAGTTATTGCCAAATATAGCACCAAACAGTGTGATTGTGATGGACAATGCCAGCTACCACAGTCGTAGGTCGAGTAAAGTTCCAGGTTCTAATGACACCAAATTTCGAATCCAGGAATATATGCTGGAAAATGATATATGTTATGAATATAATTATTCTAAAAAAATTACTTGAAACTTTAAAATCTTCTTCTTCTTCTTCGGCTTTTCCCGTTTTCGTCCTCCACAGCACTCTATTCTCCCACACAATCGAATAAGTAATGCAAATCGAAAATAAAAGTACGATCCTGTCCAGAGGCAATCCACCGCTGCCTTGCAGTAGACACTTATCGATAATAAATATTAATGACTGTGTTAGATCTCTGGTAGGACTATAGACCCCTGTATCAAAGAGTGTCAGGAAAAAGGCGTTTTTTGCTAATTTTACTTGTCTAAATTAACTAATGATAGAAAGTCACGTACTTGTATTCCTATAATATTCAACCAAACCTGGGAAGTAATATATTCATGGAATATCAAAGCACCTACAGAGACATCACGATGGAATTAATTTCTAATAAAATTAATAAATAATGAACAATAATGAAATAATGACGCCACTGGAACTGCAGGATTAGCCAATGTAAGCTGTCACTTAGGCCATATTAATCAATGTGGATTTCACGGTGTTAGATTTCGTTTTTGACAATATTTTGTTTTCGACGATTGTTGGACTATGGTCAATCAATTTTTGAATTTTATGTTAATCGTTGGTCGGTTTTAAACCTTTTTAGGTACTCTTTTTAGGAATTATTTTATTTGAGATTTCGGCATCCAGGTACAAAGCTTTTTTATCAACAAGTTTTAAACATACTTCAAAAGAATTTTACTAATTTTATATAGGAGTAACATTTTTTTATTTAGTTATATCTCATACATTGACATATTGTCGATTTTAACATGTTATATATTTTTTGTCGGATATACCTCCGGTTTTTTTAAATAAACTAGACAAAAACGCAAGTGTTGCAATTCTATTAAAACATCACCACACTTATTGATTAGATAAAGCTTGGAAATAAATGTTTTATTCAACTTTTGTAGCACATGCAAAATTCCGAATCAATCGCCGCTGTGTCAGGTTAAAATGGCGCCAGAGCACAATGTAGCAATACAGTCGAATAATTTGGACGGCCATTGTTGTGCAAATGAAGCTTTTATTGGAGTTTCCTGCTTTAAGGGTGCGTGCCGACTCGTCGTGAAATAAGATAATTTATTTTCGTGGCCACGATTACTGACGTGGCTTTTTTAGATACGGAGATTGACGTGATGACATCACAAACTTTAGGGTAATCGTTTGATCTCGACGTTTTACTGGGTTTATTTTTGACGTAGAGACTTTTACTAACATCAAAGTATAACTCAATATTCAGTTATACCGACGTGGGCTAATATGATGCGGAGTGATTTATGATGTGTTTCACCGTTGTATAGGATTGTCTTATCATATTTATTATGACATCATTTTCGTTAAATTTGTGTTTTTAATAACACATAAAAATTAACTTCTTTGTTATTTGGAAGATTTAAAAAACTTTCATTTATCAGACTTGAAACAAACAGACATAAAAAAGAGGTATTCAATATTTACTTCAATTTAATTTCATTACAATTGCCATTACTCCAAGATTCAGAACTGCTTTTAGCCAGAAGGGTAGGCTTTAACTGTATGTGACTACTTTTGATAAATGGGTTGCAAATCTCTTCGTAAAGTTTTAGGGATATGTACATTTTTATTAGCCCTTTTTTTAATGTAGGTACTTGGTAGTCGCTTGTTGCCAAGCATACGTAAATTTTACGTATAATGGGTAAAAATGGAAAACAGTTCGTTTTAAGAGTTATTAAAAAACCATGCTAATCTTTATAGTAAAAAAGACAGTAGGTACATTAAAAAAAAATAAGTAAAGACTTCTTGCTTGATGTGGAAAATTCTTCACAGTTTGTCAACACTGTGGACATCTCTTATTTTGATGCTCACCACAAATGTACTTTTTGCATATCGTCGGCTTACTGGTAAAAACAGATAAATGTAATATACAATGATTTGAGTAATTGATATTTCAAAGTTTCAACCTTTATTTGAACCACTTATATCTTTTAATTTTACTTTTAATCAGTTTAAAATAAAACTTCAAACATCTATCTTTGTAGATAAAATCGACTTTTTTAGGTATGTGGAAGTTTAAACAAAAATATAATAAAACTAAATTAGAGAAGTGTGCATTTAACTGTTTTTACCTGTAGTTAGTAAAAATCATTTATCTTTAAAATAAACTACAAAAGAATTTTAATTAAACTTTTATAACATAGCAGTAGATTAATTAATACTGTTTTTTATGAAAAGTAATATTTTCAGAAACAAGAATTAATAATGGGCAATTTTGTTTCATATATCTGGTTTTACTTGTAGATTTTCTTCAAAGGTATCACCCATTCCAAACAATACCTACCTACTTTAAGCTCATTATTTTTATAATTACTGTTAAAATTGTTTAACATAAAATAAAAGTTAACTTTTTTATAATAACTAAAGACATAATGTATTTAAATCAGTATATATTGAAAGTAATTATGGAAAAACAAAAAATTATGTAAAGTTTTCACCAAACATTATTAATCATCTTCTGTCCCAGATTCCTCATCAATTGAAGGCTGTGGTAAACGATCTGGTTCCATATCCGTTCGTAGGGAAGAATACCAGCCGTGGTATTCTTCGGGTATAATCTTTTTTTGGCACAAGCTAAGCAGATCTTTCTTTTTTGCTTCACTAATGGGTAACGGGTAGTTATAAAGTTGCTTTAAGGTAGGTGTGTAACTTGCCGGAAGTGCACTTTGTCGCACTCGCTTTTTAGACCTTGTTGTTAATCGTGATACATGGTCCGTGTTTTGAGAGACATCGATAAATAAAAACGTGTCGGACAAGTCATAATTAAAATAAATTTTGGTACTATCGCCTTTAAGATAAAGCATCTTTTTAATTTTTAACCACTTAACTTGATTTCCATTGCAGTCTTTTGACTTATTATAAATTGTTTTGTCGGCAAGATGCTTTAGATCGTAAAATTCATCAAATTTGAATTCTTTTACCATGTATGGTTTCCTGGTAAAAGATTTTCCATTAGCAGTGAATGTCTTGTTTGATCTTGCTCTTTTAAAAATTGATACGTAGTCTGGCATACAATACACTTCGGAATTTTTCTTTGCCGTCTCGATACTACTATGCATATGCATACTGTCTACTTCCATGTAGCTGTGTCCTGACTCAAGGAACTTGTGTTCAATTTTTTGTAAATTGGGTATATTTTCAACAGCAAATAAAAGCAATGCAGCAACATATTGATTTCTGTTCTGCCCACCACAGGTGTCTGAATACAGGCAGACCTCAGTTACTTGAGGAGGAACGCACTTAGTAAGATAATGAAATAGAACACTTCCTATTTCTGAACTCCCCCTTTTTCCATTTAATTCAGACCACGTAAAACAGTAGGCGTCGTTTGGCAGAGCTACTTCATAAATACACAAGTTATAAACACAAACTTTTCTACAATAATACAGCTGCCCCACCAATCCAGATGGGATTTGCAGTACTGCTTGTAGGTCAAATGTAACACAGCGGAACTGAGCTTCTTTTGTGGCTCTTTCTTTGTCTTTTGTTTTTTCTAAGTAGGCTCTCTCCTTTCTGGCTAAATGTTCCTCATAGTCTTGTTTTAATACTATCCTTTCGTCATTGTCGCTTTTGTTGTAATTGGAACAAATTGAACATTGATCTTTCTTTGGGACGAAAAAGCTGAAATTATAATTATTACAAAAGATTCTCCGATAGGTTATTTCCGAAACTGGAATAATGTTGGTCTCGTTGCATTTTTCTTTGTAAAGCCGATACATTTTCATAATACTTAACGAAGCATCTAAATAGAGACGCTTAGAGGTTTTTCTGATGTAGTGTGGTTCCATGTAAGGAAAAGATTCAATGTGCTTTTTTACAAAGTTCAAAGCAGCTTCACTTGTCTTGTTAGGAGGTAGATGTTTGCCTCTTTTGTCATTATTCTTGTATAGCCCCAAATCATTTCGTTTTTGAATAGCATTATTTACAACACTAGATGAAATAGCCAATGTACTACAAAAAAACTTTTGGCAAACCTGTTTCTTCTCGCCATTATGGAAAAAGAAACATTTTTTTGTAAACTCGCGTTGCCTTTTAGATCCACGGACAGCAAGAACTCTCTTTGGAGTGTCTACTACAATATTACTAAGAATAAAATTCTTTTGTTCCACAAAACTTAGGTGCCAGTAATGACGACATAAAGCCTCTCTTTCATTATAGGAAATAATACTACACTTATAGAAACAACTATTGCAATTGATCTCTTTTGGTATTTTTGCACTTCTTTTTTGTTTTCTGGGGGTATAAGATAAACCCTCCGCTCGTCTTTTTTTCGCCACGTTAACTTTCCAATTTTCTGGTTCTGCTTTCTTCCAACGATTTTTTACACGAGCTGATTTCGTCACCCTGTGTAATAGCAGCTCCAAAATAGAAAAAACAATTTCACTGGCATTGATTTCTGGCTCCTCCTCCGCCATATCATATTCCGACTGATCCACTCTGCAAATATTATTCTCGCCTTCTTCATAAACCTGCATACAATTTTCATCATCTCCATATTTTTTATTGCTGTCCCATTGCTCTCCAAATAAATTTTTAGGTTGGGTTAGAGACTCCGAGAGAGGATAGTAGGTGGGATCTTTATCAGAGTCATCGCTGTCAAACATCCGCTCTAATTCCGTTAGGTCCTTAGAACAACAAGGATTATCATCCAAAGCTTCTGAAAAAGAAAATCAAGTTAAACAAAAGTCCCCTTCTACAAGTACCTAACATCAGTAATAGTATTTTTGTTTTGCTTCTGAATCCGATATTTATTGTATTTAGCCCACTTATTTTGTGAACATGAACAAACTTCCTATAATTATCACATAGTAATAAAATGATGTCGGGTATCCGTAATTTAAAAAAAATTGCAAATTTTGTTTTCCAATTACAAGGATGTAGTTGCATATTAAAACATAGTTTTAAATTCTAAACAACGTTTCATAATAAAAATTACTTTACTCTCGTGCGAAATTCATATTTTTTGACATACCTCGTATAAAATGGATAAAATTGTATATCTGATATTTTCATCCTAGATTTTAGACCATGCAGAGCATTTTATGAAGACTAACTTTTTTTCGTAAAATTGATAATAAACAAGTTACGCAGAATATTATATAAGGACTTAAAAAAATAATTTTCCAAGTGTAAAGTAGAATTCGGATTCAGCATAATCAACAACAAAATAGAAACATTTTTAATCAATGTAAAATGATGAATTCCCCGATATTTTTAAAAATGTTTATACAAAACAGCTTTTATTGTTGAAACAATTAATAAACAATTAGCGGCCAAATTAGGTATAACTTTTTAACTTTACATATTTATAAACTAACAAAAAAGGTTTTAGAAAAATATAAACTTGATTGATTTTTTACTAAACAATTCAAGTTTTCGATCTACATTAATTACTCTATAATAACAGTTAGTTGTTAAAAATTAAGTAACACATAACCTCAAAAAAGCAATACTAACAACAACAATAGTAATTATAAATTACGTACCTTGGGATAATTTGGACGTGTTTACCATATCAACTAATCTTCTTCCCCTTGAAAACATGTTTAACACAAAACAAAACAGTTCAGAGACTTATTATACACAGTAAAACCACTTTTATTAACGGTTATCGGGCGTGCTTTCATTGACAAAGCCAAATAATTACGTCAACTGCTGCAAATTCCTACCAGCAAAACCGAATAAATGCATTTATTTTGTTTTCGTTGAACAAAAATTTTGAAGTCGAGTAGAATATAAACAAAGAAAAATATATTAAGTGTATTTACTACGTTATTCCTGTTTATAATATCAAAGCTCAAATTAATAAATGCCTATATAATGTTTTTTCTGAAAGTACTTCCCAATATTTTGCTTTTAAGACCCGTTTACACGGGTAGAGTAATGATGCAAGTACTTGGTAGAGTAGAGTAACTCTACCCGTAAAAACCCGAAAAAACGTTCAGCAAAGTAGAGTAGCAAGTAGAGTGCATAGTAGGTAGTAGAGTCGAGTGACTAGCAACATGTGGCAAAGTAACTCTACTCTACTACCACCACCACCGCCAAAATTTCCACTCGCCTGCGCACTCTACTCATGGAACGCGGTGAATTCTGGTAGAGTAGAGTAGGTAGAAGAGTGCATAGGGACGCTGTCATTCCAGATGGAGTTGTGTTTTATGTAAAAATTAAAAATGAAGTTCACCGAAGATGAAACTTTAAAACTTGTAGAGATGTATGGAGAATACCAGTGTTTATGGAATTTAGGTAGTGTACACTACAGAAATAAAAGTATGAGGCAAGCTGCGGAGGATGAAATCGTCGAAAGAATGGCAAAAGAGGGTTTTGGAGTAAACGAGCTCAAGCAAAAAATTAAGAATATAAGGTGCACCTATAATCAAGAGTGTTTAAAAATACAAAAATCAAAAAAATCGGGTTCAGGTTCAGCCGATGTATACGTTCCGAACGTGAAATGGTTTACTCCTATGGAAGCAATCATGAAAGGTGCAAAAGGAAACAAGAAAACTGAAGGCTCACGGGTAAGTTACAGGTTTTTATTACTTGTTAATGAAAAATACAATAAGAAATAAAAAATGTATTCTTATCAAGATAAAAGTGAACGATTGTATATCAGATTTGACAGTAAACCGGTTGGCTGCCATATAAACTTGTCCACCAATAATTACAAATTTAATGCAACGTTGATTTTGTTTGTTCATAGAGTTAAAAAACGGACACTGAGCATTATACCCGTTCCCACCTGTCGTGTGTCGGATCCGTATATTAATCGGATGTCAGCATTTCTATCCTATTATTATATTATCGGAAGCTGGCAAATTTTTACAATATACGCGAGAGAACTGTGAGAGAGTACATAATAAACGAAATTGTATGTATAAGAAAATCAGCATTTTTAAAAGTGCCGATAAGATCATTATGTTTACCCATTACTTTTTAATCTTCTCAGATATGGTACTTGGAAATTTGTAAATTTATACTACAAACGATATTTAAAAACTAGACTAAACATACATAATAGCATTCATATAAAAGTGTGTAGGTTATTTATTTTTCCCAACTCACGACAAGTGGGAACGGGCTATAGTTCCGAAATTTTATGACAAATCTTGTTAAATACAAATTACAAAAAGTTGTACAATTCTTCATAAGGTTGTTCTAGTTAATAAATGTCATACACAATACAAAGTAATATCTCAAGTCAAAACACATTCTTATATTGCCATGGAACAGCTCCTTCATTGTTAAAATAGGTCATTAAGCGATCTCTCACTTTCTTAGCCATGGCTGTTGACTGAGAGCCACCATATGGTTCAAGATTTCTTAGTTCATTGATTTCGTTTCGCCATTGCCCTGGAATGACAGATCCGTTGTCAGTAATTTCCTTATCGACACAGCCATTGACAAAATATGATTCTGGGGATGTTTCTCTTAGCCAGTTGTGAAGGCTACAGGCTGCGGTAACTACTTTATTTACTGTTGTTAGCTGTACGGCTAAGTGTCTTTCGAAAATCCGGAAACGACTAACTAATATTCCAAATGCATTCTCCGAAATTCTTCTTGCCCTGCTCAAGCGGTAATTGAAGACTTGTTCATTTACGGTAAGACGTCTTCGGTACCCACTGTATGGCTTCATCAGGTACATTTTAAGCGGAAATGCATCGTCCCCAACAAGGAATAGACCATCGGGTAGAAGACTGTTCTCTAATGCTTCATATATATTGCAATTTTGAAATACACCTCCATCTGAATTAGATCCTTTGAAACCAACATTGATATAACTGAAGCAGTATTTATGATCAACAACAGCCATAAGTACCACGCTGTGCTGCCCTTTATAATTATAATATTCACTGCCAGAGTTGGGAGGTGCCTTAATTAAAACGTGTTTGCCGTCTATAGCCCCACAGCAATTTGGAAAGTTCCAATGCTCCTTAAAACCCTCAGCCACAGTGTTCCATTCGTCTCTGGAAGGAACCTGAAACCAAAATTTAAAATTCCCTCTTAACATTTACTAATTTAGTTTTTGTTTTATTTTTTGTTTGTTTTAGGAAACAACCATTTCACACAATACAGAGTCGAAATATCCACTCAACACAGAATCACAGGAAGAGGAAGGGACTATCGATGATCCAGATCAATCAGTGGAAAATATAACTCTACCACAAACATCGAGCTGCCAACAAACACCATCTCGTAAGCAATCGGCATCGGAAACATTTAAACGACGGCCTGCAGGCAAAAAGAAGAGACTTGACAATCTAACACAAGCAGTGAAGGACCTTCAACAGGTTAGTCAAAATATCCATGACGACCGGATGGACAGCAATGAGAACGAAGCGTTTGGAAATTTTGTTTCAGCGAGCTTGAATAATTTACCACCGGAACAAGCTGTGGTGGCCCAACATGAGATTCAGGGAATTCTGATGAAGCACAAACTAAGCGTTTTATCCTCAGCAAACTGCTCAGTACTCCAACTCAACACACCACCAAGTTTACCAGTGCACATGTCTCACAGCACCCCTGCATACTCCGTTTCATCAGGATGCAACTCCCACCAGTCATTTTACACCAATTCTCCACTTGGCAGTCCTACGAGTAGCAGTGCTCAGCAAATGGCGTCTTCGTCACTCGTTACTCAACAGCAACAGTATCCAGATGGTAACAGTATCCATCTACAAGATGCAGCTGTGAATCCTGAAGATTCAGATATTCTGACACGTGCTATGCAAATGACTTATACACAGGTTTAATATTTAAACGGGACTTGCTTCACCGAAGTTTCTGTGGTGTACCTTTTTCAACATTTATCTGAAGTACTATTTTGTTATTTTACGAATTTTCAATTAAAACTATTTTTTGTAATGCGTGTACCTGTTTATTCACCCTGTTATTGAAACTTACCTTTATTGACTCCTCCAATACTTCGGAGATGGCATCACACACCTCGGGGACCAACTTTGAAATTGCAGGTCTTGAAACCCTAAAAAAATGAGAAAGGCTTCGATAGCTGTTGCCTGTAGCTAAAAAATTCAATGTAATCTCAAGCTTCACTCTTGGTTTTATTGCATCCCTCATAAACGTGTCTTGTCGTTCGATTTTGTCATGCACCATATTCAGAAGTTCTTCGAATTTTCCTGGGGTCATCCTTAGACACATCTTATATTCCAACTCATCCTCTAAGGCTAGTTCTCTTAACAGAAGAGCTGAGGCCCCGTGTGTATTCCTTCTTTTAAGCCACTCTCTCATCCACTCCTTTCTTTGTTTGTTTACCTCATCATCGATAGCTTCAGCGACTTCAGTTACAAATGCATTTGCAACTGTAGCTAAACAATTTTGAATCAATTTTCTTTTTCTTGAATTCATTTTGCACTAAACAAACACCCACTCCACACTATACTAGCATCAGTACTATACTTGTAACTCTCCTCGTGTGAACGGTATCAAGCCATTTTTGGTAGAGTAGCGAGTAGAGTCGACTCTACTAGCTATTCTACTCTCCTCACAACTCTACCCGTGTAAACAAGTCTTTAGTGCTAAAAGTAAAAAGTTATAGTCATATTTATAATTTTTTGCCTGTACACAATTTTCTACATTCTGCAATAAGTAAATTTATTATTTTTAACTGGTATATTATTTTGAAATATATGTACTTACAACTTTTACAAACAGCATTATTTTTGTAACGGTATATTGTATCACTTATTCGGCTTTACCAGTAGATACTACTTTAAAAATTACACATAACTACATTTCTAACTGAATTTTGTATAAAACTGCATTTATCATGTTTTACCTGTAAGCAGACGAATGAGGCATTTTATATTTGCCATCCTTTTTTAGAATATGGACAGAGATAACAGTACTTTTTAGATGATTCCGCGGCCTCTTCTGAGGTGGATGGCTGCTCTGTTTTTCTTCTGGATACATCGGTAATGGTTGTTCTCAACTGACGGCTTGGAGTTGGAATCGTCAGTCTCTGCTTCTGCCATTCCTGTGTTAAGTTCTTACTTAGTTGTAACATAAATTCAAATCTACGTAAAGGCTTGTCATTTTTATTAGCTCGGTAAAAGTTATCTCTCTAGTAATCCTCTTGTAGCACAATTACGAGTAAGACTAAAAACCATAATCCAGAAACAGAATAACAAAAGATTAGATATGGATCAACTTAGAAATCCTGAGATAAAAGCCAAGCTTACAAATAGCATTAATAGTAATGTTGCTTTAACAACCAACACTGATGGTATTGAAAGAGACTGGATCAAATTAAGGGACGCTATATGCAACGGTGCAAAAGAAGTAATTGGTGACTCCGAGCGGAAGAAGAAGAACGAGTGGATGACAGATGAAATATTACACCTTATGGACAGAAGGAGGGAAAAAAAGAATAATCCCGAACAATATAAAGAACTGGATAGAACTGTCAGCAGAAAGATAAAAGAATCCAAAGAGAAATGGTTGCAAGAAAAATGTCAAGAGATAAAAGAGCTAGAACGAAGACACGATAGTTTTAACATGCATAAAAAAATCAAGGAGTTTACTTATACTTACCAGAAAAAACAGTTTGGTAGGTTAATAGACGAGAACAATAAACTTATTGTAGATAAAGAAGAACAGTTACAGACTTGGGCAATCTACATAAAAGATTTGTTTACGGATTATCGTCATATTTCTACGAACACTCTTGATCTGAATGGACCAAAAATATTAAAAAGTGAGGTGATAAAAGCTATAGATCAAACGAAAGATGGGAAAGCAACAGGATGCGATGAAATACCAGTCGAATTCTTAAAAGTTTTTAACGAGAACAACCTGAATGTAGTATTGGAACTGTTT
Organism: Diabrotica balteata; assembly: GCA_918026665.1. Classification (NCBI taxonomy): domain Eukaryota; kingdom Metazoa; phylum Arthropoda; class Insecta; order Coleoptera; family Chrysomelidae; genus Diabrotica; species Diabrotica balteata. The sequence goes on from OU898276.1 coordinate 85,192,657, forward strand.
AATAAGATATACGATACTGGTCAAATTCCATCGGACTGGTTGAAATCTACATTTGTGCCCCTTCCCAAGAAATATAATTCTAAGACGTGTAGTGAATATCGCCTTATAAGTTTAATGAGCCACACCCTTAAAGTATTTTTGCGTATTATCCATTCCAAAATACGAGCAAAATTAGAACACAGCATAAGTAAAACACAGTTCGGTTTTAGATGCGGTTTTGGAACTCGAGAACCCCTCTTTGCAATACAAGTTTTGATTAAAAAATGCCTGGATCAACAGAAAGATGTTTACGTCTGTTTTATCGACTATGAGAAAGCATTCGATACTATCAAACATGACAAACTCATAGAACTATTACGTCTTTCAGGACTTGACACTAAGGACATCCAGATTATAAAAAATCTATATTGGAATCAAACAGCCTACATGAAGAATGGACATATGGTGAGTGAAAACATAAATATTTCTAGAGGGGTAAGACAGGGCTGTATTCTTTCGCCACTGCTTTTCAACCTGTACACGGAAAAAATATTTCTAGAGGCACTAGAAGAGTACAATGAGGGCATCAAGATTAATGGCGTACCAATAAGTAATTTTCGATATGCAGATGATATTATTATACTCGCCGATAACATCGAAGATTTACAGATGATGCTACATAGAGTTAATACAACTGGCAGCCGATTTGGACTGAAGATCATTAGAAAGAAAACTAAATTTATGGTGATCAGTAAAAAAAATTTCAACATATCGACCTGCATATTGAAGACGAACGTATTGAAAGAGTACACCGATTTAAATATCTGGGATATACAGTAAATGACAAGTGGGACCCAGAAGTAGAGATTAAGATCCGAATTGAAATAGCAAGATCCAAATTCATCAAAATGAGAAAGCTCTTAAGCAACCGCAACTTAAGCATTAACCTCCGATGGCGCGCCACGAAATGCTACGTACTCTCTACGCTACTTTACGGCGTAGAGTGGTGGACGTTAACAGCAGCAACTATAAAGAAGTTAGCGGCTCTAGAAATGTGGCTGTATCGACGCATACTGAGAATACCTTGGACAGACAGAGTGACCAACACAGAGGTATTAAGACGAATGGGTAAAGAGGTGGAATTGTTAACAACTGTTAAAAGGAGGAAAGCGTCATACCTGTGCCATGTGTTCCGTAATGATAAGTACAGTCTGCTACAGCTTATTGTGGAAGGCAAGATTGAAGGTAGAAGAGGTTTGGGCAGAAAGAAGAAATCTTGGCTGAGAAACTTGAGAGAATGGTTTCAAATACCAGAAGCTGCGAACATAATTCATGCGGCACAAAACAGAGAAACCTATCGTATGATGGTCGCCAACCTTCGGTAGAAGACGGCACATAAAGAAGAAGAAGGTAAAAGTTATGTATATAAATTACATAACCATTAATGCATGCGATGTTAAGCATGTTATAAAAAAAACTTAGCGGCCATCTTTTAGTTTTTCTGTTGCAATTCATATTGTAGAATATCTGATCAAATGAGTCTACTCCTCCTTTTGTTTAATTATAATTCATTTCAACTTCTGGCTTTTAAGAGGTTTCATTTATTGTTGCTTCTTGATGACAGGAGGAAACCAAAATCACCAGCTTATTTGCTTTTGGCTTATAGGGCACTAAGCTTATATTTTGATCAAACAAAAATAAAGGTGTTGCTGGTTTCCTTTCTTGAAAATGAATATCACAAAATTTGGGGGTTATTCTTTTTTATTCTTCTTCATAGTGCCAATAACAGTAAGTTTGTAGTTGACATGTAAGTTTGTTACTAGAGGTATACTACAAAACTAGGTTTCCACAGTAACATTGCGATTTGACCCCTTTATTGACGATACTAAATTTTTAACAAAGTAGTCTGCTATTGGTTGTCCTAAATCTATTGTTTGCTTACCAAGAGGCTTAGAAGGTAGGTACATACGAAAAAGACAGCGACCTCTGAAACCAACTATTTGTTCATCTATCGTGACGTATGAGCTGGATTTATAATTGACCCTACAATTATTGAACAATAGCACATTCCATATTTCTGAAAAAGGTGAAAGTCTTGTCTCTAGCAATCTCTGTTCACATTTATTTTTGCCGTCAAACCTTAGAAATTTTATAAGAAAATAACTCACTGTTAAACAATATTTCACCAGATAGGTGGTTATCTTTCAACGCAGCGGACATAATTAGCAGACCAAATAATGCATCTAATTCTTCTAGGCACAGGTCTTTTACAGAAGAGTCTGGGGAATTACTGTATTATATTTTTTGGTGACGAATTTCCTCGTTGGCGTGTAAAACGATTTCGTTTTTTATTTCCGTATTAATAAATTAATTTAAGCACTTACGGTTATTAAAAGTATAATTTGTAATTGGTGTGGGTCCTGGCTTTATATGTACAAGCATCGTCTTTGGCAGTTTACTATTTGAAGTTTTAACAGTAGTTTTCCATTTGTACCCGTTTTTCTCAAGTAGTTATGTTGAAGTTTGTTTTATTATAAATTCAAAGTCTGTAACATTTCTTACAGTTTCAGTTTCCTCTTCTGCTCTTTTTCTTTTATCTATTGTTGTTGAAGATGTCGCGTTAACCATATCTTGTTCTATAAAAGCGATAATATCATCAATAGTTTTACGAACCTCGGGAGAAAATTTCCGACCATTCAAACTGTCATCCAAATTCTTATCGTCTGAATCTGCACTATCTTCTACTGCCACATTATCCACCTCAAATTCGCCGTCATCGATTAGTTCTTCTAGCATTTTCCAAATTAATTCGGGATCAGTATCCGCCGAAATTGTTTACAATTTTTTACTGATAATAATGTAGCATACAAACAAATTGGTATAGTATAGAAAACCTAGAAAACGTATAAACTACAGACTAAGAAAATAACATATTAAAAAAATCCTTACTTTTCCATTTATACAGTTTTTCGACGTTTAAAATGTATCCGCTTATTACCAGGGCAACGTCAAATGAACGTACAAATAAATTTTAAATTTATCACCACTCGACTGGTAAAACACGCATTCCGTTACGGATCTAAACCTACTGACAGGATAGTTAGAAAAGAGCCAGAGATATGTCATATCTCTGAAGAGAGAATAGCTGGCTCAGGCGGCAGAAGTTTTACGCGCTAAATTTGAAATTGTATACGTCAAATTTACGTACACTAGCAGTCTAAGGTTAAGTTCATACACAAAATGAAAAAAGTTGAAGAATGGCGATGGTAAAGACTACAAATTTCTCTGCATTGTAATTTATTCTACCTTCTTCAAGTCAATTAGACGATCCGTTCGTTTTCTCACCCAACATTTTTTTTACTTTTTTTTTCGTTTTTGCACAATTATTGTATATAACATTATAAAAGCTAGTGTCTGACGCGAATCCATTTTGAAAAATGAAAATATGTATATGCGCGATGAAGGCAAACAGTACACTATGTGTTGACTTTCTAGTCGAAACAAGTTGTCTTGGTCTTGAGACTAAAGTTACCAGCAAGTTTCCATGCCCATTTTAAGACAAGCTATTTCAAATAGACAAAATCCTGGGACCAATCTACAGATTTTATCTCAAATGGACAGTTACTTTTAAGTTGAGGGTTTCTTGAGGCTGATAATGTTTCTCTGGGGGAATAAAATAGCAGTATTATCTGTATACGTTAATACTATAGTTGTTCTTGTTAGAATGTCAGCTCTATACAAGATATATAGTATTGAGCCAAAGACGTGGCCTTGAATATATGTACGATATGTTAAAGTGTACTCAGATTCTTGTTTCACCAGCAAGTGTCTATTTGTCAGGTAGGATCTTAAAAACTGGAAGTAAGTGAAGCATAGGAGTTTATTTAGTTGTAGTTGCAGTTCTATAAACCAAACCTTATCGAATATCTGGGATGTTTGTTAAGTTGTCTATGCACCTGTTGTACCATGTTTCTCAATAAAATAAAATTTATGTTAATTAGTTTTTCTATCTTTGTTTATTATCATTTTTAGCCGTTTCATGTTCATCTTCTTAAAGAGTTTGCTAAACATGGGCAAAAGACTTATGGGCGGTAGGAGGAACTCTTTTTTTGCTTTTTTCAGCTTTAAGGATAATTAGGATTTATGCAACCAACGCGCAACGCCAGGTGATACGAAAGTGGTTTAAATCCAGAATTGCATTAAATGTAGGAATTACCAGTTTTATGATCTTATCCGAGGCATCTTTCCGAATATTGCCAGAGGTTTGGTCAAAACGAAAACTTTTTTTATATTGACGGCTTTTATTACTGTTTGTTTTGCTTCGTTTGCAGTAAATTATATGTGATGCATTTAACACAGGCAAAATATCAACAATCAGCCAGACACTTAAAAAAGATAGAAATAACACCAGCTTCCAGAAGAAATAACAACTTAAGCAAATATATTAAAAACAACAAGAGCCAAAATGAAAAATCACTTACAAAGTGGTGTGTACAAACTTAAATGTCGCGACTGCCCAAAAACTTACATCGTCCAAACTGGTAGAAATTTTAATAAACGAATAGCAGAACATCAAAGGGCTTTCAATAATAGAAAAACAGAATCTACATACGCACTTCACCTTCTAGATCATAATCATTCTTTTAATGACGAATTAAAAATTCTCCACATTCAAAAACATTTCTTGAGCTATCTTTGTTAGAATCTATGAAAATCAACAAATTTAAAAAACACAGATATAATTCTGAATGACCAACGTAAGACAAACAGATCTCCCCTCCTCAACCTATTTCATTAAAGATTATAAAGTGTAAACGCATACCAAGAATATATCACTTGAGAAAGACAATCAAGCGAAAGAGCTGTAGTGATAAAAGTTTAAAATAAATTTTGTGGAAGTTTTAAAACAAAGTTTTCAGTGTTTTATTGTTACATAAAATGAATTTCCATCAAGTAACGGTCGAGTGGGTATAGAGGGTAGGAGAGGTCTCGGACGTAAAAAAATGTCATGGCTGCGCAATATTCGACAATGGACAGGAATCCACAGCTATGAACTGCTTCGCAATGCTGCTAAAAACAGAATTATTTAAACCAGAATATTTAACATCTCACCTGACAAGACGATGTACGGTGGACGCCTACGCAGAAATGCACGGCACCTTAAGAAGAAGAAGAACGGTCGAGTCCATCAATTATTTAAACAGACAAAGATCTCATAATATGTCAACTTCAATATTCATTATACTATCGATTAACAACATTTAAATTTCTTATCTTATTTGAAAAATTTTCAGCACTAAAACGAGGCGAACTAAAAAAATGTAGGGATGTGCGTGTCAATAAATTTGCAAGAATGCTGAGATGGTCGTTCTTTAGATTCTACAGCGACCTCTACGTTAAGTTTTGAATCATAGTCTGACCATCTGTGAACAACTGGTACCTATATTCCATTTGTTTTTAAAATAACTAGCTATCCAATATTAGGCGCTATCCTAATATTAGGCGACTTTCCTCTACTTATCGTGAAAACTATCAAACTTTCAGTTAGAATAAAAGAAAAAATTACAGACAGTGATCAATTAGTATAATATGTTTGGTTCATAATAAACACCCCTAGAGCACCAGTCAACCTTATGCTACAATTTTAAAAATAAGCATAAGGCTCTATTGATTCGTAAAATGACATAAGTGAGAAAATGTGCAAGTGCAAGTTTTACTTGCTTCTTCTTCAGGTTCCTTCTCCTATCGGAGGTTGGAAATAATTATCAATTATATTAATTTTATTTAGCGCGCTACTGAATAATTCTAATGAGCTGCAACCGAACCATTTTCTCAAATTTCTTAGCCAGGATATTTTGCATCGTCCTGGGTTTCTCTTTCCTTGTATGTTCCCTTGCATAATTAACTTAAGTAATACGTACTTCTAGCCTCTCAATGTATGACCCATATATTGAATCTTTCTAATTTTAACAGATTTTTTGACTTCACATTCTTTCTTCATTCTTTGTAACACCTCTATATTAACAAATTTATTAAAAATCCTTTGTAAAAGGTATATATTAGGTTAATATATACCTTAGGTTATAAAGGTTAATATATACCTTTTACAAAGCATTTTTAGTAAATTTTTTAATGTACGGTATACAGCCAACTACAGGAACGTAGATTCCTTGTGGACCTCTATATTAGTTGCTTTTTAAGTCCAAGAGATTCTATGGATTCTCCTGTAGCACCACATCTCAAAGGAGTTAAATATTTTAATTATAGACTGTTTTATTGTCTACGCTTCCATGCCGTATAGTAAAGTAGAAAAAACGTAACAACGTAGCATTCTTGTGCGGATCTCTAGATTAAGGTTGCGGTTGCAAAGTAAATTCTTTAATTTTATGAACGTATATCTTGCCATTTTTATTTTAGATCTGATTTATTTTGTTTGATCTTACAATCCTGTGGTTAGTAAAATTTCAATCAAACTAAAGAAAATCAAATACAGAGAGAAGATAAAACCTAGCCTCGAAAAACTTAAAGATCTAATAGTACAGGCAGAAATAGAGAAAACACTCAATGATACACTCAAAGAAAAGTTCAGTGAAGCACCCGCGGAAGCAGAAGAAACAATAGAAAGTATTTGGCACACCTTCAAAACAATAATCACAACTATACAAAGAGAACAACTACAAGACAACATCAGAAAAACAAAGAATACATGGATGACAGAAGAAGTCCTAGAACTGATGAACATAAGAAGAAAAAGCATGACTACTTTAATGCATACAAAAATATTAAGGAATTCACAAATACGAAGAAAAAAATCACTACAACAATTTAAGTAGATGATAATAACGAAATAATATCTAGTGCAGAAAATGTAGGAACTATGTGAAAAAAATACATCGAAGATCTGTTTGATGACGAGAGAACACAAACACAGATAAATATAGTAAAAGAAACAATACTTGATATATTAACATTGGAAGTTACAACAAAAACAATCAATACGGCAAAGCCACGAAAAGCCTAATGTCCAGATGAAATATACGTAGAGATGATTAAGCTTATCAATGAAGAAAATCTTCAGACGTTAACAATATTATTTAACAAAATATATACCACTGAATCTTCCCAGAAGACTGGCTTAGATCGACATTTATACCTATACCTAAGAAAAATAAAGAAAATAGATGCTCACAGTTCAGATTAATTAGCCTGATGAGCCGTTTTCTGAAAATTTTAATCAAAATTGTACATCAACGAATATACAGAGAATGCGAAAGAAACTTGAGCGACAATCAATTTGGATTTCGTATGGGGCTTGGTACAAGGGAGGCATTATTTGGCTTTCAAATATTACTACAAAAATGTCGCGAGCAGCTAAAAGACATGTTTCTCTGTTTTATGGACTACGAAAAAGCGTTTGATCAAGTAAAACACACAGAACTCATAGAAACCCTAACACAACATGCTATAGACCATAACACTGTAGTACTTATTAAAAAACTATACTGTGATCGAATGGCTTCTATCAAAATACACAATCGTCTGATAGCAGAATTGCTAATAAAAAGAGAAGTTTGTCAGGGTTGTGTACTTTCTCCACTGTTATTTAATATATATTTCGCAAAAATTTTTCAAAACACCCTCGAAAATATTGAAGAAGGAATAAAAATCAACGGAGAATACGTAAACAACTTGAGATACGCAGACGACACCGTCATTATTGCGGACAGTCATGGGGGTGTACAATGACTTTTGAATGTTATAACCAGATAGGGAGATATCTTGGGATTAAATATAAACACAACTAAAACAAAAGTAATGATTGTTACACTTGCACCAAATGTCGACATTAATATTCGTATCTATAACAAACATATAGAACCAGTACAAAGATTCCAGTATCTTGGTTGCTGGATAACAAACAATCTTGACCACTAAGTCGAAATACGTGCTCGTATAGAATATGCTAGGTCCGCATTTCAACAAATGAAAAAATTACTAATAAACTCTACGTTATCGTTGGATATCCGATACCAATTTGAAAAAACGTTTATGAGACATATAGAAGTCTTTAAGATGTGGGTTTCTCGAAGGATGTTGCAGATCTCTTGGACAGAGCACGTGATCAACAACGAGGTGCTAAGAAGAATGGGTACAGAGAGAGAACTCCTAAATATTGTAAAAAAAAACAGAAAAACTAGTTACCTAGGACATATTTACAGAGGAGAAAAATACAACTTGCTACGACTTATAATGGAAAGAAAAGTGGAAAGAAGAAGAGGTCCAGCAAGAAGAAAATGCTCCTGGTTGAAGAATGTACAGGTATGGACACACATTCGATATTAAGAGCAGCCCAAGATAGAGAGCAATTTGCTGTAGTTATAACCAACCTTCAGTAATGGAGAAAGTACCTTAAGAAGAATGTTTCCCGTCCTACAGTCTCTATTGTGTTCTTTAAATTCTTACATTGTATTTCAATATCTGTAGTGTTCTTATTTTCTTGTTTTATTTCTTGGATACTCTGATTTATTTTATTTCGAGTTTCTTGGTGTATATTTAGTTCTCTCAGTTTATCAATGTATATTTGTGGTCTAGATTTTTTCATTAATGGACTAGTGTCTCCAGGAACTTTCCACGTGTAGAGCCAGCGATTTAATAATTTAACCATTGTATTCATAACTACCAGTTCTTACATTCCAACACAACTCTCCACAATTTCTCTGCCCACTTTGGCATTGAAGTCACCCATTAGTATCAAAACTTCACGTTTTTTTTTTGTACTTTTTATTATTGTTTCCAATTTCTCGTAGAAGTCTTACATTTCTTGTTCCTCCTTGTCAGCTGTTAATGCAGATACTTGAATAACATTGGTGTTCATTTGTAGCATTATAATGCGATTCGAAAGCGGGATGAAACCAAGTACGGATTTATCTATTGCCTTGCTTATCATTATGGCCACACCATATCGGTTTGTTCATGATCGGTTTATCAGAATATTTACTATAATATATAGCTCCGTTTCTAGTCCGTTGTTTTCCAGGTTATGGCCATTGTCCGTCGCTTATTTTTAGAATTTCGATATTTAGTCTTTCGATTTCTATTGCATAATTATATACTTCACCTGATTGTAGTAAGCTTTGTATGTTCCATGTTGCAATTCTCATATTTTTTCTTGTGATATTTTTTAAAAGTGTTCCATCATTTACATCACAGAGACTTCGCTGGCTTACGACCTGGGAAGCCCTGTGGCTAACTTGGGATTTACTTTCCCTGTCGGATCTTGGTTTCTGCGGCCCATGATTAGTAAGGTTACTTATTTGGTTATTGCTAGCCATGATGATTTTACTAGGGATGCTCTTGTGAGCGTTTACTACAGTGGTTTCCCGTGGCCTTCTGCAGCCTTATGTCGTTGACCATCTTCTTGGTTCATCCGTCTCTGAGACCGATTTCCCGATCTCACGACAAAGAAGTGCCCTTACACTAACCAGCTCGTCCGCCAGAAGCCGTTGGTCAATAGGTGGGGGATTACTTATACCGGCAATCGCTCGGTGGTTTTTCGCCATATCTGGCTACGCTCACTTAGTTTAGCCTACAGACCAATGCAGTTGTCCAGAGACGTGGACCCATAAGTGAGAGTTAGGTGTGTTATCAGGACCCGTTATCAAGAACCATCTCCCGTTTATGACGCTCGATGCGGTTGTTTCGATAAAAGGTACTACCTCTATAACACACCCCAAACACTTCTTTACTTGCTACAAAACATTTATTAATTATTCCACAGATTATTTTTTATTCCATAGTAGGTTGTAAATTACAATAAACGAGATTTAAAAAGTAGTGAAGTACTGAACTTTTATTGTTATTAACAATCAGACTAGATTTTTATCTAATTTATTTAACATTCCACTTTTGTATCCCTTAATTACATTTTTTAATTAACCTTTTTAAAGTAAAAATAATATTAACAATACGTGCTTATTACTTATAAGATGAATGGATATCTTTTACCGTTTTCTTATAAAGAAAATAATAAAATCAAGCGCTTAAGATGGTAAGACGGTAATTTTGCTGCTTTTCTTCCACCCCAACGTTTCCATGCAAACACAATATAATTAGACAATTACGCTGGGCTCTCTACTATCTACCATAGTACAGTAAATATACTTAAAAAACGGTCAATCTTATTTTTTTAAGTATACTTTTTTGTTATTATGTTATTAACCTACACATTATGAATTATTTATTTCATGTACTATATTATATTTTAGTTCTTTCAGAAAATACCCAAATATGTATTTGTGGTGTTGGTTTATGGTGTTATTAAAATTTATGAGTTGGTAAATAAAAAGACAGAAAATTATTAATAATTATTAAATTATTGGATCTTTGATATATTCGCTACAATTTTAAATTTAAAAATTACTTACTTACTTTTCGTGTCCGGAACACCAACAGCTTTAAATTTTGTATTTCAAATGGTTGGCCACATAGATGCCCCGTCATTCGCTAAAAATAGATCTTCTGTGAAGGTATCTCTCATCTCTGTGCATGATAATAAATGGTGACTATTCTGAACCACGACACAGTCGCAGGTATCGTCTTCCTGGTATCCCCATTTCGTCGGGTTACTAGCACAACCTAAAACGACAGTTCTTAGTATGTTTTGCACTTTCCTTGTGGGATACGGCAAACTGCGTCCAGCGACCATTTTCTCTGAGGAAGCAAAATGTGTTGTAGCTGACGCTTGCCATAGGTGTAATCGGCGCGTCTTTGGCTCTTTCAGAAAAGATTTTGATTATTTCAGAAAGCTTTTCTGAGATCTTAGTCTACTTAGCTGAACTTGGTGGTCCTACAGGATGTATTTTCTCTCCATCTCCTGCTTCTTTCGTTCTATCTCTAACGTGACCTGTCTTCTGATAGCAGGTGAAGCAATTCGAACTACAGGGTAGACCACTTCGATAGATGTCGGTTTCAGGTAACCAGATATTATACGATCCGTTTCATTTAACGCAACATCGACGTTTTTAGCGTGGGAAGAGTTTTCCCACACTGCTACTTCAAACTCGGCGGCAGAAAAACATAATGCCAAGACAGTAGTAGGAAGCATGTGTGGTTATATTCCCAATTTTGTATTTGTTAGATTGCGGATGATATTACTTCTGGCGCTTACTGTTTTCTTGAGATCTTTACAGTGATATCGATAAGACAGAATTCTATCCAAACGTACATCGAGGTATTTTGTCATTTCATTCTGTTCCAGCATTTGACCGCGCCATTTCACCTACAGTACCCTTGGGAATGCCTGTTTCTAAGGTGGAAATCACACACCTGGGTTTTTGTAGGATTGGGGGGCTTCAGATGGTTTTCGCATAGTATAGTGCTAAGTCTTCTAGGACATCTGTCAGTTTTACTTCAGTTTCAATGAAGGCTTTTCCCTGAACTGCCACGGCTGTATCATCCGCGTAAATAAACTGTCTTGTTTGTTGCCGTTTAGGTTGATCGTTGGTGTAAATCTTGTATGGCATATGCGAGAGGATACTTCTCCGTGGTAGGTATTCCATTTTTTTAATCCCTTAAACGACTGTTCTTGAGCTGGAGCGTTACGTGAAAGCGTCTATTTTGGAGAAGATATTTCATTAACCTTACGAGTCGGAGATCTTTGGTAATTTCGAAAAGTTTAACCAGCATCCTTTTGATGGTTAACTGTGTCATAGGTGGCAGTCAAGTCTATGTTACTCCTGTTATTTTTTTCTGTTTAAACCCATCTTTAATATGTTAAGTGAGATAAAGAAAGAGTTTGACTGCAGCAGCATTTTCCGGGTCTAAACCCTGCTTGTTCAGGAATAATTTTAGTATCCAAAGATTCACCGATCTGGTTCAGTATCATTCTTTCAAACTTTCATTATTTCACCTTGAAAAGGTGACACAAAACTCTTTGTATTCGCCAGATCCTTTCCCGGTTTTAAAAGGGCCACCACTCTAGCTTCTCTCCAGATTTTGGGTATTTGGAATATACGGACGCAACAGTTCATCATTTCTACGAGTCACCGTAGAGTTTTTGGTCCAAAGTGGTTTGTATATCGTCTAGGGAAGCCGCTTTATTATGTTACATTTGGTGGATTAAGCCTCTCATCCAGAGATGGGCATCGACACGTCGACTTTAATTGTCGACACAGACGTGTCGACAATGTCGAGAACGTGTCAACAATGTCGACAATGTCGACAATGTCAGCAACGTGTCCATAATGGAAAAAAGTGAGGTTATGTTATGAAATTATTCAGTTGTAAACTTTGAATGTGATCTGATCTGATCAGAATCAAAATGAGTGGCAGAAAACTGAATAAAAACTATGATATATTATCATTCAAAGTATTAAAGATAGAAGGAAAGCACGCGGCTAAATGTTGTGTATGTGGAAATGTGATAAAAAATACAGCTGCAGCAAGATTGCAAAGTCACAGGTAAGAAGAAATATTTTAATTAATTTCAGCTGGATAGCTATAGAGATTTATTCTCTGAAATTGATATTTGTATCGGCTGATAACTAACCCCGTCCCGTACTTTCATTTTAAGAAACGTCTGCAAGTTAGATCGTGGCAATGGTAATCAATCCAATAATGAAATGTCGCATGTTTCGATATACGAAAATACTGGCTCAGACACAGGTTTTACACCTACAGTTAATCCACAAGTGAGTATAGAGGACGTATGTTCTACTACATATTTAGCAGGGGCGGATCTAGAAAAAATTTTGGGGGGAACTTTTTGAACTTACATTTATCTATAATATAAAAATGAATCGTAAAATGTGTTCGGAGCCGCATAACTCAACAACGCATGGATAACCATTTCGGTAGTAGTATATTGGAGAAAACATGGCGTCAAAAACTGTATAGCCATCTAACGACAAGAAGTGAAAATAACGCACTATATATTATTGTAGATTTCTTGATTACTATTTAATTAGAATTCGGAAGGGGACATAAATTGCATCAGTTTTCACCCCAGAATTTGTATTCTGAGGTTTTCACGTTGTTGCATCTCTATATACAGGGTGTCCCATTAAAAAAAAACACCAAGTTTAGTATTTTACGGCAAAAAACGGATTGGCCTATTGAATTAAGTACAAAACGCTGTATCTTTGCCAACTTCTGTATACAGGGTGTCCGTAGATCCGCCCTTTATATTTAGTCACCTTAGAGTTTCTTTTTATTTTGAATTTTAGAATACAACGAACGGTAGTTACGAAGTTATGGAAGATGGTTCGCTAGCTATTGTGACTGGAACTTCACCTGAAAACATGCTAGATGGAATTATAGAAAATTCATTAGATACCGATGCCGCCTTATTGGAATTGGAAGAAAACAATGGTGTAGCAATTCAAGGCACTTATAGTATTGTTGAAAATATGATGTTATCAACTACTGATACTGAGAGTAGTAATTTGACTAACTTAAGTACTCCAACTTCCTCCAGCACAAGCTACACAAGCACGAATAAAAGAAATTTATTCGCTACATCTCAAGCTAGACCAGCCAAAAAATCAAAGAAAATCACCGACTATATGGACATATTACAAGAGTATGAAGAGGAGAAGATAAGCACTGCACTTGCCAAATTTATATTCGGCTGTAACTTACCATTTACTGTGGTAGAATCACCTCTTTTTAAAAATTTTATAAAAACGATCCGTCCTGCTTATTTAGACAAAATTCCTGGCCGGAAAAAACTTTGTACATCGCTTTTAAATAAGTGCTATGAAGACTGTATTGAGATTTCACGTAAAAAAGTGGAAACCGAGTCAGTCATCTTGTGTGACGGTTGGAAAAACTCATCTACTAATTCTAAAACGGTTGTGACAATGTTGCATAGTGCAGACGGAAAAAATGCCTTTCTTGATGCTTGGGATTTAACCACGGAGTCTGAGACTGGAGAAAAACTTGCCGAAATAATAACAGAATCTAAAAAAATTGCGAAAGAAAAATACGATGTAGATGCGTACGGTATAGTTTCGGATAATGCTAGTGCAATGATTAAAATGGGATCCCTCCTCAAGCACAACATGTGGCACTCTACGTGCAGTAGCCACACCGGCAACCTTTTAGCGAAAGACGTGCTGGATAACAAGTTAGTCGACAATGTGGTCATTGTCCTCAAAGAATTTAAGCAACCAGATTTAAAAAAAAATGATAGTTGATAAGGGAGGGCGCAGAATCCAATTGCCGGCCGAAACAAGATGGTGCTCTTACCGAGATTCTTTCAAAAGTCTCCTAGAAAATCTGGTATATATGAAACAAGTAGCCGCTGTAACGAAAAAAAAGATTAAGCCGAAAGTCAAGGAATTAATCTTCAACGATGAATTTGTGGATGAGATTCAACAGAACATAGAAATTTATGAACCCATTTGTAATCTGATCAATGCTTGTCAGAAATCTGACACATCTGTAGCAGATGCCGTTCATCTGTGGCTCAATTTGAATCTGCCAGATAACCTTAAAGAAAAATTGAAACACAGACAACAAATGGCGTTAAACGTGTACGCATTAACTGCGTACTATCTGCATCCGAAATATGAAAATTCCAAGCTTACGTCAGAGCACACTGGTAGAATAACTCAGTTCTTACTCAGAAAGTTGTGCAATCAGGGCATAGAAGAATGGGACAAATTTAACACTAAATCGGGTAAGTCTTTCAGACAAAATTATCGCTCTTTTAATTTTTAATATATTAGGTTTACAATTTCAGGAATATTCTCAACACTTTGGGAAAAAGGAGTTGAAAAGCCTCTAGTATTTTGGCGAGTGGTCAAACTGGAATGCCCAATTCTTGCTAAAATGGCTCTCAGACTTCTAAAAATGCCAGCCTCCTCAGCTCAAATCGAGAGACTCTTTTCAAATTGGGGACACATTCACAGTCTGATAAGAAATAGATTAACGTTTACTAATTCCAAGAAATTGGTACATATTTATGTTTCATTAAAGGGAGAGTATCCTGATAAAAATAGTTATGACCTGGACGAGGAAGAAATTGTAGATATGGACGGGGAAAGTACAACTATTTGATGTATTATTGGTTAAATGTTTTCTTTGGTTAAAAATTAGCAAAACCGCAAAATGTTGTAATGTTTTTATTATGCAGTCTCTGCCAAAGCACGAAGAGATTCAACACTGTTTCAGTAATTATTATACTATAATTATTATAATAAAGAGTTAGTAAAATTTAAAAAAAAATTAAACGAAATGTTAGGAAACAAGGTAAGGTTTCAATGTACTGAGATATGTTTGATTGTGGTTTTGAATCTTACCTCGTTTACTGACGTTTAGGTTTACGTTTCTTTTTAATTTTTTTAAACCTTTCTGTAAATTTTACGAGTTTACGAGTAACGATAGAAAATTAAAAATCTATGAAAATTTGTTTTGCTGGTTTTTTCTGGTTTTGCATCTATATGGTAATATTTTAGATTCATTACATTGCATTACTCTATCATGAGGTTTGCACATAATAAATTGTCTCTATATGATTCTATTTAAAATTCATTTACACTTGAAAAACCTGCAATTAAACAATTATGGAATATCCTATGAATTTGACAATTGCAAGTTTATAGTGAGGTTAAAAGTTTCAAAAGTTTGAGATTATTTGGTCTCTTTGCAACTTGTTGAAACATTAATGCATACTTTTTCAATAAGTCAGCGCAGCCAGATTAACCTAAAATTTCAAATTAGTGCGCACGGAACGTCATTCTGATCGTTTGCTAATTGTCGACATTGGCAACAAATTTAAATCACTCGACATCGACATGATTGTCGACATGTCGACAATCGAATTGTCGACATGACATTATCGACACCGCCCATCCCTGCTCTCATCTCCTTTAGACAAAAGGGGATAACTAGAATATCCTCTTAATTACTATTAAACTGGGAATAATAATAAGAAAATAGCTTCAGTAGAATATCCTCTTTTTCGTCGACATTTCGTTCTCTCTTTCTCTTTCGTACTCTCATTTTGTTCTTTCTTGATGTCGTCTTACCATTCTTCAGAAGACGATGGGCTCTCTAATTAGGTGTGACTTTTGTCAGACTGGGTGCCAAGGCAGCAGGATTGTTGCCAAGATTCCAAATTAATTTAAAAGCGCATCTGCTGTTTGTTTCATGTTTACACTCGTGACCAGTTGCACCACCTGTCAGTTCTGTTGGCGGATATTGCCAGTAACACTTCCTCCGCGGCCTGTATTGTTGCTTTCAAAAAGAGATTCTATCTTTTAAGTCTTCTTTTTATTCTTTTTATATAGACATGACTCTATCTGTTTTTCAATGTGCCTCCAGTAAGTTGTCATTCCATTGTTTTCGTGGTCTTCCTACTGATCGTCTTCCTATTGAGAAACCGTCTTTTGTCGTCTTTACTACTCTATTTGTTGTTATTTGGCTTATAAAATATGATCGTTCCATTCTACTCTTAAATTTCTTACCCAGTTTTTAATGTTCTCCACATTGCATCTATGTCATATATTTGTACTTCTATCTCTGTCCCATAGTTTCTTACCATCAATTTTTGTAAGTGTCTTTATCTCTGCTATTTCTAACATCCTTTTTGTCCTCTCTGTGTCTAATATTCTTTTTCTCTTTTCTCTGTCAGGCCTTGTTTCTGCTGCGTATGTCAATATTGGTCTGATGACTGTTTTGTAAATTCTGCTTTTCGTTTCTTTCCCGATATTTGTATTTCTCCGTATTGTTTCATTTAAACAGACTGCGGCTCTGTGTGCTCTATTCCCTTGATCTTCCACTTCGGTTTCGAGCTTTCCGTAGCTAGATAATGTGATGTGTATATATTTAAACTCCGTCACTTGTTCTATTATGTGACCTTCCAGCTCAAATTCACATCTTAGTACATTTGCTGTTATAATCATGCATTTTGTCTTTTTTGGGGAAATTAGGATGTTAAATTTTCTGGAGGTTATATTAAATTGGTGCAGCATATGTTGTAAATCATCTTTACTTTGAGAGAGTAGTATTGCATCGTTTGCATAGCAGATTGTTTTAAGTTGTTTTTCTTCCATTTGGTATCCTTTTTTAGTTCTTAATTTTTTTATTATTTTATCAAAAATCAGGTTAAACCATAGAAGACACAGGGGATCTCTCTGTCTTATCTTATTGTCAGCTTCAATAGGGTCAGTTAGTTCTACTTCTACTTTTACTTTTATTGTGCTGTTTTGGTAGATATTTTTGATCGTTTTGATTATTCTTAGAAGTATCTCTCTTGCTGGATAACGTCTTTTAATTTGATAAGGTCAAATGCCTCTGTAAAGTCCACAAAATATAGATATGTGGTTTGTTGTATTCGAATGATTTCTCTTGCACTTGCCTCATTATAAATATAGCGTCGGAGCATGATCTTCCCGACCTAAAACCTTGTTGTTCTTCTACTAGTGTTATAATTTCATCTTGTAAGTAGGGGTTTAAATTCTCCATTTAGCCCCGCTATGTATTCGGTTTGAAAACCTTTAGGAATATATTTTCGTAATGTTTGTTTTACGATTTGTACAAAGTTATTATATGAATTGGAGCAGGGTTCTAGCTGGGAAACTTCTTCACTTTGAAAGTTATTTACTGTAATTGGAAGTTATCCGGTTCCTCAAAAACAAAGTCAGCGTTTGAAGGTTTGTAGATGGACGTTACCGTAAAACACTTTAGTTACAGTGTGAGGATCTCGATGTCATTTCGATGTGTTAAAGATGTGGAAACTATGTCGGTATCTGGTCTGACGAAGACTGCGCTACCATACTGGTCATGTGGTTTCTACAGTACAAGTCTCATATCTCGAATCCTTGGTCTGCGGCATGCAGTACCTTAGGAGCTTAAGAAGCGTGTTTATGTTGGAAAATTGTGCCGGAACAAACTATACAAAAAATTTTGTTTAAATTTAAATTTAAAAAATTCATCTTCGTGTATTTCAGTAACGAAGCAATTATAGTTTATGATTTAATGAGGTTTCCGATATAAAGATAATTATAGCAAACAAATACTCATATTTAAAATGTACTTAGTTAAAAAAATAGTTGTATACTAGATTCACTGCACTAACGTTGTAGCAAAACGAACAAAACCAACGAAATTATACGAACGTTTCTTCGTTCGAAAACAGAACACGATTAACATGTAGCTAGTTTTATCGGGTCTTTTTATCTCTTTACGGGTTTTTCGCGGCTGCCGGATATCATGATTGAGTTATCGAGGACGTTCGTTCTTGCGGCCCGCTTGCTTTTCTCTATTATGACAAAACAAATTCCTGCTGTGGCGGAACTTGTGAAATCTATCATTTCTTTATAGTTGTTTAAGCATAGGCGTACATTGCAGCATGAGACTGAAACGGTTGAAGAGGACAAAGAAATTTCAGATATTATATACGTCACTCCTCCGATGTCTGGGCTGTAGTTGGCGACAAAAATTTTGGGAAAGAAGATTGTAATCGACAAAATTTTAGGCAACTTAATGCACACGTGGGAACACAAATTTATACGGAGAAACATATTATTATAAGTATGACCGTAAAATATTAAAAAAATTCGATATTTCTTAAATGAAAAGCCTTTTAAGAAAAATCTAAATCACACCGATTTTTAAGTTTAATGTTCTACATTTTACAATAAAATTTCATTATACAAGGTGATGCACATTACGGTGATAAAGTCGTTGGCTCTTTTCTTTAAATTGATTATAATTAATTTATTTAATAATTTGGTAATTAAAAAAAAGTATTTTAGGACATTTTAAGATCGATAAAAATGAGCAGATTCCAAAAAAATATAATACAAATAAATTATTCTAATAAATAACTTAAAAGTAATCCAGTAATTATTACATGACTTTATCTTAAATGTTTCAATTGCAGACCGTGTTGTATTTGACAGTAGCCCAAACGTTGTACAAATTCTTGTATAACCTTGTTTATAGTTTCTTGAGAAATAATGTTTATTTCTTTACGAATTCTTGTTTTTAAGTTTTCAATATTTGCAGGTTTATTTTTATAAACAACATTCTTTAAATAATCCCACATAAAATAATCCAAAAGATTGACCTCTGGCGAGCTCGCTGGTCATTTAATATGTCCTCGTGTTTCAATCCACCTGTTCGTACCTTTGAATATCTAGAGCATATTGCGGAGGCGTACCATCGAGTTGAAACCAAAAACTTTCATCAAGACGTCCAGGATTAATTCTACTGGAAAATAAATTAACTAAAGTATGTACGAGGTACCCCCCTAAAACTGAAGGTATGCTGGGCCGTTTAAACTACCTTCGAAAAAGTAGGGCCCAATGATTATATTTCTTATAATGCCAGCCCATACGTAAAACATTTGGGGGTTTCACCCCCAAAAGTTTAACGGGGCTTTTCAGTTGGGGTTTTCTTTTACCCAGTATCTAGAATTCTGAAGGTTGGCTTCGCCCTGTATTGTGAATGTAGCCTTATAAAAAAAAGTAATATTTTCAGTTAAGAGAGGGTTTTGATCGTGCTTATTCTTCATTGTTTGGCAAAATTTTATTGTTTTATTTGTATCATCCTTGTTTAATTCCTGTAATTCCTGTATCAGTGTGCATCTAAATGGGTGCCATTTTCAAGTTTTATTACTTTGTGTACCGTTGTTTTGCAAATAGTGAGATCACGATTTGCCTTACAAAGAGAAGTGTGCGCATTTTCTTCAAAAGCAGGTGGAAAATCTAATTGAAACCTCAATACTCCGGGAGTATTGGATTTTAGGAAGTGTAAGACTTCCAAATTCCAGAAGAACTGGAAGAGAGGTGATGAAAATACTAAAAATATGGCTAAGCTCAGAGGAACAAAGTTAAATAGCCAAAGAGACACTTAATCTCAAGTGAGTGTTGTGGATTCACTCCCCGCTCATGTGAGGCGGGGAGTGGATTCACTCCCCGCCTCTCGACGCGTTAGTGTTCTGAGCTGTTGGACGTGAATCCCTGTCCTGGCATTTGGTTTTCACCTCTGGCTGCGTTGAGTAGTTGAGTTACTGTGACCAAATGCCCATCTTGGTAGTTAGTATTCGCCTCTGGTTGCGTTGAGTAACTGAGTTACCGTTGCTAACTACCCATCTTCCTGTCCTTTGATTTCTTTTCTTTTTTCTTTTTTTCTTTGTTCTCCTGAAGAAGCTACATACAATTGTAGCGAAACGTCGAGATGAACCCACTTTTGGGTCACTCACAAATGACACGGTCCAAACCCGGAAGACGAATAAACTATAATTCTGACTCTGGCCGTGGAAGCCTACGATTTCATTTAATTCAAAGATATCAAACTTGATAAATCTATTTCAATTCTATTATATATTACAAATGAGTTGTTCCATACTCATTATATCATATTTAAAAAAAAAACACATAAAATTTATTTCCCTCCCCAATATCAAAATTGTATTATATCAAATGTATTGTATTAAAAAAAATATTATAGCAAAAGTGAGTTTGGTCAGTACTCTTGAAATCCTAGTTAAAATCCCATTCAAAACGTGAAATGTATTTGCCCTCTCCCAATATTATAAAATTATATTATATCAAAATTGTATTCACCTGATCATATATTAAATCAACAAGTAAGTTTGGTCAGACTCTGTATCCCATTTAAAAACCTAATAAAAACATGTAATGTATTTTCCCTCCCCAATATCTTAGAATTTGATTATCAAAATTGTATTCACCTTATCATATGCATATGAAAAGTTAACAGTAAATAGAAAGTAACACAAAAGTCAAATAGTTAAAAAACTTATCTTAGCAACACTATAAGTCCATAGGAAAACTCCTCTTGGCACGGCTAAATTAATTCATGGTTGTGGTGACAACTCCCATGGTTCCGGGTGACAGCAAAATCCACGGGTTACGTATGCAAGTTGCTAACTATCTAAGGATTCAAAATTACTAACTAATATCCTCGAGGGAATATTTTTAAGTGAAGTGACGGAATCTAAAAGAGCTATGTAATTTAATAAATGTAATTTAATAGGTGTAGCAGCATAGATTGACTGCACCAAAACAAAACATCAAAACATTAGAGGTCCAAAATGTCAAAATTTCCGAAGTTAGTTCGTAGACATGACAGGCTTGCGCCATGAAATGAACACGCGCAGAACACAGAAGGCTGTAGAAACCTTGTATATTCCACCAAAAAAAAAGTGAGAGAAAAAAGAACCAAAAAACTTACTGATAAGATATGGAATAAAACAGAATTTAAGTTTAAGTATATAAAAAATGACCTTCTGTTCTTTGCAAGTAAATCAAGGAAATTTTATATTTAAATTATTTCGGAACTCAAAAATAAATCTCTAAAGAAATACTAAACTGCAATGATAACTTTGATTATATGATAAAGAGATAATACGTATGAAATTATTTACTTACATGAAGCCGCAGCACGCCAAAAAAATCTTCCTTTTATGTGGAACTCTTATAAATGAATATTGGTTTTATTAGAAAAAATTACTTAATATTATTATTATTTATGAATTACCTATATATTTTTTTATTCTTGTCCTAGATTTTGTTTGCCCCAATTCCGTCACTTTGAACGTGAGAAAAACTCACCGGTTGGCGTGTCTGCGTTACGAGTTCTGACCAAAACTAACCGCTTCCGCACAGACTCGACCAATCTTCCTGTCAAAGCGACTCCTGCGCGTGTGTCGATTTAAAATCGATCGTAGGCGGGTAATAAGAAATTTCTTGAGGGGTTAATCAGTAGCGTAAACGCTACATAATGTTGTATCATAATTTACAGAGGGACGACCTAATTTGCGCTTTAACCAATTAGTTAACCAATTTATCGAAATTTATTTTCAATCTTACTTATTGGTGACTGCGTATGGGTCTTTCTTAATGTTTTTCATTAAATAAATTACACGCTTCCATCAGAATTCGCGATTAGTATCCACACCCAATTGTCATGAGTATTTAATTCTTAGCTTTGCACTCAAATTCATTTCTACTTTAGATTAATTATAAGCAATAACACATAATAATAATGACAGCATGTCATAATTTATTATTTTCCTGTTCATGGTGTTTATTGCTGTACAACAGCGAAAAATGTTCTCAAATATCAAGCTTTATAACATTAGACCAACAAGAATATTATGAAAATAGGTAGAAGGTATTAGATGATGAGAAAACACCGGCAAGAGAACACATCTTATCTATACCCTTATATGAAAGGCACTATACAAGAAGGCGGTCGTCGAGAAAATATTTACCCTCATACTATACACTCACTGCTATTTATGAAGCTTACAAGAAGATATACCCAGATAATTTTATTATTCGTAAAATATACAAAAACATATTTTACAGCTTGAACATCAGTATAAAGAAACCTAAGAAAGACACATGCGGTACATGTGATAAATTAGAAATAAAAATTAATGTGCAAGAATGTGGATGAGATAATTCAACTAAAAGAAGACTTAACCGACTACTATTTACAAGCTGATCAAGAATATAGAAGCAAAAAAGATAAATTGTAGACTAAGGATCATTCTCAAAATGAAAATTATTACTTTTGATCTTCAGCAATGCCTGCCAACACCAAACATCCAAAGTGATGAGCCGTTTTACAAGAGGCAATGGTAGACTTTTAATCTTACAGTTTACCACTGTGACACCTCACAGATCATTGCTATTTATGGCATGAATAGAAAAAAAGTATTGTGAAAAGTGAAAAGAAAAAATTTAGTAGTCAAATAGAACATTCACATAATTGCATGTTTTACTGCTCAACTAATTCGGTAAGTTCGGAAAAAACGAAAATTTTCAGTTACAGAAATGCAGCGCACTGCGTTTTTTAATTCTGGTGACTTATTTAACTCCATACTAGTACACCTCAAAACTTATGTTCAGAATAACAAGGTAAACAGGAGACAGATTCATTGATTACGATAGGAAAAATCTAAACAGTTTTAATACAAGTTGTCCTTTGATAAAGAAGAACCTTGCCCAAACCTGTGCCTTTACCGATACAAAAGAAAAGGCAACTGATGGACTTATTGAATCACTGTGGGACTTTTACAAAAATCTACCTACAGATTAAGACTTAGCTGATGTGCTCCTGGATTCATCAACATGTCAACTCCCTGACGACGATTTAAAATTTGAAGTATCTTATAGCTAGATTTGTATGTATTTAATATTTAATGTTTTTAGTAATCATATACGTTGCACTTACGTAAGCTTGTATTAACGTAATAAAATTTTCGATTATCCTCTTTGTTATCATTATTATTTTCAATTACAAACGGGGTAGGTCATATGCTTATTTATGAAAAAAGGCGTTCTTCTTCTTTTAGTGCCTATTCGTTTGGAATATTGGTAATCATTCTGGCTATAATTATTTTATTAACTGATGCTTTAAGTAGATTAGTTTTATTTTGTGGAGAACCATTTCCTCAGGTTTTTATCCATGATATTTTTCTTCTCCTAATTTCTCGCTTTTCGAATACTTTGCCCTGAAGGATTATTAAATGACACTAAATACAGTAATCCGTTTTTATTAACGTTTCTCATTACATGTCCTAGATATTCTAACTTTCTCCTTTTAATAGTATAAATCACCTCTCTTTGTTTCCCCATTCTTCGTAGTACAGTCTCCTTGGTAAACTTGTTCGTTCATGATATCCTTAGAATTCTTCTCTATAGCCACATCTCGAAGGCTTTAAGTTTTTTCTCCATCGCTTCAGTGAGTGTCCAGGATTCAACTGGAGTATAATATCGAGAAGATAATATAACATTGTCTTAGAGTCCGGCCCAGATATCTAGCGTATTATACAGCTTAATATCGGTTCTGACAAATTTGTTAATTACTAGTAGTTAAAATTAAAAATATAATTTAATTTTAATACTGTTTGCAACTTAAAGTTAAATGTGACAGTGCACTGAAAATCGTAGAATTCTGTGAGTACAAAACTGCATTATTAATAACCTTAAAATCAGAAGTTTAAAAGGCAAAATATTTTATCGATTTCAATTCAACTTATCGATTATCGACAACAACTTTTTGCTAGTTCTTGCTTTTAACAAGTAATAATTAGGATAGGCTGCTGCCCAATTTTATCAAGCGGTCAGGCTCGGCTTTAGATCCTCTGTGCCAATGTACGAAAATTCTCAGCGGGAAGATGGATGAACCGGAATCAGCTACTGCTTCACGAAATATACCCACTACGTCACATATATCTTACTCCAATGCATTAAACAGTTTCAAATATCCTTCAAAAGACCAAGGTATTATACTTTCAACCATACAAGGAATAAAAGTTTTCGAATATGTAAAAGCTGTTGGATCAATAGTACAGCCCAAAAATGTTGTTTGGGCATCCAAAATAGCAAACAACCGCATCTGCATCTACCTCTCCTCTAAATCTGTAGTTGATCAATTTCTTAGCTCCTACAAATATATAAATATTGATGGTAACCAGATTGAAGTAAGAAGACTTATAACCCCTGCCCAGAGACTCATCATATCTAATGTATGCCCTACTATACCTAATAGCATAATTGAAGAGCACTTAAAAACGATGGGTATAAAATCCGCCTCCAACATGACGTTTCTACGAGTAGGCATACAAGACCCAGAATACAGCCACGTGCTCAGCTTTAGGAGGCAAATGTTCATAACTCCTTTAGAAAATGCATCAATTCCTGACTTATTTTTAATCTCATTCGACAATACATCATATCGAATATACATTTCCATAGATGGTTTAAACTGCTCCAAATGCAAGATTGTCGGACATCACGATTCTGACTGTCCTTCCTTATCATCATCTAGTAAATCAATTAATCAAATGGAAACCGACCAACACGTAAATATACATAACTCTACCCATGAAGAATATAATCAGCTACAAGATTAACCACGAAACCAGTACCAAGAAGATACCGAAACATTAATGGAACCAGAACCCAATACCATACAAAATCATGCATCAGCTACCAAGGACCAAACCACTTCCTCACAAACAAACAATGAAATACAAATTTTAAATCAGCCAAAAATATTCCAAGATAATTCCTTAGTAATTGAAAGCGATAGAAAAACCACTGAAATTACTCCTGCTACTAAAAGACAAATCTCCTCTCCTGAAATTCTTGAAAATGACCTACCTCCTCCCGATACTCAAAAACCTAAGAAAAAGCCCAAAACCCAAGTAGATATTCCAATTATTCTAAACCAAATTAAAGAAAAAATTGAAAATAGAAGCCCTTCCTTTACACTAAATTTTCATGAAATATGTGATTTTCTGGCAAATTCCCTTTACTCAAAACATCCTGAACATATTGTTAAAAATTATTCAAATGAAAGCCAAGAAATAAAAGAAATTTTAAACTTTATATATTCTCAAATACAAAATAAAACTTTAAAAAACAATATCACCAGATTGAAGAAGAAACTGCTTCTCAACAGTCCTTCTTCTACTGACGAAACTGACTACGAATCAAGTTCCCAACAATAACTAGTTAACACATAAAGAGTTAATGGCCAGCACATTCATATTACAGTGGAACCCCAACGGTTATTTTTCACATATAGAATCCATTAAGCTTCTTATACACGAATATCTTCCTTTAGTCATATGCCTAGAAGAGACCCATTTCAAGCACCAAAATGTGACATTAAAAAATTATGTTCCTTTTCTAAGAAACCGCGTTGCAGATCACTCAAGCGGTGGAACAGCAATTTTTGTAAGGAATGATATAGAGTCAACTGAAATACAACTGCAAACAAATCTCGAAATAGTTGCAGTGTCAGTCACCCACAAAATGAAAATCAATATTTGCAATGTATACTTACCTCATCCTACTGATTTAGACATAACTGAACTAAGCAATGTTTTAAACCAAATTCCACACCCAAAAATAATATTAGGCGATTTTAACTGTCACAACAGTACGTGGGGAAGTAGCAAAGCCGACAAATGCGGTAATCTCCTTCATAATCTCATTGATAATTTAAATTTAGTTTTACTAAACACTGGCAAATCTACTAGGTTCAATTCATACAATGGTACATTTTCTGCCATAGATCTCTCTTTATGCAGTCCGTCGCTAGCTCCTTTATTGTACTGGGACACATTGGGGTATTTATATGATAGTGATCATTTCCCTATAACAATAACCACAAACACTAATGATAAAGCAACTTTTCCAATTTACCAGACATGGAAAATAAAGTCAGCTGATTGGAATTTATATCGAACACTGATTGAAGAACAAACAAAAAAATCTAATTTAACCAATAACGCAAACCAAAATCTTGAAATATTTAATAACATTATTATTTCTGCAGCAACAATCGCAGTGGGAAAAACAAAATCGAGTCAACGGCAGCCAGTTCCTTGATGGATTAACGAAATTGCACAAGCACTCACTTTGTCTAAACACGCTTTTAACGTTTACAAGGAACATAAAACTGTCGAAAACCTTTTAAGATTTAAAAATCTCAGAGCTCAAAGCAGACAATTAATCAAAAAAGCAAAACGAGAAAGTTGGAAAAAGTACGTTTCTTCAATAAATCCTTCCACTCCCTTAGGCAACATATGGAACAAAGTCCGCAGAATAAAAGGGACAAAATACTTTTGAGGTATAGATACTTTATCATACAATAACCAAACGCATTCAAACAAAGAAGATATTCCAGAAATACTAGCAGATATATACGAACTTAATTCTGGTGATTCCAATTACAGCCTATCCTTTTTAGAGCACAAAAAACTAACGGAGTCTTCAAATATACAAATCACAGAAAGCGGCAATCCAATAAACAAACCAGTAAGTCTTCAAGAATTAGAATTTTGTTTAAGTGCTAAAAATTCTAGTCCAGGTCCTGATGATATCCATCCTCTTTTCTTACGAAATCTTCCTCTGAATGCAAAGCTAATATTAGTTGATATTTTTAATAATATTTTTATTCACCATGACTTTCCTGATCTATGGTCGCAAGCAACTATAATTCCAGTCCTTAAATATAATAAACCAAAAGACGATCCAAATTCCTATCGTCCAATATCACTTACGTGTTGTACCTGCAAACTTTTAGAAAAAATCCTTAATTACCGTCTTAAATGGTACCTCGAAAACAATAACCTGATAAGTATCAGACAAAGTGGATTTCGTACGGGTAGATCCACAACAGACAATCTAATAACACTTGAATCCAGTATACATGAATCTTTTCTGCACAACCAAAAACATATTGCCGTATTTTTTGACATAAGAAAAGCGTTTGACACAACATGGAGACATCTTATACTGAAAACACTTCAAGAATGGGATGTTCAAGGGCACATGTTGTTCTTTATTAAAAATTTTCTAAAAGCACGAACTTTTCGAGTTAGAACCAATGGATTTACATCTTCCAGACGAGTACTTCCAAACGGCACTCCACAAGGATCTACTCTAAGTCCTACTCTCTTTCTAGTTGCAATAAATAGTATTATACATCAAATAAAACTACCTGTATTTACTAGCCTATATGGAGATGACTTAGTCATTTATCTAAGAACAAACAATGTAATTCTGGGAACACATATACTGCAAACTACCTTACACACAATTGAAAGCTGGTCGCAAAACACGGGTTTTATATTCTCTAGTGAAAAGACACGTTATTTAATTTTTAGCAAAAGAAAAAATTATCCTAATGTTCAATTAACACTAAATGGAGTTGTCCTGAAACAAGCAGAAGAAATAAATTTCTTAGGACTTTCTTTTGAACGTAACTTAAACTGGGAAACCCACATCACCAATCTGCAACGTTCTTGCCAATCCAGAATTAATCTACTAAAAATGCTGTCAAATACCTCTTGGGGGGCAGATACAACAACCTTACTTACTCTATATAGATCATTAATACAAAGTAAACTAGACTACGGCTGTTTATGCTACGATACTGCTAACAAAACATCTCTAAAAAAACTTGACTACATTCAAAATATGTGCTTGAGACTAGTTTTAGGTGCAACAAGAACTATTCCAGTAAGTAGCTTACAAGCTCTGGCTAATGAACTGCCCTTAAACCAACGAAGAAAACTCCTATCACTAAATTACGTTGCCAGAATTTCAGCAAACAACAGCAACGTAACCTACTCAACAATACTTAGCAGAACAAATATATCGTCCGATCTTTACAAAAACATTGCAATAAAAAAACTACCATTTCCTGAACGTATAAAACACATTGGTCTTAATATAGAACAGTTCAGTTTTACTATGCCTATTCATGTAAATGTTCCTCCTTGGATGATCAAATCTCCAAAAATCGACACGTCTCTGAAAGAACTCCCGAAACATTCCACACATCCTTTCCTTATACAGCAAGCTTATAAAAATATAATATCCAAATACCCAACAACCCATCAAATCGTCACTGATGCTTCCAAATGTGATGAAGGACATGCTGCAGCCTACATCTACGAAAACGTCAAGTCTACCATACGAATCCCAACAAATTCTTGTATATATACCGGAGAACTTATGGCAATTCACCAGGCTATGAAAAAATGTGGTTCTATCAATGAAAACAAATTTGTTATCATCACCGATTCAATGAGCGCATTACTTGGAATAAAACAGCTATATACAACTCACGCCATACTACTCAAGATCAAAGAAGAGTTATTTAATCTACAGAGTCAACAAAAAGATATTTCCTTCATCTGGGTACCTTCCCATATGGGAATAAGTGGTAATGAGGAAGTGGAGTCTCTGGCAAGCAATGCAACCACTGACCAAAGTATTCCTATCATCAATCAAATGCCTTGGACTGATCACAAAGTTAATATCAAAGCCCACATGTACAGAGAGTGGCAAACTACTTGGGATCATACTGCCAACAAACTTAAAGAATGTCTAAGTCAAGTAGGAACCAAACTCATCTTACCAAATAGTAGAAAAGACCAAGTCATTATCAACCGACTCCGAATAGGACATACTTTCCTTACCCACAAGCATATCTTCAACCAGGAGCCTGCTCCGATGTGTAACAAGTGCAACACTCAGTTATCAGTGAAACATATAATTGTTGAGTGTCCAGTGTACCAAAACGAAAGAATCGCGTGTGCCCTTAGTGACAATTTAAAAAGTGCACTAACGTCAAATTTACAGGCTTTATTAAGTTTTCTTAAAATGACTAAACTGTGTACGAGATTGTAAAAAATATTTTTTTTTATGTAACAATATGTATCTTACTGTTTGTGTATGTCCCCCTGCTAATAACCCTTAGTGGTTGATGCGGGTATATTTGTTTAAATAAAAAAAAAAAACATTGTCTTATCTTCAGATTAAGGTTGTGGCTTTTAAAGAATTTTAACAAATTGTTAAATTTACTCCCAACCTTCTCCATGCTACATTTTACTTGTTGTGAGTGATCCCATTGTTCGTTTACTATTGTTTCAAGATAGGTAAATCGTTTTACTTGATACACTGGTGTATTCTTAATAAGCAGTTGGACATCTCTAATTTCATTTTTTCTCATGACTATAAATTTAGTTTTTGATATGTTTACTTGTAGTCCAAATCTTTTATTTACTTCATAACCTTTGTTTATTAGTGGCTATAAACTGTTTAAAGTGTCTGCAAAAATAACGATGTCATAAAAAAATTCCATGTTTGCAATTTTCCAAGGCTTTACCCATAGATAAATGTATACATTCTTGTCTAACGCCTCGCAGAATCGAGGTAGTTTTATTATTGTAAACATTAATATTCGAAATAGCACAATTACTGAAATTAAAGAAAGGTATTGGTAAATGATTATTTGCTGTACAGCATATTGACAATTTTATATTTAAGTCTTCTTAGACCTCTGCAAATTCTGTGATAGAAGAAGAAACGGTGGTGTTGAAGAAAGTTCTTTGACAAGGTTTAGTGGTATTTTGTCCAAAGAGTTTCTCAGCCGTCTCAAGTTTATTCTGCATCGAATTATCTATATAACCTTCTGCTACAGCAGTCGATTTCTAGCCACCTAGCCTTTTATTAACTGAAAAGTCTCAACCACTGTCACACAGTATTGAGGCAGAGGAACGTCTAAAACAATGCCCAGTATCACAGCCACCTTTACTTCCAAGCCATGAAGTAAAAAAGGCAACACCGCATTCTATGACGTCGGTAGTCCGATAATCAGCTGTAAGGTCTACCAGAATATTAAACTAATTTGAATTTTAGGAAACTGATATTTTGAAAACTTTAATTCATTACAGAAATATTTTTATGGAAATTAAATTAATAAAACCTTATATATACCTAGTAAATATATATAAAGTTTTATTATTATTTAGGTTATATTATCAATAAAATAATCACTAGAGTAAAATTTATTGCACTTAAAATACAGTGTCAAACAGTTAATCTTACAATCAAATGCAGTCAAGAATCTCTAGAAATTTTAAATATTAAGTACTTAAGCATATATATATATATAACACAATACATTAACACGACATTTAAAAAGATTATTAAAAATACAAAAGATATAAAATTTGTGCTAAGTAAAAACTTAGTCTAACTATTATGATTAAAAAATTCATCCTAAGAAATCAGACACAATATAAATATGGTTCTAAATTAATCTAATTGAAAATTAAATATTTTACTATTTACTTATAACTTTTGTTGAATTTTCATACTTAGATATACAAAAGTAGCAATTTTAAATATGAATAGGTTTGTTGTCATATAGACCAAGTTAAAAGAGGTAGGTATACATGAAAAATGTGTTAAATGTAACATACCATTTATAACTTATCGATTTAAAATAGCCTATATTCTCAAAAGATTTTTGAATGTAATACTCAAATTTGTTATCACTTATCTAAAAAGCAGATCTAAATGAGAAAGTAAGTTCTCTAATTGTGACCATCTTGTTAATTAACTATATTGTAAAATCCATTTCAAATCATTACCACTTAATCTATTCTTACCTACATTGACGATTACACTAAAATTACTGCTAACTATTACACTACATATTACACAAATATTATCACACTTGTGTCCAAACTGATTAATGTTTAATACATAGAAATATACACAGTCACTTGTAATTTTACTTGTCCAGTTTTTCAATGGGATATTATTGTCTAAGTCTAATTGACATAATTATGTTATCTCTTGTTCCCTCTTCTTATGCAAAAAGTTTCTTCTGTCTTCGGGATTCCTTCTTTGTTTAGTATGATGAACAGTTACATATGATGGTACTTCAGGAAATATATTAGGAACTGCATTGCCTTTTAATTTGGGAAATATTAACTTTTCAATGTGTACATTTCCATCTTTATCTTCTCATTGTTCAGTCCGCTGAATATCATCTTCATGAAAATGTTTGGCACATACTACGGAAGATTTGGTAATTGTACAGCCTTCTCTATGAATAGAGCATAACCCAGTATACCTTGTTTGGGGATCTTTGGGAAACAAAAACATACTTTCTGCCTGTTTCGTTTTTAAAGTACTGGCATAATTGGTTTTGCAACCAGGTACACAACAATGCCAGAGCATCTGTAACAAAAAACAAAAGTATTATTATTGTTGTTTTTAGCTTACATATTTTGTAACAAGAAGCAAAAGTATTATTATTTTCAGTTTGTTTTGTAGGTTATATTTATACTTGCCTTTTAAATTGTCGTTAAAAATCTTTTAAAAGTTCTAAATTTAATGAAATTTCACTTATATTAATATTGTCGAATTGATTTAAACACAATTTACAAATAAAACATTCAAATAAAGTTAAAAAAAACAATCAATTCAACAAACTTTACAAGCCTTCCTATATGAAATGTTAAACCAAAACAAACCACAGTCGGACTACCACGCGTTGTTGCCAAATTTCTACTTCATGGCTTGGAAGTAAAGGTGGCTGTGCCAGTATAGAGATGCGGGAGCACTAATTTTAAGAATTTAGCAGGACGGAAGGAATTTTGGAAAACGTATTTATGCCAACTGGCTATGTGGAACATTTGTTATTTTTATAAAAAATTCAAAATCGTTTATGTGGTGTGTGTGCCTGTCTTAAAGAAATATAATTTTTAATCGCATTTAGAATGGTATTTGCTTTGTTATCTACTATGGTAAATATTCTATTTGTGTGTGTTTTTTATACTTTTATTGTGGCAGACTACTAAAGATCTAGATCCAGACATAGAGATACGTAGCAGGATTGAGCAAGCCAGAACAGCATTTACTAATATGAGAACCTTGCTAGGCAACAGCAGCCTTAACTTAACGCTTCGATATTGCTTTGTAAAATGTTATATTTATTCCATACTGTTATATGTTGTAGAAACCTGGACCATAAAAACCAATGTGATTAACCCATTGGAGGCCTTTGAAATGTGGGTATTTAAAAGACAACTTAAAATTAAAATAAGATAAAAGTAAAACGGGGCAGTGAAAGAAAGAAATACTCATGGCTTAAAAACATAAGGGATTGGACAAAACTCGATGCCCATGCACTCTTTAGAGCCACACAAGAATGAAATTAGTAAGCCAGAATTATCGTCAACATCCAGTAATTGGATAGGGCACCATAAGAAAAAAAAGATTGTGGCAAGAAACTTTGACCCTAAGTCTTGAACGTTATTTATTTCTAATTTCAATAAATTTGTCCTTTCTTAAGGCACCAGCCACTCCGAAAATCAATGCAACCTGCAAAATGAAATGTTATGAAATACAAGTATTAATATATTGACTTAATTTACTAGTTTACCTTTATCATTAGAAACACGTCGTTACGAGCATCAGAGATGAATTACTGGACTTGTTCTTTTTCAAGTGTTTTTGATTTATTTGGTACATAACCTGTTCTTTTTCTTGATAAACATAATTAACTTATTATATTTAGATATATCAATGTTTGATTTTAAACTTTGGGTTGATTTCAGCATCAAAGATTTTGGGCCACAAACTTGCTATTAGTCATTTTTCGCCAATGTTTGAAAAATATGTCAACAATACATATTCTGAATAACGTATTATTTTTTTCTCGTCACACCATGTAATTAATTCAGCATATGTTGTTTTGTACAACACTCTGCTTTTTTTCAGGCAGTAAACTTAAAGATATTTCACTTGCCGTTTCTGCCACTTCTGGTGGAGTTAAATTAAACCATTCGTCAGTATCCATCATTTGATTTTTCAAATACACAGAATTTTAAATAATAAAGTAAATAATAACATACAATGACAGATAGTACTAATAGCAGCTACTTAATTTTAATTTTTTTAGTGGGAATATAAATGGGTATATGTTTGGTTGCCTACATTACAGGTCACTGCCATTTACAGAGCGTTCAATTAATTTATGCAAGCAATGTATACGTGCTTTTCAGATAAAACTATCCACCTTAAATAACTATTGAACCTCTAATTTTTTGGAAGAACGCAAAACACGTCAATTACTATCTGAAGGGAGAGACATAATATCATATTAAAGGTTGCTGGAAAATACACCCTCTCACCCCTTGTATCAACCCTTTATTTTTTTAAATTACTTTCCCCTTTTTTTAATTTATATTTGGATTCTCCTTTTTGTTCTGATTTCAAAAATGTATAATACCTTTGGCTTGAAGTGATTAGTTTATCAGATAGATAATTTTCCTGTTAACAAGACAGTATCTCCCTCACCTTAATTGACTTTAACAAAATAGATTGTAGCATAATTTAAACTCTTTAAATATTTAACCGCACTATTTCTAGTACCTTCAAAAACCAAGAAACAAAAAAATTCACTTTTTATTCAAGTTTTATCAAAGGTTTTCGATATCATTTTTACATTTGTTTTAATCGGTTAATAGCGACAATTTGTTATAACTTGTAAGTAACAGCTTATTTTGATACGTGTGCAATTTAATCGCTGAAATGGTGTATACTTTGCAAGAAAGAATCGAAATTGTAGGTTTATACTACAAAAATGATAATTGTGCAAGAGCTGTTGCTAGAATTTTTAATGAAACACACTGATGAATGAACTGATGCAGAAAAAATTAGAGCAAGAGGGTCAGTTTGCAATAAAAAACATAACCGAGAGGAACTTGTAAATAAAAAAGCAATCCAAGTAGCTGTTTTAGGGCAAGTTAACTTAGACTCTTAACAATCACAGTCACTCTCAACAATAAGCAGAGTCTACAGCCTTCCGAGTCCTCCATAAATTTAAGTTTTATCCATATAAAATTAAATTAGTACAAGAGTTAAATAAAGAAGTTTTTGATCGTCGTCCCGAATGTTGCGAATTAATGATACAATGCATCATGCATCATGAATGCTCATTCTCATTAAACGGTTTGGTGAACAGATATATTTGCCGATACTGGGCTGAGAGTGATCCACATATTGTACGCGAATTTCACACACAGCATCCTCAAAGGTTAAACGTATGGTGTGGTATCCTACGTGATCACATTATCAGACCCTTCTTTATCACTGGAAACTTAAATGGTGCATCGTATCTTGAATTATATAGGCAAGTGGTTGATCGTTAGAACAATAGTAGAAAATGATGATAACCTTTCCGATGATTTGGTTGTATTTCAACACGATGGAGCTTCTCCAAACTTTGCTTCACTTGTGCGATAATTTTTAAACGAAACGTTTCCCGGTCCTTGGATAGGTAAAAGACGACAGATGCTCGATTGGCCACCTAGGTCACCGGATTGAACACCCGTAGACCTCTTCTTATGGGATTATTTAAAAACAAAAATAATGCTACTCAACCAGAATATCTAGATGATTTACAACAAAGAATAGAGGATAAATGTCGACAATTATATGCAGACGTGTTACGGAATGTCAGAGAAGAATTTCAAAATAGATTGTACTATTGTATGGAAGTGAAAGACAGTCATTTTGAACAATTATTGTAAAAATTTTTAGTAGCAAAATGTTTGTTCTAAATGTGTGTAATAAAATTGTTAAAAAATAATTTTTTTTCAATCCAATTTTCCTGCTTTTGTATTTAATTTTTTCATAACCTAATCACTTCAAGTATCATGTATTATACATTTCTGAAATCAGTACAAAAAGTAGAATCCAAATATAAAATAAAAAAGGGGAAAGTAATTTAAAAAAAAGGTTGATACAGGGGGTGAGAGGGTGCATTTTCCAGCAACCTTAAATATGATATAATACCTCCCCCTTCAGATATTAATTGAAGTGTTTTTGCGTTTTTTAAAAAAATTATAGGTTCAAAAGTTATTTAAGGTGGATAGTTTTATCTGAAAAGCACTGTATAATGAAATCGTTCATTATTAGAAAATTATTCATTATGAGGGGTCATTAATCAATGATTTTGAGGGTGTTAAAATTGATCATAAATGGACGGTTAACGGAAAATATAAATAACTCCACAGCGTCCACTCATCAATAAATACAGTAAAAATAAAATACATCAGACTACAACGTCTTTTCTTTTGAAAAATATAGTTATAACCTCAGAATAAATTTTGTAATCTGTAATTGTAATTTCTGTAATAAAATAATGGGTTTTTATAGATAATTAGCATAAATCATACTTAAAATCTATTACCACCATCTTAGAATAACAATTTTAAGGCGTCTAGTACATTAATAAACATAATTTACTACCCCGATGCATATCTCACGTTTCTTTAGTCGCAAGTGCCACTTAACAAATTGCCTGTGCTTATTATATTATAACCACCCCTCGTTTGCTTCCGTAGTGTTGACATTGTTAATTTGATTGGCCGATTAGTCGTCGAGGAGTGCATACAAAATTACCCAATATTATGCGAATAAAATTATTAGTATTAACAAGAAGTGTAGTTGGGCTAGATGGAGAAGGCGGTTTAATACTTATTTGGTCTATTGGTTAAACGAGTACTGGACACTTTATGTATAATCACATTTAAATCAAATAGACAAAACAAAATGTAGTCTCTATCTCTAGAAATCTCCCGAAAAAAAAAGGATTCGATTTTTATTTATATATTTAATATATATATATATATATATATATATATATATATATAATAGTTTTGAGTTTCTTGAACCGGATTATATTTAATATAAAATTCAAAACCACTTATACAACTCTTCCATATATAAAAGGTTTATCCGACCAACTAATAAATCTTTTAGCCAAACATAATATAATAGTGGCCCACAAAGGCAACAACCTCTTAAAGAAATATTTGAAAAAACTAAAAACACAAACTCCAAAACTTAAAACATCACATCTTGTTTACGAGATACCATGTACTAACTGTGAAGGTGTCTATATCGGTCAAACCAGTCAACTGCTTTAATCCAGAATTCGTTCTCACAAATATGATAAGAACAACGTCACTTTGCTCACAAAACATGAAAGCAGGAAGAAAAAGAACGCAATAAATGACAAAAAAGATACACAAAACCTAAATAAAATATATTCCAATCTGATTTAATCAATAATAATATAACATCATAAAAAGCCCTTAAAGTCATAACATATCTCCACCTTACCTTTTTCGAAGCTAGGTGATAAAGTCTCTCCGGAGGGAAGGAAAGGAAAAATCTAACTTAAAATTAATAGATCTGAAACAGTGGAAACAGCATTATGAGGTCTTATTGACAGAGGATAGACGTAAATTCCAAGATATCGAAATAGAAGAAATATCTGAACATACACAAATAATTAAGATAACAACCGGAGAGTTAAGCGATGCCCTCAAAAGATCGAAAAACGGTAAAGCAGCAGGACCTGGAGACATCCCAATTGAGTTGGTAAAGTATGGACCAAAAATATTACACGAGATGATGGTTAAACTATTTAATAAATGCTTAAAAGGACAAAATATCCCTGATGATTGGAATGTTGGATACATCAGCTCAATATATAAAAAAGGGGATAAACGCAATTGCTCTAATTATAAAGGAATAACTGTTACTAGCTCAGTTGGGAGGTTGTACGGTCGAATAATAAAAAAACGAATGAATCAGAATATGAAGACATAGAGGAACAAAATGGATTTCGGGCAGGAAGATCGTGCATTGATAATATATTCGTTCTGCAGCAGGTAATCGAAAAACGGAAGGCAAGGAATCTATCTACCCACCTATTGTTTGTAGATTTAGAGAAGGCATATGATACGGTACCTTTAAAAAAACTATTTTATACATTGACGAAAGTAGGTCTCAGTTGAGAGTATGTGGATGCTATCGCAAATATATACAAAAATGCAAGAAGTGTCGTTAAAAAAGGAAACTTTATATCTGAATCATTTCCAATAACCAAGGGGCTTAAACAAGGATGTTGTCTGTCTCCGACCCTGTTTAAAATATATATTCAATCATCGCTAGAGCAGTGGAGAAAACAAGTATCCGGAATGGGAATAGACATAGGCGGTGGTGAATGTCTAACAGCTTTATTTTTCGCAGATGATCAGGTAGTCGTAGCGAATGACGAGGAAGACATGGACTACATGTTTAGAAAACTAAAGAAAGAATATGAAAAATGGGACCTTAATATGAATATGGCAAAGACAGAGTATCTTAAAATAGGAGATGGTGAAGAAGATCCAGAGTTAGAAATTAGAAACACAAAAACATGCAATGAATATAAATATCTCGGATCTATAATATCTAAAGAAGGCACTACCAAAAGAGACATCGAAAACAGAACACAGCAGGGAAAAAAAGTGGTAAACATTCTAAACTCTCTACTTTGGTCTAAAGATATTAGACAAGAAACGAAATTGACAATCTATCGAACCTTGGTAGAGCCTATTATGACTTATGGGGCAGAGGTTTGGCAGATAACGCAGAAGGATAGAAAAAGAATAGAAGTAGTAGAAATGGATTTTCTAAGGAGAGCGTGTGGTATATCCAAAAAAGATCACATCAGGAATGAAGATATTAGAAGAAAAACAAATACTGTATATTCCACTGTAGATAGAATTGAAACGAGACAACTAGTGTGGTATGGTCACGTGAAACGAATGAATGAAGATAGATGGCCAAAGAAAGCTTTAAATTACATACCACAACAAAGAAGAAGAAGGGGAAGGCCTTCAGTTGCCTGGGAAGAAAATGTACGGCACATAATGAGAGATAGAGCCATCAGAGAAGACGAATGGATGGACAGAAAACGATGGCGGTCGAAATGCGAGAAACGGCAGAGGCTGTAGGAACCTCGCTTATATATATATATATATATATATATATATATATATATATATATATATATATATATTATATATATATATATATATATATATATGTATATATATATATATATATATATATATATATATATATATATATATATATATATATCTTTTTCGAAGGTAAACGAAACATCAACGATACGTCCATATAAAAATAATGACAGTAAACAATGAGATATCAGATATCAACTTTTATTTGTCAGTTCGTTAATATCTGTGTCACGTTTTACGTTTTGGTAAGTTATTGATTGATTGCTATGGAAAATAAGATTTAGTTCCACATGTAATATATTTTTATTGAACGAAACCCAAGAGACAATAATTTTATAATATATATATTGTAATGAGAACAGATATATTATACACTGTTAATTAATATATTTATTTAAATAGTAATTAAAGACATAATTTATAAATTATATACTAGATAATATTATTAAAAAATAATTATATAAGGGGATTTTTAAGAATTTAGCATAAGAATTAAGTTAAAGAAGTTTTTTTTATTTTATTTAATATTAGATATGTTTAAGTCAGCCATGTGCATATACAACCAAACATACACTGTAGTGTCAAAGTCAAAAAGTTATTTATTATTTTAAATTTTAATTTAAAATAAAATTACATATGTAAAATAGTAAAAATATATTTCATATAACTGTTTAAGTTACATATAATAGTGTAATTCTGATCTGGAGAGCCTAAAGTCAAGTAAATTGTACATAAAAAATTCTAGAAATGTCAATAGGACTATTTGTATAATACATCATAGACAAAAACCATTCCATTTATTCCAGAATGTTCAGATAGAAAAAATAGAATGATTCGAACCTTATTTATTGCTAGATTATTCTGGAACGAGGAAAGATATATAAACCATGTAATTTGGAGCAGCAGTTCAGTTATCAGTTAGAGGAAGTCAAGTACAAATTATTATTAGTTAGTTACAGATTATGATGAGTTACAGTTGATTAATCAATTAGTAAAATGAGTCAGTAAAGTTATAATTCAAGAATTTAGTTACAAGAATATTATTAATTGAGTTAAGTGAGTTAATTAGAAGAAATTAAAACAGTTACAAGATTATTATTGAGGAGTTAGTTATAAGAATTCAATGATTATTAAGTCAGTTACATGTGATTATTAATTACAAAGAAGAATTAACAAGAATTTATGAGGTTATGAAGAGATTATTAGCTAGACGAAGGCATTGATTAAGTTAAATGAATTATTAAGTCTAATACAGTTGAGATTAATTATTACTACAGTAATATAGTGATAGTATGAAGTTAATTCATTGAAGTAAGCATTCAATAATACAACCACAATATCCAGTATATTTGAAAGTACATTATATGGAAATTACAAGGATATAAATTAATATATTTATATGGTGAGTGGAGATAATTAAGAAGAAACATATTAAAATTGTTGGATAACAACCAAGGCTGAGTAAGAAAATATCGAGTGGTGATAATAACTTTAATTTTGGAAAAACTTTAGGCGTTCAGTGAAAGAAAGGTACCAAATTTTGTTAATAATTTAATACTTGTCAGAATTTCAAATTTTAGATAGATTGTTATATATATATATATATATATATATATATATATATATATATATATATATATATATATATATATCATCGTCATCATCATCATTCTCAACATATTCTACTAACTATTACTCAGCCTTACATATTAATTCTTCATTTCTGCCCACGATTGGCTAAAATTTGCTTTTATGTGCCATATTGTACCGGCTTATTTCCTTATGTCATAGTCCCATCTTAAATTTGGACGTCTTCTTGGCCTCTTGACGCCTCGTGGATACCACATTATAATTTTAGTGGACCATATATTGTCAGTCCTTCTCGCTAAATGTTCCGACCACTGTCATTTTAAAAATTGTTGTATGGATTACATCAGTAACCTTGGTTTTCTGTCTGACTCATTCTATTATCTTTCGATCTCTCTTTGTTATATGTAGCATGCATCATTCCATTGATCTTTGAGTGACTTTGAGTTTCGATATTACCTCTTTGTTTAGTATCCATATTTCTCAGCCGTATGTCATGATTGGTAGTATACACTTCTTCGGATTGGCATCTTTGATTTGTTTATAACTGCATTTCTATCTTCTAACATTATTGCTTTTAATTAAATCACCAATCATAAAAATATTTATACGATAAAATATTAATTTAATAAAAACTCAAGAAACATATAAAATAATTTTCGAACTAAAATTAAAAACTTCGACTTGTGTGTTTTTTGTACAGCCGAGGTCTAAGTTGATTGGATGATCACTATCGTTGTCATGGTTGGTTTCAGGGTTGTCCCGTTGGGTGTAAAGTAAACTATGGATATATGATATCCATTTTATTGTGTAAAGGGATTGATGATATTTCTTACGCATAACATCTTGACTTTAGGAGAGCAGTGGACAATATATATTATTCACATATTATTTACTACTATTTTTACATTTATTATCCACGTATTTATTTTATTATGCACATATTACTATTTATTATTGACATATTTATTTAATACTATTTAGAGTGAATAACTTTATTGGATGACTTAACGATTTTAATTGCTTGTGCAACATATCAAAAAAGATTGTAACAGCAAAAATCAAAATAAAGAAGGAGAACCTGAACATCATCGAAGTATATGGCCCAAAAAACAGCCTCCAACAACAAGGGAATCGTTTTATGACGAATTACAAGCAGTAGTAGATCAAATCCGAAGAAAGATGCTGATATTGGGGGATTTTAACGCTTGAATAATCAATCAAGTAATACCAGGAATTCGGCAAAAGCACAACGAGACTGTTAAAAACGAAAATAGAGAACTAATGATAATTTTCTGCAAGAATAACGAAGAATACAAAGACTATAAAGACCAACACAAATATACATTCAATAATACCCGTGGATAAAGATTAATGATAGTTTACGTTCTAACCAACAGAGATATATATACATCAAAAATAAGAATCATCATGAAATACTGCTCACCCAAGGAAGCGGCGCTAACACAAACAAAAGTCAGAGTCTAAGAACTTATAACAAAATCCACGGAACTTATAACGAAATCAACAGAAAACTTATAAAGAAAAAGAGTATCGGAGAATCGAAGTATCGAAGTAGATCACGATAACATCGAGGAAATCTGGTAAAAACTCAAAAATGACATAATTATTGCAGCAACAAAATCACTTGAAAAGGAGAAAGTAACAAAAGTTAACATATAAAAAACGCATAGTTTAGAGAGGAAGTCAAGACAAAATGTAAAGACAAAAAGAAAGCCTTTTTACAATACAGGATACAACAAACTCAACAGGCATACAACTACTATAATCGAATTAGAAATGAAACGAATACTTTAGTTAGACAAATAAAAAGGGAACACTTGCAGAATTTCTTAAAACAGTTAAAACACGAGTTCCATGGAATACAGAAACAAATATAGAATATGATCAGAAGACAACGGAAAAAAAAATAACCGAACTAATAAAAACGAAATACTTTTAGAACAAAAAATGGGCAGACTATTTTCTATCCCTATTTGCTAAAGTTAATAATAATGAACCACTAACACTAGAGGCAACGAATAACGAAGAAATAAATATTAAGGCGGAAGAAAGAAAATAAGCATTAAGGAAATTAACCTTCTGCAATTAACATAGGTTTTCTGTACTAACTGAAGCATCGGTATCAGAGACGGGCATAAAAAAAGTTTCCATTGACCCACTTTCAAGCGTAGGATTTTTTTTACTTCTTGAAGAATTGAAAATAAACAAGAATGATCCTTTTTTAACAAAACACCAAACAAATAAAAATTCAAAAAAAAACAAAGAATTCAAATTGAATTATATCGAGCTGGTTATGGCTATATCATAGTTATTTAGATAACAAAACTGAAAAAAAATTCTTAATGGTATCAGTAATAAAAATAAATAAGAAAAATATTGGAAATGCATTTATACATTGTCAAGAACTTTCTAGTAAATTCATCGACACATTAAGTACATTTTTCATAGAAGGGAGTCACTTGTTCTAATCATATGAAATGTTTACAACGATGACATGTGAATCTAGTCTTCCTGCTTTTTTACTGGAACAAACGAAACATCGGCCATTTGGATTAGCTTTTTGAGGTTCCTCTTCGACCTCGGTAATGTTATTTATTTCCTTAATTCTCAGTTTCATTGTTCTTGGGACGCCGATGAGGTTAGTGCGTTTTCTCACGTGTACTTCAATTAATTGGTACCCAAGATTCTTGATAAAATTTCGTCGCTCGATTTTTTTTTCTGTTGAGTTATTGTCAAATATAACAAATAAGTTATTACCAGCTATACTTAACAATCCATAGAAAATCACCATCGGCCAGCGACTGATTCGTGCACAGTTATAAACTGCACTTAATTTGTCGATCGTATCCACACCTTCTATCGTTTCATTATAATTACAAATTAAATTTTTAGACCTAGTCATTCTTATTTCAGCTGGAATTTGAGGTTTGATTTATCTAAGAGTTCAAATCTTGGTACTAAGGAAATATTAGAAGTACTTTTCTCATTCGGCTCTATTGGTTGTTTTCTGACATATAACTTAATTTTTGTCATACAAACATTATAGCGTAATCTATAAAGTATATCTTAAAACCATACCTATTTGGTTTAAATGGTATATATACTCTAAATCTGCATCTACCTCTAAATGCCAATGACATCTTATCAACTGTGTCGTACTGTGAAATAGAGAAGTACTTTGGTACACATGCGTTAAACTCATCAAACAGCTCTTGGGTGCCAGCCATTTTATCAACAGATTCTGTCTCTAGTCTTGAGGTAGTATCGTCAAAATGCAAGTTCTGAAGTAACAGTTTGAATCTTTCCATCTACTTAATGGTTAACCGAAAAATTTCTGTGCTCATTCCGTTAGTTCTGAAAAGGTCCGAAGCATTTTGATTGCGATTGTGTTACTAGATTATCAACACGGGCTCGAACGTTCTTGAATTGATTTAAATGTTTTTCCTAAGTCCCTTGTGTTCAGCAGCATAACTGCACGTAGTCATTATCTGAAACAAAAGTGTGAAATGAAACAACAAAACTATTTTGACATAATTATTATATACAAAAAAAAGTAAATGAAACAGCACCACATAGAAACTCATATAATGATTAAAAATACACAAACACTTTACTTTTTATTAATAAAACAAATCAATCTTACCCTGTTATTCAGACGGATTTAATAACACTAAACTACGGCTTTTGGAACAAAAATTGCCGATAATGGCATAATCACCTGACACTGATGACTTAAACTTCAACGTTAAAACCAGATAGTTAAATCAGGCAGCCCCTGAGACCGGCGACAATAAATAACGAACGATTCGGATATAATCGTAAAACTCGAAGTGGTCCGTCTGACAGACCAAATGTTAGTCACGGAAAGTTAAAAAAAAAACAGAAAATCGTTAGGAAAGGACAAAATACCAAACGAACTCTAAAAGTATGAAGGACGATATCTGACCAAACAACTACTAAAACTAATACAAAATATAATAGAAGAAAACAAAATTCCTCAAAAATTATGATCAAGCATCCTATACCTCTCATTAAAAAGGAGAGAAATTGTAGCCGGAAAATTACAGAGAAATTAATTTGTTAAACAACACAAATTGACAACCAAAGTATTAATATATGAACTGAATGAAATTATTATAATGAGGGCATTCCATTGTGTCAAATTAAAGAACTTTTTCCACTTATTGTAAGCAAGAGACATATTATTTTAGGAATAATTATAACGATTGAATATATCTACCAAAACTACCAAAACCAAAAGAACTATCTGATCCTAATAAAGTTGGCCATTAAATAAGACAGAGAGATTTTCTGAGTCCTCCATTGTTCCCTGATTATGGATGAAATAATAAAAAAAGTAAGAACTAAAAAAGGATACCAAATAACTTACGCTGAACTAATTTAATATAACTGCTTCAAATATTTAACATATTAACTTAAAAAAAAGACAAAATGCACGGTTATAACAACCAATTTACTAAGATGTAGATTGGAGCTCGAAAATCAAATAATAAAAATAGTGATGGAGTTTTAATATATAGGCATGACATTATCTTGCTGCTAAAAGCTCGAAACAGAAGTCAAAAATCGAGTGAATAGAGCAAATAGACGCACAGGTTACCAGAATGGAACAATATGGAGAAATAAAAAT
This sequence comes from Diabrotica balteata, assembly GCA_918026665.1. NCBI lineage: Eukaryota > Metazoa > Arthropoda > Insecta > Coleoptera > Chrysomelidae > Diabrotica > Diabrotica balteata. The sequence goes on from OU898276.1 coordinate 85,237,089, forward strand.
GTCGGGAAAACATCAAAGATAGAATTTACAAAACAGCCACCAGACCAACAATGACATACGCGGTCAAAACGGATGTTAGAAACAACAGAGATAAAAACACTTAAAAAATTAATGGTGAAACACCATAGGTCAGAGCTAGAAGCACCGATATACGACGTAGATGCAAGGTGGAGAACATTAAGGACTGGGTAGGAAATAGAAGAGTAAAATAAAGCGATCATATAAGTCGAATGACAACAAACAAAATGGTAAAAACAGCAAGAAACGGTTCCCTAATAAATAGATGGTCAGTAGGAAGACCACGAAAACAATTCAACGACAACTTACTGAAGGCATATTAAAAAACAGAGTTATACTTTTTATATTATATCAGTCTGTGATTAATCGCCTTGAAACTGGAACAATAACTAATGTTGACATTAAGATGCTGAGCTTGCAAGTTTATGCATTACTGCAATGAATGTGTGTTTATAACCAACACGCATGTTATAAAATGTGTGCTCTATTATTTAATTGCGCTAATCAAATTTTATAAACAACTATATTAATTTGTTAAAGTATTTAATTACCTCAATATTCCTAGGATTATATTTATATATCACAAGGTGCTTGGATTCAAAGATATAGAAAAGGAAGTAAAGAACATGAGTAAATGAACATAAAAGAAAATAAACCTTATTAAAACTTTTAAAAGAAAGATATTGAGACGGATATTGGACATATTTGCGATAACGATATATGAAAAATAAGGTTCAATTACGAGATATACCAATGTTACAAAGAACTCTGTACAGCCAATTATTCAAACTTACAAAGATTGAGCTAGGCACCTTATATGAATGAATAATAACAGAATACTTAGTAGAACCCTTAGTGGCACTATGGTGGAACAAAGGCTAGTAGGAAGACCATAGAAGAGGCGAATAGACGAAGTAAGAAACAATGTTAAAGATATATTGATGAAAAATAACTAAAGGAAAGCAGCCAAGGAATGTAATACTTAGAGACGGATGCTGAGGAAGGTCGAGGCATGATTTGTGCTGTAGCGCCGTAGGAAAGATATTTGTATAAAATTTAACATGATCACAATGAAAATCGGACAAGATGAAATAGAACAAGTTCAGGATTATATATATCTTGGTCAAACTATAAAACTTAATATAGAGAACCAAACAGCAGAGATAAAGAGACGAGTTAGACTGGCATGGGCGGCATTTGGAAAACTAGGCTACATTCTTAAAAACAAAATATATCCACAGCATCTTAAGACCAAAGTATACAATCAATGCATACTCTCTGTTCTTACTTATGGTTCCCAAACGTGGACATTTACAAAAGCAAACATGGACAAAATCATAAAAACCCAAAGAGCAATGGAAAGCCAAATGTTGCACATACGACTAATGGATACAAAGAGAAACGCGTAGATAAGAGAGAAAACAAAAGTGAGGGATGTTAGACAAGAAGTTGCAAAATTGAAATTGAGATTTGCCGGACACAATATAAGACAAAAATAAGACCGATGGAACAAAATTCTTAAAAGTTGGAGACCGTGGGAATATAAACGAAGCAGTGGAAGGCCCCAAATGAGATGGGCAGATCATATCAAGAAGCACGTGGGCTCTAGGTGGATGACTGTAGCGACAGACAGAGAAGAATGGAAAAGGATTGGGGCTTCCTATGTCCAATAATGGACCGAAAAAGGCTAATTAGATAGGTAGATAGATAACATGATTATATCCTTACGTTTTAGTTATATTAGTATTAATTTAAATTAGAACAATACTTCACAATACGTTTAACAAAAGTGATAATATTTTAACGTTAAACATCATTCTTCTTCTCATGGCGCTGTCTCCTTTCGAAAGTTGGAGATCCAAATGGCAATTGTGGTTTTGGAAACTGCTGCGCGAAAGATTTCTGCAGATGAGCGGTCGAACCATCTCCTCAGGTCTTTCAGCCATGAGTTCTGGCGTCTTCCTACTGATCTTTTGCTCTGTACTTTTCCTTTCAGTATAACTTGAAGTAGTTCATATTTTCGCCTCTCAACACATGACCCAATTATTGAAGTTTCCTCTTTTTGATTATTCTTAGTAATTCTTTTTGTTTACACATTCGACGAACTACCTCAACATTAATAACACTTTGTACCCATGGAATTTTCAACATTAGTCTGTATATATACATGTCAAAGACATAATCAACATCATAACATGCCTCAAAGGCATGTTAAACATCATAACACGGGTTAAAAAACAGGGCTGTGTCGTGTCCTCTTTACTTATAAGATTAATGCGTTTATTTAAATAAAACCTATCGACGACATTACCATCATGTTAATTATCCTCCATTAACAACCTTTATCCGCCCACTATTTCATTTTAATTGGCTTGTTTAAGCAAAGCCGCAAAATTACTTCCCCAGCTAAATGGAAATATGTTCAGTACGATAGATTTTGCAATTACCAGGCTGTTTATCTAATCAAAATAATCTGAAAATTAATTTAATCGATTTTAATCTATTAAGTTAATTAAATCTGCTTAAAGTACTTATATTAATAATTAATTTTTTAATGTTGCGTTTGTTGATGGTTATTTATTAAATTTTTATTAAGCAAATAGTTTTATTAACTTTTTAGGTAATTAATTTTGGTTTTAGTTTTTTATTCTGGTTACAAAGTTAGTTAAACTAAGATCCTATCATTATTTCTTATAAATATAATGCAAGTTAAAACGATGGAAATTAGATTGTACCAAATAAAGCATACTCACTAGTGTTCTATAGTGGCACAACCGCAAATATGAACTAATGAGATAATTGACCATGAAGATTCATGATATTATAACCTTCGGAGTACGGAGATTATTTGACTTACTTAGATTACGAAGATGGGTCAAGCGTGATCCGTTCTCATTCTATTTATAAGGATGTTTTAAATAGTCATTATTATTAAACGGTATCTTTAATTTAACAAAAAAAAACAGAGAAACATACAAATTATGATCCGAAATTTTTGTATTTAAATTTTTTAAGATGGTTCACCACCGTGATCTTTTTCGCAGTGGTTGCATTTAATTTTGACCATATGGACTTCTTCGCGTTTTGAATGAGTATTACAAACAAATCTTTTACACATGTCACACCTTTGAATATTTATTGTCACTACCCCTACAAGAATAACAACGACCTCGTTTTGTTGCAGATTTCGGCACTTCGATTTGCTTTTTTACACTAACACCGGTGGTCTCTATTGCAGCGATTACGGATTTAGGGTATCCGGTGGGTTCTTCTTGTATTGCTTCCGCTCTTCGTTTTATATTGGGCGAGGTTAATTGTTTTCCAATCTCATCCAGAAATAGTTTTCTGCGATGTTTTATATTTACTTGGCTGTTCCATTCAGGATTTTTCGTATTCCAGAGAACGAAAGCATTGTAGCATGCAATATCCAAAAAGTTGAAAAATATACGTAAGGGTCATCTTCTTGTTGCTCTTTTACATGTGTACTCTCTGATCAATTTATCTAAAATATCGACTCTACTTTGGGTTTTGTTGTAATCCAAAATATTCTTTGGTTTAAATTTTTGGTTTTCATCAGAAATTTCATGTTCATTGTGTTAGGTCGATAATAATACAACAAACTTATTAGGCTTGGTTACATATGAAACTAAGCTAATGTTTTTAGTTAACAAAAATGTTGAAGAAAACAGTGAGCGATCTGTCATTTCAAGCAATGATTTTCGTAAACTCCTCCTATTTTTTCTGATAGTACCCAAAAGAGTTAAGTTTTTGGTTAACAGTTCTTCAGATAAAGCAATATCGGTAAAAAAGTTATCAGTTGTAATATTTCGACCAGACCTATATCAATGTTCTGCAAGTGTTTTGACAACTCTTGGGCCTTGGTTACGTTCAGATTGATCACCAATCTTTCCAGTATATATCTCAAAGTTATAGCAATAAAAATTTTCAGCGTCACATAGGGTCCAAGCCTTTATACCGTATTTCTTTGGTTTACTTGATATATAAATCAGAAACGGACAACGTCCCCTAAAATCTATAAGCTGCTCGTCAATAGTACCAGAAGCAGATGGTTCGTATGATTCCCTACAATTTTGGGCAAATAGATCAGCGATTTATCGAATAGGAGCTAATTTATCTCGTTCTCTTCTTTCTGCTCTCGTTTACAAATTATCAAAGCGAATATGCTTCAAAATACTTATAAATCTGTCCCGGCTTAGAGATGCGTTATATATAGGACGCGTAAATGCATTATTTGTATTGGATCATAAATTATGCACCTTCTCATGGGACTCTCTGAACGTTCCACATAATATAAGTATACCAAAAAAAGCACGCAGTTCGACTAGATCAACTTCAATCCAATCTCTCATTTTTTTTCTCGTTCTTACTGTTATACGCAGCTATGAACTCAATAGCTCTCTTATTGGTATACTCAAAAATCATTGACATTATACTATCAGAAAAAAATAAATTGAAGGCATCCATGCATGTCTCAATATTTTGACTTTTCTTAGTTAGACCTACGTTTTTCTGTAATAAATTACATGCCAATATCTTACCCTTTTTTGGAGCTAAATAACGCCATGTTCGTCCTTCGCACAAAACATCAGATACAATAGATCTTTCACTATCTATATTTTTGTCGCTTGTTGTCGCTAAAACTTCCTCATTCTCGAGTTCAGTAATTCATAAATTACCTTGTGCTTCTGGCTCACAACCGTCATTATCACTCGCTTCACTATTGCTTTTATCCAGCTCTGCAACATCATCTTCTTCACTCTCTGATAGGAGTAAGACATACAACTCAGCTTCACTCAAAGGTTTATTCTTTTTCCACATTTTGATATAATACTGCACACTTCAAGATCGATGCTTGAATTAAATTGATCAACAAACGTGAAATACCGCTTTACACCAAAGTTAGACCTCTCGTCTCGGACGTTCCCAGAGAATATGCCAATTAGACACTACATTACTCGCAAGGTTAACTTCTATCCTAATATTTCTACAAACATAATCATTTTGCCTTGAATACGTTCACTGGAAAACAGAGACGGCTGCGTTTTACGTGTACCTACAAACACTACATTACTGCCAAGGTTAACTTCTATCTACTAATATTTCTACGAAGAACTTACGATTAATCAGATTTGTAACAAAATTATTTCATGAAATATTAAGAAATAAGTGAATTTCGGGTCACGCTTGACCCAGTCTTCGTACTCCGAAGGATAAATGCCATTAAAAATTACAATTTATGGATAACAGGTCGATAAAAGAAACCAAATACTTGACAATGAAGGGTTAGATATTAAATTTTGTTCTTTGTGTGAATTTCGAGAACTTTGATATACATATGCCAGTAGTAAATTTAAGCTTTATAGTGTTTTTGGTAAAGGTAGTCGTAAATAGTGGCACAAAAAGTTGACAACATAAACGATTTTTTTTTTAATCATGTTTTTATTTGCATTAAAGATATAATATATGAACACAATATTTATCTTACGAATAACTAGACTTGAGCCAATATGCAAATTGCATATTTTGCATTATATAATGTTGATGAGCATGAGTAGATGGGCGGCGGTTGGGACTGGGAAAATTATACTCTTCTTAACATGCCATACACCAAAGTGCGTAGGCGACTATCTCATTACTAGAATTCTGTTCTTGGCGGCGTGACACAGCTCACCTGTATTGTGTATTCCTGTCCATTCTTTAATATTCCTTAACCAGGATAATTGTTTGCGGCCGGCTCCTCTCCTACCTTCGATCTTCCCTTGTAGGATTAACTGTAGTATTTCATATTTTGCTCCTCTCAATATGTGTCCAAGGTAACCAATCTTGCGTTTTTTAATTAATTCAAAGAGTTCTCTTTCCACGCCGGCTCTATTAAGGACGTCATCGTTTCGAACTCTATCCACCCAAGGTATGCGCATCATTCTTCTTAATGACCACAGTTCAAATGCTTCAAGTTTGTTGATAGATGTTTTTTTCAAAGTCCACGTTTCCATGCCATAAAGCAAGATGGACCATATGTAGCACTTGACCATTCTGTAGCGTATTTCGAAGTTTAGGTGTTGATTACATAGAAGCGGTCTGAATTTCACAAAAGCTTGTCTTGCCATTTGCACCTATGCATATTATCGGGTTTTCTGGAGGGTTTCTACTAATGACCATATATTGGTTTTCAAAATGTTGATTTTGAGGCCATATTTTTTACCTATGCTATTCACCCTATCAAGTAGTAACTGCTGATCTTCCAAATTATCAGTTATAATCACTGTGTCGTCCGCATAGCGTAGGTTGCTAATTGGTATGCCGTTCACCTTAATGCCTAATTCCGTATCTTCTAATGTTTCCGCAAATATATTTTCAACATATAAATTAAAAAGCATCGGAGAGAGTATGCAGCCTTGGCGGACACCTTTCCGGATTTCAAATTCATCCGTATATTGGTCTTGATCAATCCTCACCTTTGCCATTTGGTTCCAGTATAGATTCTGAATAATTATTCAGAAAATTATACTGATCGTGGGAAAAAGCGGCATCCTTTGATGTTTGCACCTGCTCAGGTGTTCGAGTGATGTCACGCCCACTGACAAGTCGAGTCATTTCTTCTTTTCGTCAGCTGATCTGTTTTTCGTCTCATGTCACCTTCTCTTCACCAGTTGAATGTCTACTACTTGACACGGGAACCCAATATTTAATACACTGCTACATATAAGCTTGCGTTCTTTCGTCTAGTGCTCGACACAGTTTTTTCGCCCAGTACTCTACATAAATCTACGATTATTTTTTCCAATGTGTTATACGATCTGTGCGTGACTGACGCGACACCTATTGCCTTCATTTTACAGTTGTGGACCTCTCAATTTGAGGTTAAACATTTAAATGCATACGAAATTGACAATTATTAATAATTAGTTTTTTTAATTATATTTTTCAGTTTATGTACAAAATAAAAGTAGTATAAAAAATTGGGTTTCTAAAAACTCATCACAATTTATATTTTCAACCAAACCGACTAAGAAAGCAAAAAATCTAGTACTGGAAAATCATGTTTTTTATGTGGAAGAGCATGTAATTAAAAAGAATAATCGTAAAAGTTATGATATAAAAACTAAAATCATCGGGCAGGCTGCAGTTAGCTTGAAGCCTTATGAAATATCATTTAAGGTAAACAATTTAAATATTTCCTATTTTAATTGCATAAAAATTAAATTATGTGATATTTACTTTTTCATTTTAGTAGCACGAATCCATCTTTTTCTTTTCTCTAGTTTATATGTAATCTTTGGAAACCTATAAAAACTACTCTCTTTTTGCTATTATTAGCACAATTAAATACGCAACGTATTTGCAGTAATTTGCACCAATTTTTGATAAAATTTATGTAAAAAAGAAGGTTCAATTTTGTCATATTTCGCCGCTACGCACGCTGGCATCGTTTCAAGCTACCCCTACCATGGTTACGCACGGAGCGAATATAGGTCTACGATTCTTTTGTTCACGGCTAGACACAGGTCTTATCGCTAATTATCGTACGGCTCAACTGCCCAAATTAGATAACCAATATTTTCTTCTTCTCTTTCTTCTTTGGTACAAATTGAATATCTTGCATATAATGCAAAAAAATGAAAAAATGTCAAATTTTATAAAAGTGAGCATAAAGTTCATATCATTTGAAAATTTGGTGTTAACTAAATATTTTTTTATTCAAAGTTACAGAAAACATGAAAATGCCAATATTTAATTTTGTTTTATAACTACTTGGTATTCAAATTCTTGCTATAGTAACTAATAAAACACAGAGGCAGTTTTGTCCTGGAATTAAGGGTTTGTGTAAACTAGTTTATGTCTCTAGGTAAAAATTTTTATTTTGACGGTCAGTTTCACTTCGCTTCACTTTTCTTGTAAAATAGGAGGCGTAAACAACGTGTATTTCTAATTGTAAATAAATATTTTGCTTTGAAAATGCCGAAAATAAGCAATGTTTCAACTTGAATAAAACCTTACAAAGAGCTATCTTATTGCTCATGTTGTGGCAAAACCGTAAGTATGTAACAGTAACCGTGTTACAAACAAAGATTTTAAAATTGGAGATTATGTTTAAGAAAGAAAAAAAGTACCGACAAAAGGCTCGTTTGCAATAAATCGATGAATTTTTTCTTTTTTCAAGCATTTTTTGAACTCTTTGCGATAAAAAATAGGATACCTATTTACAATTCAAATCATTCAATAGTCTACTGAAAGGCCGCTAACATTTTTTTTCTAACAATAGCATAGTTTTCTTTAATTTTGCTAAAAACAAAAACATATCATAATATATTGGACCAAATTAATTAAGTGCTTTAATTTATGCTCACAGTATGTTTTCTTTAAATGTAAACAGAAAATACCAAGAGCCTCTTATAAATATTTGGGGGTTCTTCCTTCTTTCACAGTCATTTCTTGACATTTTCAAGATTACTACACCGATTTTTATTTGATTTAATTTAAACATTTTAATTATTATGCAAAAACGATTAATATTTAGTTTATTTCTACAATCTTAGGGGGTTTTCAAAATGGGTACCACTATAGAATATCTATATTCCTTTTTAGATTTCATCTAAAAAAGATTAAATAGATTAGTATGTCAGAACCGCGAAACATTTAGTTAAAAAAGTAACAACCACTTCCGGTAAAAAATATCAATCTTCAGTGTCCAAGTGCCTCCAGTCAAGTTCCAAAAAACAAACCGAACAAGAAAATTTTAACGAAGACTTGTGTCGTGCATTAGTATTTTCTAATATACCGCTTTTAAAACTATCTAATGAAAACTTTAGTTCTTTAAAAAAAAATATTGCAAACAAATCATTCCCAGTGAATGAACTCAGTGAATGAAAGAGAAATAATGTAAATTTGTTATACTCCTCAGTTATCCACGATCTGAAAGCCGAAATAGGTAATAAATACTTTTACATATTTGTGGATGAGACCACTGACTGGTCAGGAAGATACATTGTGCACTTATTAATTGGTGTACTTAGAGATGAAACCTCTCCAAAATTGTATTTAATTTCCTATAAGCAAGTGGAAAAAACCACCGCTCTAACAATATCACGATTTCTACAAGAAGCATTAGCAAACTTTTTTTCTTTCTGCTGCTATGTCTAATGATAAATTATTGCTTATTTTAACTGATGCCGCATGGTGAAAGCAGGACAAAATTTAAAAATATTTTATCCAAACTTAATATATGTTATCTGTTTAGAGCATGGAATAAACAGAGTTGCAGAGGAAGCTGAAGATTAATATAGACTAGACGAAGGTAATGGTGGTTAGTAGAACACGAAGTGTGCAATTGAATATAAGAGTAAACAATAAGTACATCCAAAATGTTCCCAAGTCCAGATATTTCGGTAATTGGATAATTGAAAATCCAGATCCAGCATACCTAGCAGGATTGAGCAAGCCAGAACAGCATTTACCAATATGAGCAACAGCAGCCTCAACTTAATGCTTCAATATCGCTTTGTAAAATGTTACATTTACTCCATACAGATATGTTGTAGACATCTGAACCATAAAGGCCAATGTGATGAACATATTGAAGGCCTTTGAAATGTGGGTATTTAGAAGACTACTTAAAATTCCCTGGACAGATCACACAACAAATGTCAAAGTATTAAATAGAATGGGCAGATAACAAAAATTGCTGCCAATAATAAAAAAAGAAAAACTGCTAATCTGGGGCATATATTTCGAAATTCAAATTACCAGTTCTTAAAGCTTATTATGAAAGGGAAGATAGAAGGAAAACGAGGCATCGGAAGAAATAAATACTAATGGCTTAAATACATAAGAAATCGGACAAATCTTGATGCCCAATCATTTTTTAGAGCCACACAAGATCGTGAGGAGTATTCCAGAATTGTCGCCAACATCCACTAATTTAATAGGACACCATAAGAAGAAGCTGAGGAAGCAAGAAAAACATTTCCACTATTTAACAGTTTAATAGTGAGCGTCAAGAAGGTATTCCTGAAATCACATGTAAGAATACAGTGTTTTACACCGCAACCCATTTTAACACGTTGGGGAACACTGTTGGAAGCATATAATTTCTATGCTGATTATTTTGTTAATTGAAAAAAAAACCTTTTACCGGACGATAGTTGCCAATCTTTATTGGAAGCTAAACAAGCCTTTCAAAACAAAATCCTCCAACAGCAACTGTCATTAAAAAAATCAAATTTTAGTATTGTCCAGAAAACTATTCTTAACTCAATTAAAATCCTTCAAATTATCATTGTTAGAGAGTACAGTTTTAATAAAAAAAATTGTGTCATTGTGTCAAAACGTTAAAGGTACCATTGGAAAGAAAATTTTTCATAAATTTAAGGTAACCTTGGAAAAAAGTAGTGGTTTTCCGAATTACTTAATTTAGGATAATCTATTATAGTAAATTTTAAAAATACCTCAGTTACATCAGTTGATGTCGAATGAAGTTTTTCCATTTACAATTATATGTATTCAGCTAGAAGCCATGTTATTATTAAAAAATTTTGAACATCATTTGATAATCTATTGTTATCAGAATTCAAAATAATAGGTATATGTTAAAATAATTATATATGTTAAAATAATTATATATGATAAAAAATATAGACATAGACAAATATGCATATTTTTCACAAAATACTGCTTACTTTTGCATAAAATACTCCATATTTATACGCATATTATCATACATTTTTATTTGCCTACTAATAACAAAAAATTATCTTAAAAATGATTATCGGTTTAAGAAAAACCTCCACTAGGAACAAAATCACACAGCTACTTATCAACGCAATGTAAGTTGTAGTAAAATTCACTGTGGCTTTTAATATCTGGAATTTAATTTTGATAGACTCTTATCAATTCCAATGTCTTTTTGGGTCAAGAGTCAATTTTGTTGGGATTTCTGGTACATATTTCTTTAAATAAATTGACGGTTTTAAAATTAGAATAAACTAACTACAGATTTAACTTACAGACTACTCCTTGACTACTTTAAATGGTGTTCCACTTATCTTAGACGTTTTTATCACTGCTCAATATCTGCATCACTATCTCACTGCACTATCTCAATAGTAACCTGGTGTGTATCCTTCGCCTTCCTGCCACACTAATCTGGCAAAATAATCTCCTTATCTCTTAGTTTTTCTTCTCTGCTTAAGGTTTTTTCTTCTATATGTTTCGCATGGCTCTCTTCTATTTTTTTTTCTTTCTTCGTCGCTGCAGTTTTGAAAGGATACGCAAATATGGCATTGATTTTTTAGGGACAAAAAATTCAATTCATAGTTGAAAATTTCTCTTACAATAAATATTTAGCAATGTGCTTATTTTTTTATAGTCTTTGTATAATCTATATAACCTGTGCAATTGTACAGACTTTCTGTAGTAATAGTTAAAGAAACGTGTTTCTTCTGATACCTGCGTCTGCTTCTTATTTTTTAAAAATTATGGTGTCAATACACCTACTGGTAATACCTAAAGTCGAAGTAAGAAAAACTTTGCACACTCTTAATTTTGTACCTTGTTTAACAAAATAAAAAGCATTGTTATTGGTTCGCCCACCACTCTTTTCTTCATTAACCTGTTCCATCAATGCCACTATGTATGTGCCACTATGAATATGTCTATAACGTGTATTTTTTTTGTTAATTGATTGTGAAATAAAAGTTGCTGCTTCAATTAATTCATTGTATGTAGACTGTTCAGAGCTGAATCCAAATTATAGTTTGGAATGGCAAAGTGAGCGTCTAAAAATTCTAGGAGTCTCTTCCTAACGATCCTCTCAAAGACTTTACCTTTACCTCAAAGATTTTTGAGGTATCTTCTGTGGATGCCATCAGGACCAGAAGATGAGTTTTTACTTGAGTTACAAATCTGCCTGACGGTGTCCTTAGCCACAAAGGCTACCATCGAATGAGGATGGTTCCCCATGTGAGTCTGAAGGTAGTTGAATATATCTTTGATTCTTCTTTTGCCTGTCCTTTTGGATCTGTCATTGAAATTAACGTTATGTATTTGGGCAAACCAGTGTGGCCTGGAACGTATTTTTGTAGGCCTTGACCTTATCTTCTGGATTGCTAAGAAAGATGTCGTTGACTTTAAGGTGTGAGCGTGTTCGTCTTTTTTGTTTAGTTTGAATTTTAAATTGGTTCCATAATCTTCCAGATTTTCAGGCTCAAAACGCCCTGTCGCTAGGTTATGAGGTATGGCGTAATTTTATCAGGTACGCCGCATCAGTTTCTTGTCTCTAAACCATGAATTTTACTATCGCCAAGAGACTCTTTAACCTTTATATTTACCCACTTACTTACCAGTTAAAAGATTATATTTTATATTTTAAAGAATATAACAAGACATTTTTATTGCAAGGAACTACATTCATTGAATTATAAACAGTAAGCGTTGTTGATTTGATATCAAATGGCAAGACGCAACTAAATACCTAGGGGTTATAATGGACCAAGTCCATTTTCATTTATACATGTTAACGTTACAGTGTAGATAACAGTAAAGCATAAATCCGCAATAAGAGCTCACAAAGAAGACACATAAGTCATAGAAATAAAAAGAAAATACACACAGCAGACAAAAAATGCAATAAAAAACCTGTAAATATGTGCACAAATACGTCGTTGAACGTTTCTTGTTTACCTAAAACAAATAGGGTACTGGATATATTGAAAAAAAGCCAGATCACAATTACCTGAGCTAGCAGATCCTGCGAGATATATTAAGGTAGGATATGTACTATAGATGCAAGCACAGAAGATTCAGGCAGCAAATATTGGCAAATATAATATAATACAGTCTAGACAATCGTACCTCTATCAATAGAAGAGAACTCGCTAATCTTGGTATGGCAGTGTATTAACAACTAATCTTGATTTTATGTATTTTATGCAGATCTCAAAATATATCTATAGAAAACAAAAAAAACGTATTCAGCCACAAAAAAAAAACACTAAGGAAAGATGCAAGTCACAAAAAAAAAACACTAAAAAAATCCAAAAACTCAGTAAGGTGGGCTCGAGCGCCGAGTCACAATTGGGCCTAGACCGGTACAGTAACTTAGTCTACTACAATCTACTACTACAAACTACAATACAGTTCGATGACAATTTTATAGAGATGACTGGACTAAAACGCCTCATGCTGTCCTGCACAGTCAGTGGTAGGTTATAAGCGTGATCTTAGGGTTGGCGGATGGTCTGGAGCAATGGAACGAAGTTGGGTGCTTCCAGATTACATAAGCTAATCCCCCTTAACTTTGAATGAATTGTAGCAACTGATAGTAAGAGGTGAGCAAGTCTAACAGACTGAGTTTAATTCTATTGCTTATTCCATGTTACTATCTAGAATTTGACTTTTTTCCTGCTGATACTGTACCAAAATATATAAATTGTTTAAAAATTAAGTATATATATTATATAACATATACATCATTATATCGTTTTCGTTCATGGCCGCCAAACCAGGTGGCTCCTCTGTACGCTAACCACTGCGGCGGTGAAGATTTAGGAGACATTCGTTGGACTTTCCGAGTTTGAATTTGTATCAGCCCAAATGTATGATAAGGCTGGGATAGGCAGAAATGATGCATAACAGTTCATTGATACCGATTCGAGGACGGGAAGTTTAACGAAATTGTCCTCCTAGGCTGTATATTTGGCCAATAGCGATAGTTGCTTTTGCTACAAGATTTATTCTTTTATATATATATATATATATATATATATATATATATATATATATATATATATATAATAAATATATAGAATTGTAGTTAGTTAGTAGAAAGTTTAGAGAATTTTCTGTGTATTGATAAAGAGATTAACTGTTCAATTTTTTATTGTTTGTAAAATTGGGTTACAATGATATCAGGGACAAATCAATTCAGCGTGTTAAACAAAATTATACTGGAACAATATTAGAATTATATTTTGAGGATAAAATAAATAGCGAGACCCGACAATGGAAATTTTTTTTAATTGATTGGTATTATTGTTTGAATTGTCAATTGTCTCTAAAAATAAACAAAAGCTGTACTAGATTTAATGAAAATAATATGTTCAAAACAACTATAAAATAATTCAAAATAAAAATTAGGTAACACAGATATTAACATAACAGCCGAGATGCAGGATATTTTATTTTTGTTGTATACTTTTAACATTGGAATCTTTATGCATTCGCCATTTTACTATCTATTTAAAATTTATTTTTTTTTAATTTGTATTTTAATGATAGAGTAAAAGGCACCCGTACCTTTCTATAAGCAGATTCCGTTATTTGGAAGAGTGATGTCATGGTTTGAATGTCAAAGTTAATTATATTATATATTTTAAATATTATTTGTTCGAAATAGGCCCCGATGTATTCATTTACAGGTTTTTATTGACGTTTCGATCTTTATGTCCAAAGACCGTAGAGGCAACCGTACCTTTTTATAAGCAGATTCCACTATTTGGAAGAGTGATGTCATGGTTTGAATATCAAAGATAATTATAATATATATATATTTTTATTATTATATGTTCGAAATAGGCCACAATATATTCATTTAGAGGTTTTATTGACGTTTCGATCTTTATATTCAAAAACCGTTTTCAAAGATATAAATAATAGTTATATTTATTTTACTGTTTATTTCCATATTTTTTTCTACCTTTGAAAATGGGCTGTAGAATATAGAATGAAACATTAGTCAATTAAACATTTAAATAAAAATATTGTGGCTTATTCGCAACATTATTTCTAAAAATACAGAAGGTTACTAGAAAAAGATATAGAAAAATAAATTTCACTGTCATATAAAGACCTTAAATCAACAACGGTACAAGCCACAATCTAACTAAAAATGAGTCTACCTACCAAATAAAAACTACAGGTTTTACTTCATAGATGACTTCACGAGTTACACATATAATTGTTCGCTTTATACCGAAATCAACTATTTTAACAACAGCTCCACAAAATTAGTTTCATTATTAGGATTCTAAAAGGAATTCTGATTCATATTTTAATTCTGGTGATAGTGTTAAGGTTAAAGACTATACTAAAATAATAGTGATAGTGAACACTCCTCAGGTAGTGAACCACAGTTAAATAAGTAACATGGCTTCTAAGGCTTGTCACCTTTTTAACTAAAATAATTGTGGCTTAAATATATTTTTTTATTGTATTAACCGATGTTAAGATAATTTCCTAATGCTAAAATACCATAAATACCTACTGCTTTAGTAATATTACTAAAAAAATTAAACCATCCTTGCTTTGTGCTTTATAATGTCGATTTAACGTCAAGTTGTGACTTATCACCTTATTGTCTACAAAACTATTACGAACTTTTATGCTAGTCCCAACACTATTTTGGTTGCAGACAAATGAATTTTCTGTTCCTACCGCAACAAAAACGGTTTGCTCGACAGACGAGGTTTTATTTAGACTCTGGAGAAAGCCCCTTCTTCAAAATCGCGTCAGGCAAAATATTTAATCTATCGATTCTTCTTCGGTATATACCACCTATTTACCAGAGTTACCATAAAAAGATTTAGGTTCTTGAACAGATAATGGGACCGAGCATTTGGATGACATTAGCAATCTGGAGGATCAAAATTAAAGTGATTTTAAAACAATCCTAAGTATAGAAATGCAATTTATTGATTTATAAGACCTATTTTACAATTTGTTACATTCCATTTTTTTTTGTTTCTAATAAAGGAGCAAGCCACATTTTTTCAAATGTCACCATTTACTGAATTTCTAATCTATATTTGGTATTTCAGGATTTGACTAAAACCTTTATCAAAAGACTGATATGTTTTTTGTACACACTTATGACAAGTCAAAAGAAAAGGCAAAAAACTATTTTTGAAGTGTGTATATTTTTAATAATTCCTAGCTGAGCGCTTTTGGCTTTACAAATCCATCATCGGAGCTATGCTACAATAAAATGTTCTTATAAGTACTAATTGGTGAAGATTTTAATTTTTTTACTTACGTCAATTTATAAATACCCCTACAATGGAGAGATCTCAGTTCCTTATATGTTGAAATATTGATTTTTTATTTAATTACTTAGTTGTTAAAATTCTTAAAAAAAACATATAAAAAACCGACACTGAACTTCACAGACACATTAAAAAATTAAAAATTTTTTTTGTCATGGTACGGGTGTAAGAACCCGACCATTGTTTGCTGTGAGAAGGTAGACAGAATAGAACTAATGAAATCAAATGTCGGTTTTTTTAAACGATTTTTCAAAAGTGACAGTTGACAAATGTCATATATAGGAAATAGAGATTGTTTTAAATTCTTACAAAATTATTTAATAGTTTGGAATTACTAATAGTCATCAAAGATTTTCTAAAAATTAAGTTTTTAAGTTTTAAAATTAAATCTTATGTGTTCATCACATCATACACAATGACATTAGTTTGTAAATTCACTCAAGTCATTGCTCAAGGTCAATGTATGTTCAATCTGACAGTTATCCTTAAGAAACAAGGGCTCAAATCGTTCAACAATTATATAAAGAAGAAACATGGTATTAATGTTACATTATCTGATACTTAAGTGTATTGAGAATTGTATCTCTTGATGGAAATTTGTAAGAAATTTGCATAAAAATTTTTAAAGAATATATTTTCATGTTTCAATTAAGAATAACTGTCAAATGAATTACAAAATGTTGTAAATTTATAATAAAGTTTAGAATTTTTGTTTAAAAATATAAAATTATGAAAAAATGTAATAAGATTGCATGAGGTCACCCTTCTTCCTCTAAAGTCTGCCATAATAATTTAAAAAGAGGTTTATAATTGCAATTGAGGTTGATTTGTGTGTTTAAGCAACAATCAGGGTTTAGTTTTATTTCTTTGGATATCTCAAGATCTTCCAAGAGATTCATGAGTCTAAAGTTTTTATTGGGAATGATGTGTAAAATTTTACTGTTTTCATAAGGAGAAAAGGAATGATTATTAAATTTAATGTGATATCCAAAGTTTGATTTTTCTGGGCTATTGAGGTGTTCTTTGATTCTTTGATTCAGAGTTCTCATTGTTCTACCTACATACCTTGCTAAAACCTTAATAGTTGATTTTCTTAAAAACTTACTTTTGTGGCATGTACTGTTGTTGCTCTAAGGTCTTTCATTTGTTTATTTGAAAATGGTCTCTGGATATAGAGATCAAAACATCAGTAAATTAAACATGTGAATAAATATTTTGTGGCTTATTCCCTGCATTCACCTAAAAATACAGAATATCACATATAAAAACAAGAAAATTTGCATGAAACTTATTGATGCTACCTGGCTGTCACGGACGTTACGCTAAAACGTCTATTGACCTGACCCGTCATTAGTTAAACAATTCTTAAATTCTTAAACATTCTTAAATAAGTTCTTTTTAAACGAATTTTAAGTCAATTTCCACACCACCCCAGAGGTATGTCTTTTGGTGCGTTATTTTTTTTAAATTGGTGTTTTTCTTGACTGAAATTTAAACAAAACATCATTAAGGAACGCTCTATCATTTCCTATATACTACTGGAGCTTTTAAACCTGTAGGTCAGCTATAAATGCTTCGCGTTTTCTGTTGAAATTGTAATCCAAACTTTTACAACTGTATGACCTTTGTTAATCCAGGTTTCATCCAAATAATATTATATTCCGTCCAATGCTGCAAATTTTTGAGAAATCAAAAAATATATTCTTTTTCATACAATAATTTAATTTTTTTCGTATAGCAAACATTTTCTGTTGCGTTTAACATATCGGAAATTGTACCCGAAACATAATGTTCTGTTCCTATTTTCTATTTTGCTGCTGCTTTGGGTCCAGTAGGAGTCTATATCTGTCTCGCCTTCTTCATGTACATTTTGATTCCTTAGCCTGTTGGTGATATTTTCCGATTACCGTTCTGCAATTTTGGCATCTCTTAGCTTTTGAACATTCCATTTTTTTATCCATTTTATTTTTTTACTGATGTTTTTAATTTTAGTCCTAAATATTGGAATTACTAGGAAATGATTTGAGTGTATATTTGCGTCTCTAAAATTTCTGCAGTTTATTACGTCTGTTTTATCCCTTTAATTTCTTAAGATGTGATCCATATGACTTGTTATTCTTCTATCAGAAGAGGTCCAAGTAACTTTGTCTATATTCTTATGTTCAAAGTAATTGCTAGCGACTGCTATTTTCATATATTTATACGTATTAGAAATTATACAAGCTTACGTAAATTGGTCATGTTAACACAAAGCACGAAACCAGTGACATTGGCCTTTCTTGAATTGTCCTACAGTATCAGAAACAGGTGTTGCTAAAGACCAACTACCAAAACCGATGTCATTTTATAAATATTAATAATTTACTTAAAAAACCGCATTATAAAACGATCCAGATAATGAATACTTACTGTGGAAATAATCTTGTGATTTCTTTTACATTTTTGCTCAGAATTTGAAATGAAATTACCAACAATAATTTTACTCTATTAATTGGATTTATAGGTTATGTTTATTATCTATTAATTTTAAAGAATAATCATGTACTACTACTACATTTTTACCACTCTAATTGTCAGAGACCAAATGGCACTGAACCTCTAAAATTATAAAAACAAGCTTAATTTTGGTAAAGATCTCAATTTGAAACACCAAAAAATGCAAAAGGTTTCTCTATTCCTAAAAGCTCCGGTGAAGAAAAAACGGATAACTTTGATTTACCAAGATTCATTACGCCCTAAAAAAAATGTTTCAAATAATAAATATAGCTCATATATTCATTTTATTTGCTTTTAAACATAATATAATATGTATATACAGGGTGTGTTAAAAAAAATTAAACGGAATATTTCGAATTCTTGTTGAGTTGCTGGTATATCCAAATTTTAATAAAATACATCCAAGACTTTACTTTCTGCAGACAGTGTAATAAATATAACCTTGAAGTAAATTGGCACTAAATCACTTCTGAGTTTTCAGCAAAACAAAAGGTTTAAACACGTGTAGTACAGTAATTAATACCTAAGCTATTAAGAGTATACAGTCCAGTCACTAGACCGAAGGTATCTTATCGTTTAAATAAAACACACCACAAAGTTCCATTCACTGTCTAATATTTCACTATCAATATCCTCACTATCTGAATTGTCTATACGATTAATTAGAGGTCGGACCTCATCTATAACTCACTTGGTTTGAAAAGACTGAACGATTATGTCTTCTGTATGTTTAATACAATTTTGCCCTTGTTCTGCCTTTATTTGTTCTAGCAATTCTTTCCATAAACTAAGAACACTATCGTCATCTATTGTTATGGATGCATGTTTATCATAAAAAAATTTGGCTATACCTCAAACTCTTAATTATATTAAAGTAGCAATGGTAAGGCGAAAGTCGAAGAACCTAATGGCCATATTTAAAAGTCATTGGTCCATAACAAATTTACTTTGAATTTTGTGCTCTCCATACTTTTAAAGTAAATCGACTTTTAAAAATATATGTCACTGTGAGAAATTTTGTTTTCTGTCAACCACAACTCTATTTCTTCTTTTGACCAGCTGCTTGAAGGAAATCTCACTTCTCCTCTTAAGTGATAGGATGTATTATCCAACACTAATTTTTTTAACCAATTTTCTTCAAACCATTATTTAAAAATATTTACATCCACATTTCCATAGTAATCACCTGTATTCTTTGTCGACGAAAAAATTAAACTACTCTCAGGAATAAAACCCTCAAAATTTCCAGCATGAAGTATAATGTAGGGTTTACCATTACTGAAATGACTAGAAGAATAACATTTCGTGGTATCATCTTGCCAGGATGATTTTGACATTATTATTTCCTTTAGCGAAAATCCAAGTTACAGCGAGTTATCCAGCACTTTCCACAAACTTGTTAAACTAATATAACACAGTTCCTTGTCTTTTATTTTTTGCAACACAGCACTTATTGTTACATGTTCTTTGGCTTTATACATATTAGATATTATTTTTAATTGCAAGTTTAATTGACTGGTGTGAATCTAAAGTTTTTGGATGTCGACGATTTCTCTTGCTTACTTTACTTATTTCATCCCGACTTATGTTATTAATTCTTTATAATGTTCTCTCTAAGATATCGCAAGCATCGCATGTGCGTTTCTGAACTGCCACAACACAATGTCAATGGACCCATAATATTTTTTTTTAAATTGAAATAACTTTCGACTTCCGTCGAAAAGTACCACTTCACCACACTACTATAAAAAATAGGTACTTGTATACAACAACTACACCCTAAAAAGGTCGAGGGTTGTACAACAGACGAAACAATCGAACACAAATTATTTAACAGCCAATGTTAAACAATCATAAACACTGCATTGATTGTGATTGCAAAAACCGTTCGCATGTTTTAAATAAAATTTTGTCTGATTATGTATTTCACCGCTAAAGAATTAAATAACACCAGTACAATCCACAACCATCAAATAATTTTTAAAGATAAACAGAAGTGTAAAATGATGACAATTTTGAATTTGCTCTACTTTGTCGATATTTTAACAGTGTCGTTAACAGAAAGATATTTATAAATAGTATTAATCATTCTTCAATGATTGTGTGGATTTAAGAAATAAATATAAAAAAAAATAACATGTAATATGTAAAATATTAAAACCAATAAACGATAACTTGTGGCAGTGCTGATTGAAACACAGAGCAGCAAAACGTTATTCATAAAAGCAGTGTAAAATATATCGCCGCTTATCTGGTCCACACGTAATAAAGTTACCAGAATTTGATTGCAAAGCGGTCTTCTTAGGTGGAAAATTCTTTAACAAAGGCATCTCTAAACTAAAATCAAAAACTGTGCTATACTTTTAAGCTTACGGACGAATATCGGCTTGTATTAAAAAAATATGCTTTCCTTGTAATCATAATTTGCAAAAATTAGACCGCTGTTAAAGACAACTTGTACAAAAAGCGATAACATGGCGTGATAATAGAAAATTCCACCAAAAGTGAATTTATTGTATCAAAAAACACCTTCCTACGCCTTGTTGCGTGAGAGTTCCCGAAGGGCTTTGGCGAATCCTTAACGCAAGCGTTGCCATAATCACAACAGCCACGGTTGCATAAAGCCTTATGTAATTAATTTCTGAATATTAGTATTCCTTTATGTAATACTCAGAAATTAATTAGGGAGTGACGAAGGAAAGGGATTGCTTTGAGGATAATGGCAATTAAGATTTAGGTTTTACTTTCTGATGGTCTTTTATGTCTCATTTTCAATTTACAGATACGAGAGGATGCTGTTAGAGATGATAATATTTAGGGATCTCTAAATACATGATAATTGAAATAACAAAATTTTGATTAAATTTCACATTTATGCTACCTTCACTAAAACTATTGTTAATTGCTTAATTTATCGTTTCTTGTGCGACAGGAATTCCTAAAATCATATAATTCTAAAATTAAATGTTATTAAATGCTTAGTTTATTTTACATAATTAAGAGTGCAGTAACCGGTACAGTCTTAGAGTAGGGAATTTTACACATCAACGTGTAAAATTTCCTACTCTGGGTACAGTGCAGTTTTTAGTAGCAATGAAACATCAATATTTATAAAAACTAAGGTTATTTTAATCAGACATAATAATGTATATCAAAAATTTACACAAATTTGAAAATTTACAGAACTACACAGTTATTGGCCATACAAACATAGTTATTGGCATACAGAATTACAGTGATTGGCCATTCATAAAATTCCTAATTTTGTTTTTTTTTTGTTTGTTGAGGTAAGGCACACAAAACTATTTAAGTTTACAATTTCTTGATATTTCTTTACATAAGGACCAACTTTTGATTTAGATATATTATAGGAACAAGAATAACACAATCCAGTATACAAAATATGGTATAGGTATAGATATAGGATATTTACAGGTGGGTTGGTGTCGTCTGATTGTTTCACCGGTCTATCTGAGAGAATTTGTATTTTTTCATATTCTAAATATCCTTTGGTTTCAAACAAATAACTTTCTTGTAGCTGACTCACCAGCACCTTTATCTTTGCTGGTTTTCCAATTTGTACATTTGCTTAGGGATGTATTATTAAAATTTGATAAATCCATATTTTTGCGGACATAAAAAATATGTTATTAATTGTGGATAATTGTGGAGATTAACGTTTTTAGGCGACACACGCCCTTCCTGTAGGGATCTATGGAGGAGTTACCATCGAGCCGCAAGCCCTTATCTCTTGCCGTACTGCTCCATGTTTAAATAATGTATAAATATATATGTGGCCTAAAGACCACTATATAGACCGCTAGACCGCTATATATATATATATATATATATATATATATATATATATACATATATATATATATATATATATATATATATATATATATATATATATATATTCTTAGAAAGGGCTTTAGTGACTATGTGAGTAATATATACGGATATATTGGGTTTAGTAGTCAATATATTGGCCTTTAAGTAAAACTCTTTTAGGTTTGCTAAGCTTTCGAGTTTATTTTACTCTTTTTCAAAACATACTAAAAATTAACATAAAAAATTTTACATTAGAAAAATGAAGTTCTTATGTCTTAAATAGCTTACCCTTGTGAGAATTGTCTTTTAAAATTAGCAAAATTTTACATTTTGTCATTATAAATATTTTGACATAAATAAAAATTAAATCAAATTTAATGTCATTATGTTAATGAGATAATGACAAAATGTAAAATTTTGCTAATTTTAAAAGACAATTCTCACAAGGGTAAGCCTATTTAAGACATAAGAACTTCATTTTTCTAATGTAAATTTTTTATGTTAATTTTTAGTATGTTTTGAAAAAGAGTAAAATAAACTCGAAAGCTTAGCAAACCTAAAAGAGTTTTACTTAAAGGCCAATATATTGACTACTAAACCCAATATATCCGTATATATATATATATATATATATATATATATATATATATATATATATATATATATATATATATATATATAGTTATGATGTTTTGTTGTATGTGATATGAGCAATGAGTGTTTAAAATAAAATATATGAGTATAGGGTTTTTATCGCGGTTCTTAAAGAATTAGTTTGTAAGTACTTTTTGAATTATCTTTATTATAACTATTATGAAACAGACATATATATCTAATATAAACAATATAAATTTAAAACAACCTATCTAAAATTTAAAATTTAAAATTCTTAAAATTATTAAATTATATTAACAAAATTTGGTACCTTTCTGTCACTGAACGCCTAAAGTTTTCCAAAATCAATGTTATAATCACCACTAAATATCTTCTTAATCAGCCTCGGTTATCCTTGTATTTGGGAAATTGCATATAGATATTATAATTTAAAATTCTTGTAATTTCTATATAACATACCAACTCCAACTGTATCTGACTTAATGAATTCTTCCAAGATAATCCTTTCTTGTTATTTAATTTAATTATAACTGTATTGAACTAATTTTCTTGATAAATCTAATTTAATTACTTAATTGTACCTGACTGACTTCTTCTTACTTAATCCTTTTTTCTAACTTAATTTAACTTAAATCACTTCATGAATTATTCTCACTTAATCAATTGTAACTGACTGACTGACTGACTTAATGTAACTTAATTCTTAAATTCTCCTAACTAATTCACTTCATAATCAATAATTGTAACTTACTTAATAATCCCCTGTAACTAACTTATTAATTCGCTCTTGCTTCAAATTACATTGTTTATATATCTTTTCAGGGTTCCAGAATTATCGGGAAAGAAATCATGTTCTAAACTTTTCATCTCATCCATAGATGAAAGTTCTGGAATCCTCTACTATGCAAATAGTCATACTGACGTTTTCCAGAAAATTCCTTGCTTTCTATAGATAATTTAACCGACATTTAGGCCCTCAGATCGGAATACAATATTATATATACACTAAACATCTTACATTAATATATTATCACTATTTTACATCTGTAATAATATTTAAATTAAAATTCCAAACTAATATTTAACCCCATTTTTCATCTGTCAAAAATAAACAGTGTATATTTGGTTGCACATGCACATGGCTGACTTAAACATATCTACTATTAAATAAAATAAAAAAAAAACTTCTTAAACGTAATTCTTATGCTAAATTCTTAAAAATACCCTCATATAATTATTTTTTAATAATATTTGCTAGTATATGAGTTATAAATTATTCCTTTAACCACTATTTAAGTAATTTTATAAATTAAACATCATAATATTACTATGCTAATTTCTTGTATATCTAATTATTTTTCCAATATATATATATATATATATATATATATATATATATATATATATATATATATATATATATATATATATATATATATCAGGAAATTGTTTCCGTGAAAACTCTCGTTTTTCTTTGAGGTTAATCATTTCTGGTAAATGTACTGTAACTCCACTTTTCAAACTAATGCTTCTAATTGTATAATCAATAAGTGTGTCTGCTTTCAAAGTAGTTTTATCTGAAATATCACCTGTATTTACTGTTTTTCATTTTCTGTATTCTTCACAACAGTTTGACATTTTTTGCCCCAGGAATTGACTTTTATGGCATTTTTTTTATTGCTTTCATCTTGGTTCTTGTTTTTCTGATCTTTTTTGTTTGCTTTTGCATCAATTCGATTTTGTTTTATCAACTCGTTCTAATTTTATTTATTCTTCTTCTGATTTTTTTTTAATTTTACGCCTATCTGCATTTTGAAGATCTGAAGGAGTGAGCACAAAAAGCAACCTTTCTGTTACCTTCTTGCCCTTTCTTTCTGAGTGTTTTTTTCAAAAAAAAAATTTGTCGATTGAGGTGTAAATTTTTTTAGATGATGAGTTTTATTGATTAACTAAAGGCAGATTATTGGATGTCGATTGAATGTCTAAAGCTATTGCATCTTTTGTGATATTTATAATATTATACGAAATATTACAGTTTTCTGGAAGTTCAAATCGAAAATCCAAAATCAAATTTTCTTCTTTTAATATCAGAAATGTCTTGTACATTGCATATAAATTAATTGCAACCTACAGGGTTAAGTGTAATATCTGAAGATATATGGATTTCTGTGATGACAGAGGTATCTTGTATGTCATTTGTGATTCCGCCTGTCTCTGAAGTCTGAATCTTGAGTAGATCTATAGTATTTTTAAATAAATTAAATATAATAAAGAGCAATTTTCAATCTCCATATAGTTCTACGCAATTGTCCAAACTTTCAAATTCTAATATTTTTGCGGCTCAAACAGTGTATACAAAATCTTCATATGTTATTGATTTTGTCATAGAAATAGTATGATTAATACCTTTATTCGGGTCTTTGAACATTCCTAAAAATTTGGAATAATCAGAAGCTGCAGGATTCTATGGATACAATCAAGATGCTTTAAAGCTAATATTTATACAATCGAATTTTACTTGACTTATGGCTGTATTTAGTACCAACGTAATATCCTCTTTGGTAACTACTGAGTTTGGGTTTTCGTGTCTAAACTTTTATACTGCCTGGTTCCAATTTACATTTAATGGTTTAAATGCAGCAATATCTGCAGGTTGTATAATTCTGGTCACATTGGGATATATTTCCACTAAGATAATTTGTAGCTTTAAACATAATTCACTGGTTTGGATGACTCAGTGAGTTTTATGTTCATAAGCGAACAAAATGACAGAAATTTAGTGTTTTTCGCAACTAGGTACCGTTCGCGTTATAAAAAAACTGGTACAACTCCTATAACCGAAAATCGTGTTTTTCAGAATGTGTGTTGATCTTGGTACATGTGTCATTCTAATTTCTAGGGCAACATTGATAGTTCAATAAAAATATTGTATCAAGTCCATATTGCATCAACCCTCTCTCTGGGTATTAAATTTATTAGATACGGTTTTTTAATGTTAATAATAATAATAATACCTATATAAAAAACTTTAAACATTTTTTAAGGTTCTTTTTTTATTTAGATTTAATGCAATTTCGTTATCTGTGATGACGACAACGAATTGATTCACGAACCATTGTGTCAAGTCTGAACACAGGTTTATATTGGGAAAAAATGTACCAGTTTTATATAACGGAAACTGTACTTATATAAGACGTTTCCGATGTATTCATAGAAGTTTTTATTTTTCATCCATTCTATATCGCTACATCCTATGTCCCATTCTCGTAAAACCGAATTTAGAAGATTGCTAGGAATTCGTTTATAAGGGTAAATAATAATTGGTGCTGTTATTTCTCCAGGCACTGCAAAGGTAAACATAACCGCAAAATTAACTTTGGAGTGATCCTTTATTTGACATACATTTTTGCTTCTCTTTATTGCCAACCCCCATTATATTTATAAATATAAGCAGGTTTCATCACCATTTAAGACAAGTGAAGAGACTTGAAAAATATCAATGTTATCTTTGCGATGCAAGTATTCTTAAACACCGGTGAACCATTTTTTATATCTTCTTTAGAAACAACTGAAATTGCTGCGATTATCGCTTCTGGAGTTCTTTTACTTAAACCTGGGTGTCGCTTTAAAAAGGATCTATACAAACGTCTTCTGTATATATATATATATATATATATATATATATATATATATATATATATATATATATATATATATGTATATATAGATATATATATGTATATATATATATATATATATATATATGTATATAAAACACTGTTTTTGATGGGTTGGAGTCAATAAAAGGGGCTATTTGTTGACTATTTTTTACTCGAGCTTTCGATTGTGATTACAATTTTTATCAAGAGCTTCTAAAAAATACAAAATGTCTTACAAAGTTGAACTAAAAATAAAAAAATTTTTGTTAACTCACCAAATAAAATTAGTTTTTTATATAAAACTACTGCTTACATATTAAATACAAAAAATATTAATAAAAAAATGTCTTATTCTAATAAATGTTTCTCTGCAAAATTTTGATGAAGTTTCTTAAGAAAAAAAATTGAATTTGTAAACAAAAATAGAATAGCTACAACCAGCCTAAATGTCATAAATACTAACTTAAAAATTTTTATTTTTGACATATTGTCAAAAATAAAATTTTGTTTAAAAAATTCTTCTTTGTTTAGTAACAAAAAAGAAGAAGATTTATTCACCATTGATAGATGCCCGAAAAAATGTAACAAATACATGGAAAATTCAAAATGTGATATTTTACTGACTGCATATATAAATTAAATAGAAATTATATAATTATAAATTTTGCTTAAATTTTGAATTTCTGACTTTTGTTTAAATTATTATCACTTTTGCTAATACAAACCATTTCCAAAAAAGTTCTTTTAAATTTATTACTTTCATTACATAAAATTTTAATATTATCAAAATCCATAATATGGTCTTTGTCTATTACATGCTCTGCCAAAGCACAAGATGGTTTCTTAATTCTACAATCACTCTTGTGAGAAATAATGCGATTTGAGAGATTTCTTCCAGTCTCACCAATATACTCAGCTTCACACTGAGTACAAACAATGCTGTATACTACATTTGTTTGATCTAATTTGTCTATAGGATATTTAGTTTTGGAATATAAAGATATAATATAAATATATACATATATATATATATACGTATATATATATATATATATATATATATATATATATATATATATATATATATATATATATGTATATATATATTTATATATATATATATATATATATATATATATATATATATATATATGTATATATATATATTTATATATATATATATATATATATATATATATTTCGATATACATAGTATATTGTCATGGTATTCAAAATTGAGTAGAAATATTAAATGTACGATGAAATCAATATTTCAGAGATTATAGAAAGTAAAAATAATCCGAACTGCCTGGAATTAACCAAAGGTAATCTTCGTCATAAATAATCTTTTGTATAAATATAACAAGTGGATAGTGTGGGTACAATGAATAGAAGTTAACGATGGTTTTTTCCCATAAGCCATAAAGTGTTTCGTAATCTGGGTTTGCGCCACGAACAGAACAATAAAAATAGTTACATAGTTACATAAATAAAAATAGAACAGTAAAAAAAAGTAAATGCTTTTCGGAATCTTTAAATACCCAGTTGAAATTAAGTGTCCTTGTAGAAATAATAGGAATTAGGAAAGTTTGTAGGTATTTCTGATTTTACGTGGGGAGTGGTATGCAAATTTCTGATTGGCCGAGAATTTGGAAAGTGATGAGATGGGTGTGTATAATGAGAGGTTGGATGGATGGATAGACGAGATGAGATAGTTAGTTAGTTAGTTCCAGTTTCTTAAAGTGAATGGTTGGTTTTTAAGGTGGTCTCCAGGGGTAGAAAGTGATAAAGAATAAGTTGTGAGTTGGTGAAGTAAGTGTGTTCGACGGTAGCTGATCTGGTACAAATTTGTAAGTAAACTTTTTCTACATGTATTCTACGTATCGCTGTTTATTTCGAAATAAGAGATTAAGTTTGGCGAGAGAAAAAAGGGCTGGCATCATTGGAAAGGTACGTGCATTCGAAGAAGAGCATTCAAGACACTAAATTGCAATGTCTTGTTTAATATTGCCAGTTACATAGGAGGCTGCTGAGAACTGATAGTTTATTTTGCATAGAACGAGGAATTGGACAACTCAAGGCAGAGAAAGCCTTTCAACGGGAAAAACATTCATAATTAATTTCAATTTGAGAATTTTGGGTAAATTTTTCAATAATTATTTATATATAATTTTTGTAAAGTTTTAAAATTAAAATTCTTGATATTACGTTAACTAGCGTCCCACGTGGGGCTTTAAAATATCGCAATCTTTACATTTGATGATAGGGAAGGAGAGACGAAATAACTACAGGTGGTCCGGAGATTTTGAATAATTTTTGAATTTTATATTATTTTGACAATTTTCCATTTGACAAAAATTTGATTTATTGATTGATCGTATTTATTAAATATTTATTGCTTGGAATTATTTGATTTTACTTTACCAATGAATGTTCAATATTATTTTATCTACTATTCGTATTTTTGATACTTGTCGTGAAAATTTATTACATTTGGGGAGAGATAAGTGAATGTCTGCAACATAAAGAGTGTGGTAAAATTTCACATTTGGCGGGGACAAAAAGAGTAACAAAAAGAAACAACATGTCTGTCACAAGGAGACAAAGCAAAATGCAGAAAAGGAAGGAGGATAACAGAGAAGATGAAACAATTTTGGAAGAAGGATCGGCGAATGAAGGAAATGTTACAATAGTTGAGGAGAAAAAAGAATAATCAGGAATAGATAAAATATTACAACAAATGCAACTCCAGTCACAAAAAATGGAAGAAACAAAACAAACAATAGAAGACAACAACAGGAATATAGAACAGTGTTTAAAAAGTTATGAACAGAAAATTAAAGGATGTGTAGAGGAGATAAAAAGAAATGATACAAAAGATAGAAGAGATTAATGAAATTAAAAATAAAATAAAAGAACAAGAAAAGAAAGTAGAAATCAAGATGAAGGAAATTAAGATTGTCCAGAAAAAGGAATTAGAGCAGTTAGAAGAAAAATTTGAAATGGCGCTACAAGAAGACAGGAAAGAAGTAGAAAATACAATTTGGCGGGGACATTAGAACGACACACCCAGTAACATTTGTTAAAAATTTAAAAACCAAATTGCAACATATTGGATATTTTAACGATTGCAAAGAAACAATTAGGAACCATCTGAAAGAATGAGCAGCGTTATGGTATAAAAGCAAAGAGTATAAATTTGAAAATTGGACAGATTTCGGAAACAAAGTCCTTAACTAGTTTTGGGGGAAATAAACAAAGGGAATTTAATCAAGAACTACAAAATGGAAAGCATACTGATGAAATGGGGATATATGAAGAAAAATATGCATTACAGATATACAAGAGTTCAAAATATCCGGAATACAAAATATTCTACCGAACAGCTGGTAGAAATTATCAGCAGACATTTTGAGGAAACTTTGGAGGATCACGTGATCTTAAGAAACTACCAAGATATTGATAGTTTATGCCAATTTTTACAGTTAAAAGAGAAAAGAAGGCGAATGAGAAATAGAAGACAGAATGACCAATATAATAGACCGGAAAGTAGATAAAAAGCAAATTATGACCAGAAAAACCGATATCCCAGAACAACAAACGAATATAGACCGAGAAATACCAACAATTACAAAAGACAACAAAGTTACAATAACAGAAACGGCACACAAAACAGAACATATGAAAGGAACAATAGGGACAGAGTTGCACCTAATCATCCGAATAGGAATATTATCGAACAAAGGGACGAGAAAAACAATCAAATCAAAGAAAGAGTTTATACAGTTGGCGGGGAACGAAAGACAAAATTCGTGCGGGAACAATGAATAGAAGTTAACGATGGTTTTTTCCCATAAGCCATAAAGTGTTCTGTAATCCGGGTTTGCGCCATGAACAGGACAATAAAAATAGTTAATAAGTAAATGTTTTTCGGAATCTGTAAAAACCCAGTAGAAATTAAGTGTTCTTGTAGAAATAATATGACTTAGGAAAATTTGTAGGTATTTCTGATTTTATGTGGGGAGTGGTATGCAAATTTCTGATTGGCCGAGAATTTGGAAAGTGATAAGATGGATGTGTATAATGAGAGGTTGGATGGATAAATAGATGAGATGATATAGTTAGTTAGTTAGTTCCAGTTTCTTCAAGTGAATGGTTGGTTTTCAACGTGGTCTCCAGGGGTAGCAAGTGATAAAGAATAAGTTGTGAGTTGGTGAAGTAAGTGTGTTCGACGGTAGCTGATTTGGTACAAATTTGTAAGTAAACTTTTCCTACTTGTATTCTACGTATCGCTGTTTATTTCGGAACGAGAGATTAAGTTTGACAAGAGAAAAAGAGGCTGGCATCATTGGAAAGGTACGTTTAATCGAAGGAGAGCATTGAAGACACTTAATTGCAATATCTTGTTTAATATTGCCAATTACATATGTGGCTGCTAAGAACTGATAGTTTATTTTGCATATAACGAGGAATTGGACAAGTCAAGGTAGAGGAAGCGTTTCAGCAGTAGAAACATTCACAATTAATTTCAATTTGAGAATTTTGGGTCTAATAATATTATATCAAATTGTTAACGTGTGAATAAGTTGTCGATAGTCGAAAGAGATCAAATTTGTTCTGAGAGGGGACAGAGCTATGGAGAGAATTGGATAATTCATACAAATTTTTCTTGGTACAATCGATATACCAAAATTGCATTAGGAAGGAAACTGAATATTACCTGATTTGTTTATGTAGAATAATAAGCTCGATTTTAGATTGTAATTGTATTATATTATCCATACATTATTGAAGGTTCACGTACGTAGAACGATTTTTGTTTGATAAACATTGTATGCTAATAATTTTTGGAGGTATTTTAATCAGTTTATTTTATTACGTTATTATCATATCATATTATGTTGTTTTATTCTGTTATTCTTTGGTCCTAAACCATCAGCTGTAAAATATAGAAATTAAAGCACGAGTAAAAACCTGAGATAACAAATTATTAAAAGGGTGTGATATAAATCATAAATCAAAAATTTAAATAATTTTTTATTTTATATTTTGTATATAATTTTTGTAAAGTTTTAAAATTTAAATTCTTGATATCACATTAGTATATATATAAATATATATATATATATATATATATATATATATATATATAATATATATATATATATATATATATACTATATATATATATATTGGAAAATTTGATCTCTTTAGAAATAAAAACAGTAACTGATAACAGGTCTGGGAACATCAGAGTCATATATTTTACCAAAGGTAACGAAAATGTAAATGTTAAAAGTTTAAGTCTTGACAATATATTATTACTATTTTGTTTTTCATGTTTACCTTTTTCATTATCTTCGAAAAATAATTATTTTATTATATAATTCTGATATCAGTCACTATTTATTATTACGATACCATCCGCGAAGATCATTGACCAAGCAGCCATTTTCCTTTACAGTTGTAAAATAATAGTGTATGTAAAACAAATAAAAGAGTTTTAAATAGGGTTAAGGGTACAATTGTTGGCCGGTCACTAGTGATGGGATACATTCACAAAAATCCGAAATATTAAGATTTTCAGAAACTATAAGGAAATAAATATATTTGCATTTAAATTTGGAAACATTGCTATAAGTATATTTGATCTAATTACCATCTCTATCACTTAATATTATTTAGTTGTTACTTCGTGTGTTGTTCAAAGCTTAACAGGGGCATCCAGTTTTAAGAGATTTTTAAAGAATTTGTTAAGGAAGGCTATTCAAGAGGTTACTTATCTTGGCTAATACTATTGTGTATCTAGGTATATTAATGCTTAATGGCGACTTTACAGACTACATCTTACAGAGTTTTAATATTAAGGTTATAATTTTTGTTGGTAAATTTGAATGGCCAAGCACCATATCTTAAATTGCTGTACCTACTTTAAATTAAAATATTTATCAAAACTTAGGCTTTTTTAGTAACCTAGTTTGGTACAAGATAAGATATCTCAAGCATTTTTTTTCTTTTTTAAGGCAATAATTAGTGGTTGGCCGACGGCCAATCACTAAACCACAAGATGGCCAATAACTGTAATGTGTAATATGAATATATTTTTTGTCCGGATTCGTATTTATATAATTACGACTATTTTAGTTGTTATAAAATTAGTGCTAATGTGAGCATATTGAATCAAGTTTGAAACGTCCTTATTGCAGCTAACAATATTACTATTAAATAATTTTTATTTTTAGAATCAAAAATGTCAAATACCCGGAAAGATAAAACGAATCACAAACAATATATAGAACAAGATCTTCAGTCTGCTTTTCATGCCGTAGAAAATGGCATGAGCCAACGAAAAGCTGATAAACAATTTAATGTACCAAGAGTAACACAGCAGTTTGGAACAAGCGAAAAATTTTGCGAAAAGACTACCCGTGGTCCCATTTCTATTTTTTGTTTGAAAAAGGAAAATCGTTTAAAGCATTGGATCATAACTTGACAAGACAAGGAATTTTTAGTAAGAATGGAAGATTTACAAGATTCGATTAAAAGTTTCCTTGACAGAGATCTACGTGCCAGTCGTTTTAATGAAAATCGGTTCAGAAGACGTTTGTTTAAATCCGTTTTAAAGCGACACCCAGGTTTAAGTAAAAGAACTCCAGAAGTGATAATCGCAGCAATTTCAGTTGTTTCTAAAGAAGATATAAAAAATGGTTCACCGGTGTTTAAGTTAATTTCTACTGGGTATTTACAGATTCCGAAAAACCATTTACTTATTAACTATTTTTATTGTTCTGTTCGTGTCGCAAACCCGGATTACGGAACACTTTATGGCTTATGGGAAAAAACCATCGTTAACTTCTATTCATTGTACCCGCACTATCCACTTGTTATATTTATACAAAAGATTATTTATGACTAAGATTACCTTTGGTTAATTCCAGGCAGTTCGGAGTATTTTTACTTTTTATAATCTCTGAAATATTGATTTCATCGTACAGTTAATATTTCTACTCAATTTTGAATACCATAACAATATATATATATATATATATATATATATATATATATATATCCGTATATATATATATATATATATATATATATATATTATATATATATATATATATATATATATGTATATCTTCTTCTTTCTTCTTCGTCTAGCCATTCACGTCCACATCTGAACATAAGCCTCTTCAAGTATTCCCTTCCATTGTTTTTTATTGTACGCTACTTGTAGCCAATTTTTCCCGGCAATTCTTTTCAGATCATCTGTCCATCTCATAGGAGGTCTGCCTCTGGGTCTTCTGTGTTTAGATCGCTCCTAGCTACATGTCCAGCGTATTCTCATTTCAACTTTAATGATTTTTGTGCACAACATCGGTGACTTTGGTTTTCTGTCCATGTCCATGTCTGATGTGTTTGTTTTTTTGTCCTTAAGTGATATACTTAGCATTGCTCTTTCCATCGCGTGTTGAGTGACTCTAAGTATATTCATATTCTTTTTTGTGATTGTTCATGTTTGTGCCGCATAAGTTAATATCGGTATAATGCATGCATCAAAAACTTTAGATCTGAGATGTTATTGAATTTGTTGATTTCTGAGTATATAGTTTAGTTTACCGAATGTTGCCCAAGCCAACTTTCTTCTTCTTTTTATTTCTTCAGTTTGAATTTTACTATTTAGGATTATTTTTTGTCCTTCATATATTCAACTTATATATATATATATATATATATATATATATATATATATATATATATATATATATATTATATATATATATATATATATATATATATATATATTTCGATCACATCCCAGGGTCTTTCTCTTATAATAAGCCACCAAATTAAAAAAAAGCGGTCCTCAGTTGTTGCTAAGAGTTTTTTTACTTTTGCTAACTTTAGACTACTCCCGTAGGACTTCCAGTACTTCTGAAACCGCTGAGGGCTCCTTATAGAGGGCTACGCGACGGACGATCCAAATAATCCAGATTAGAAGAGTTCGCCGCAACATAAATTTAGACTTACCACGGGAAACGGAAACTGTGTCGCACTTTGAATTACATTTCGGGAGATGCAAATTGCAAAGTTTCACTCACACGATACGGTCGCAAACCTTTGCTTTAGTTTAGTCTGGTTTGCTTTGCTTTGAAGAGATAAATTACCAGGTTTGTTGTGGTGTACTGAAAAGTATTAACTTAAGGTTTGGATACAAAGTTTTATTACGTGCGGCAATGTTTAATACTTGTGGAAACATTTCTGCATAATAGAAAAAGCGTATGCAAAAGTGCAATATATTTTTCAATTTATTAAATTTAAAATATGAGAACTATTTTAAACAGGACAGAAGTTGATTACCACTTACTGTGTATACTTAATAAGTGAGAATTAAAAAAAAGACTACTTCGTCATAAGAGATACCCAATAACCATAATTGTAGCTTTCCCTGATGATGATGGGTATCGAAATAGGCGAAATATATTGAATACTATAAAAAGAGTATACTTTGTCTATCAACTGTTTACCCAAATATTTAAGGAAACACATTTGGTATATTTACCATATAAATTAATACAAAATTTAATCATTAGTATTTAAACATATATATAAACATATATATAACATATATATATATATATATATATATATATATATATATATATATATATATTATATATATATGTATATATATATATATATATATATAAAATATATATATATATATATATATATATATATATATATATATATATATATATATATATATATATATATATTTAAACAACAATTTTTGGACATCTAAAAACAGTGGTTTGATTACTGTACCAATTTATGACCACCTTTTTGCTTCAATAGCTGATCACTGGTCGGTTATTGGACAGAAATTAGATTAACGTATAAAAATTAAAGTCCCCTAGTCATACTACTAACAACACTCTATTTAACAAAACATCCGTGGACACAAACCCAAACCAGAAAGCGATTAGCTGGTCGTCTAATGGAAAAGTTTTACAATGATGAATCATAAAGCGACCACCATAAATTAATCAGTAAGTTACATATATATTTAGAAAAATAACAAATTAACTGTATTCATTTCTTTTTTATATCAAGTTATATCACATTTCAACATTAAAAAAGTTCAAAAAAAAAACATTCGATGTAATTAGATAAAAATTGCTTACCTTCGCTTGCTCCTAGTTTCAGGTTCATAGATATTATTGACAGTAAAAGATGTAAATAAAAGATGTAAAACTCTCGAGAGAGGACTTTCGGTCCCATACATTATAGTCAAAATTGTGCATTGTCTTTGTACCAGTCTTTGGTAATTTACATTACATGTTTTTAATTCTTTTTGTGAAAAAACTTATACAATTTTTTCACAAACAATTTTACAACTTTGACAAGCTTTTACGGCATTATCCTCAAAATTGTAAGTAACATCAACTTAATTAAAATAGATTGTCATTTTTAATGTGAAACTATTTGTAGCTTATCCCTGATTATGTCGATAACTATCGAACTACAACGAAATATTGGATTAATAAAGGACTAAAGAGGACACTTAGCCTATCCTTTGAGCTGTTTTTACCCAAAGAGTCTTAAAGTTTAGTATATATATATATATATATATATATATTATATATATATATATATATATATATATATATATATATAGTCTGTAAGTTTAAAGTAAGTTTAAACGGTTCACAGGGTTTGTTTTTGCAAACAAAACATTTTAAAGTAAACAAAATTAAAAAAAAGTTTTTTAGCACTTCATACCTTAAAATCTAAAAATCTAACCAACTTATGAGTAAAATATCAAATATGTCAGGAGATATGAGAACACGTATACTAAAGTATTATAAGTTAACACATAATATTAGAGCTATTGGGTAGCGGGTAGACACTCTTTACGATACCGGTAAAGACAGGTCTGCTTCAGGGATGCGCCCCTACCCACGCGAGCTCGGCTTTTTCTCCCAATCCTCTTCCGGGAGAGAAGCGGATCCTAATCCCTAAATCCTACCCACCAACCCAGACCTACCCAAATCCTTTCCATCCCTCCTCAATCCGCACTGGACCAGCGTGAGGAGATGACGGTCCAAACCTTCAAGTCAATGTACAGGACAAAAAAGAAAAGGCCCCCAGTGCCCAGTACTTCCCAGAGTCTTGATCACGGCAGAGATCAAACAACTAAGGGAAGGGGGGTGCTAAGAATCCCTGGATAAGACCCGGCTGCCACAAGATGACAATTTGGCTATGCTCCTACAATATTCGAACACTGATGGACGACAATAGATTCCCAGAAATGGAAAGTGAACTAAAGGATATAAAATGGGATATCCTTGGTATATGCGAGACCAGAAGAAAAAGTGATGAGTATATAATACTAAAAAATGGCACACATTTTATGCATAAAGGTGGCGAAAACACTGGAGTGGGATTCTTGGTAAAACAAAGCCTCACACAGTGTATCGAAGAATTCAAGCTCATATCAGACAGAGTAGCATATCTCATCATCAGGATTAATAAAGGAACCACTCTGAAAGTGATCCAGGTGTACGCTCCGACCAAAAGCCACGACGATGAAGAAGTAGAAATATTTTATGATGAGATAAGAACAGCTATAGAAACAAAAAAAGCAAATTTCGAAATACTATTAGGAGATTTTAATGCTAAATTGGGCAAAAAAGAGGAAGATTATGAACATTTAATTGGTAACTATGGCTACGGGAAAAGAAACGATAGAGGAGAAATGCTTCTCAATTTCATGAATGAACGTAACATGTACTCAATAAACTCCTTTTTCAATAAAAAACCAAGCAGAAAATGGACATGGATGAGTCCCGATAAAAAGACAAAGAATGAAATAGATTATATCTTAACGAAGAATAGAAACCTAATAGAAGACGTATCAGTATTAAATCAGTTTGACTTAAGAAGCGATCATAGACTAATAAGAACAAAACTAATAATTAACAAAAAACTAGAAATAAAAAGAATACATGAAAAAAGATACAAATGGACATCTGAAGAAATCAAAAATAGTGAATTTAATAAAAAGATAGTGCATGCATTAAATCAAGTTAGCATGCAGCAGATAAACTCCAATGATATTGATGATGAAAAGAAAACGAAAAATTAATAACAACAACTATTGAAAAAAATAAGAGTATGAAATGCCTCAGACCGACACTAGGACGACGTCAGATGATATCATTAATAGAAAAAGACGAAAATGAAATCACAAGTAGAGAAAACATACTGACACGAATAGAAGAATTTAACACAGAACTTTACAGATCACATCAACAAGATGATGAGATGAGACCAGCACGAAAATTAATAAAAAATGTTGGATCAGAAATAATGCCAAAAGTAACAATTTCAGAGGTAACTACAGCATTGGAAAACATGAAGAGAAATAAAGCTGCAGGAGAAGATAGTATTACCACACATATGATATTAGAAGGAGGTTAAGAACTAATTGCAATTGTAACTAAGCTTGTGGACAGTTGTTTACATCAGGGCAAAGTCCCTAAGAGCTGGAACAACTCTAAAGTAATGTTATTACACAAGAAAGGTGATAGTCGAAAATTGGAAAACTACAGACCCATCAGCCTACTGTCACACCTGTTTAAAATACTCACCAAAGTCATAACTACTCGACTAACAAGAAAATTAGACGAATACCAACCATATGAACAGGCAGGTTTTAGAAAAGGTTATTCAACTTCCGATCACCTGTTAACTACAAAAATATTGATAGAAAAATGTAACGAATACAAGTTTCCAGTTTTCGTAGCATTTGTAGACTACGAAAAAGCTTTCGATACCATAGAACACACGGCCATAATAAACGCAATGCAAAATTGTAGAATAGACAGCAGATATATTAACTTAATAAAATAAACTATGAACCAAGCTACAGCTACATACTACCTAAATGAAAATGAACACACGATCACTGTACCTTTAAACAGGGGAGTCAAACAGGGATATACTTTATCATCCAAACTGTTAACCTTAGTTTTGGAGGACGTTTTTAAAAACCTAAATTGGAAATATAAGGGAATAAACATTAATGGCCGCTACCTCAGTATTCTACGATTTGCAGATGACATAATCCATATACCTACTGACCTACAAGAAATGCAAACCATGCTTGTAGAACTACTTACCGAATCTTCTAAAATAGGACTGAAAATGAATTTAAACAAAACAAAAGTCATGCACTCCGAAGACACCGTGACAATAATAAACGATAAAGTTATAGAAAAAGTTGAAGAATATATATACTTGGGACAAAAAATATTTCTAAATAGGAAAATTCAGACTGAAGAAATAAAAAGAAGAAGAAAGTTAGCTTGGGCAGCATTCGGTAAACTGAACTATATACTCAGAAATCAACAAATTCAATTACATCTTAGATCTAAAGTTTTTGATGCGTGCATTATTCCGATATTAACTTATGCGGCAGAAACATGGACAATCACAAAAAAGAATATGAATATACTTAGAGTCACTCAACACGCGATGGAAAGAGCAATGCTAGGTATATCACTTAAGGACAAGAAAACAAACACATGGATAAGACAGAAAACCAAAGTCACCGATGTGGTGCAAAAATCATTAAAGTTGAAATGGGAATACGCTGGACATGTAGCTAGGAGCGATCTAAACAAATGGCACAGATCAATTTTAACCTGGAGACCATACCAACACAAAAGACCCAGAGGCAGACCTCCTATGAGATGGACAGATGATCTGAAAAGGACTGCCGGGAAAAATTGGCTACAAGTAGCGTACAATAAAAAACAATGGAAAGGAAGACTTGAAGAGGCTTATGTTCAGATGTGGATGTGAATGGCTAGACAAAGAAGAAGATTAGAGCTATTAGAGCCCAGATATACTTTCACCCATTATTACAAATAATAATATTAAATAATAATACGCTTTTAAGTTAAAATAAATGAAATTCGTAACTTTTTGATTAATAAAAATATTGCATTTATAGTTTCATTAAAAAGATACTACAACTATTCGAATTTCGTCGAACGGGGTGGTTTTAATAAGGGTAGAAATGATGTGTTAAATAATTTAAACAGTAAATAAATATAAATTTAATATCACTGTATAATTAAATAACTCCAAATTGCTTGAATTTACAATTATATAGTTTTTGTTTCTAATTGGGCTAGTTTTCACCTCTAAAATAAAAGTAGCAAATAACGGCACAAGAGCAATTTTGAAGTAAAGGGTAATTATAACCTAAATACAAATTTCGATGCAAATTAGTGAAGAAAAGCTATATAATGCCATTGTTTTAATTATAACTAATCTGTGTGCTGAGATTCAGAGCTTAAACTATGATAAAATCTTAAATTATGTTTCTTAATGTTAAATGGCATTTATTTACTTTATTAAAAGATAATTTGAACGAATTACTCACTTCGAATTAAAATTACCTAACGGCATAAGTTCAAAAGTAAAGTGGAGGGCAAGTAGAACTTAAAAAGAAATATTTATGCAATTGGATGATGACACAAAAAATTACACGGTAATACGTGAAATACAGTATCGCCGTATTTCACGTTCATTTACTGGCCTAATTATTTGATATATATTTGTAGCATAATTTAAAAAATAGCTTGAAGAAAATTAGTATAAAAATAGGCATATTAGGCTAGAATTTCTATTAATCTATCTAATGTTAACTTTAACATTGACTTTATCTTACTTCCGACAGGTTTTTTTTCGTTTAAAACTCCATGAATAAATTTTAATGAATTTACTGCATTAAAAGATTGTAAAAGATGTGCTATCATGCAATTTACGTCATGCAATGCTAGTCTGTGAAGTTGACTAAAGAATTC
Organism: Diabrotica balteata; assembly: GCA_918026665.1. NCBI lineage: Eukaryota > Metazoa > Arthropoda > Insecta > Coleoptera > Chrysomelidae > Diabrotica > Diabrotica balteata. The sequence continues at coordinate 85,277,652 of OU898276.1, forward strand.
GGTTTGTTCCTAATGAGAATAAAAAATAAAGTATGTACTAGGTATACGAAAATAATATACTTCACTTCAATATATAACTCACAAAAATACGTATTTTTTCAAAAAAGAAAAAAGAAATAAGCCGTCGCGAGACTACTGCATATATGAAATATCTATACTATTGTCTTGATAACAAATTTACTTAAAGATAGCTTATTAACCATTTGTGTTCTCAATATAAATTTTAAATTTATTTTTACAAAAATGTTTTGATACCTCTCAGATTGGCCAATAACACAATAACATCTCTCAAATTCACCATTCACGGTGAAACCACCGGTTCATACGAAATTTTTAAAACTATACAAATTGCAACACTACCATCTACCATCAAAGGTAGCCTCTATTGAAAACGCCATCGATTGTATGTTCTAAATTCGTCCTTTTGAGGATTTTGACAAGCACCACGCGTCGGGGGTGTGACATTTCGTGACGCTGCTATCCTATTCTTAGATGTGAACGTCTTGAACAGCAACTTTATATGAAGATCCAGGATAGCGGAATCTACAGGAATCCAGCTCTGCATAAATACCTCAGAAAAAAATAACAGTCTATAGTCTTTGAAGGACACGATCTCTTCGGGTTAATGCAACACATAGTGATTCGTACGACGATTTCTAGAAAGATCACTTCAATTATGCTCCTGCTTGATGGCATCAAATTGTTGATGTCGTAATTGCACACGATTTTCTTTAAATTAGTTAGATCGCACCATATATCCTCCTAGCTTACCTTGTCAGTATACGACTTCCTGGTCACCTTATACGGTAATGATTGAGGACCATTTTCTAATCTAAGTACTCCTCCAACTAGGCTGCTGATTTTTTAACTTGTCCAAATGACCAAACTTCTTATAAAATACGTACGAGATTAATTTAGTCATCTTAAGATCTTTGGCAACATAGTGGGCTAGAGAGATGTTATGCGGATTACTTAATTTGTCATTAATTCGTTAAAGCTTGGTTGCCGGTCATCTTTGATCTCATGTTGAAGGGTTCGTGCTTCTTGCCACGTTCGTGCCACAAGATCACCTACTTTATAGCTTTTATTTTTGCATCGAGAATCATATTGATCTTTCAATCTGTCACAGGGCAACTGGATGTATTGTCGGGCAAGCTCATGAATGACGTATATTCTTAACTTTAGGCGGTCGATATATTGTATTATTTTGAAGGTTTGCAGCCAAATTCTAGGTCGCAGGGCAAACAAACTTTAGGACCTAACATCAGGCAGATTAAAGTCTGGTCTGTAATTTTATTCACGGCTGGCAGGTAGGCCATTAGAAATAAATGAATGTGTTGGTCCCAATCTCTGTGATGTTCTAATACAATTTTGGACAGGTTATTACCCACCTTTTGGTTCATTCCCTCGACCATTTCATCTGATTAAGGATGTAGGGGTGTCGTTCTGATCTTATTAACTACTACTAGGATATATGTATTTCCATCATTTGTTTTTGGAAATGGACGTGCAATGTCGATTGCTACTCTTTCCATAGGGCTACCTTGCACAAAGTTCACCTTTCCGGCACTACCTTCTTACGTCATGTTTACAGTTCAACTATACAGTTCAGTTCATCTATTTGCACTGTTTGTTTTAAATATAGTAATATTCTTATGTTTATTAAAACAATTTTCCTAAATAAAAAAAACATATTCAACAATTTTTTTATTCTTGATTGATAAAAAATACATGTTTTTAACATACACCAAGACTGTATAATACAAGTAGACATTTACCAATAAATGTTATAGAAAATGGTAGTTAACCAATAATTTGATCATCGCCAAGCGACTTCGAATGTTTGAATGTTGACCTTCATTGGTGTATCTCGACATTTACTAGATTTCGGGCTTTTACCGTAACCTATACATTATACATTATATTATGCTATCGTATAGTATAACTCATGACTTTTATATACCCTATATATTTGAATATATTTATGTTGAATAGCTGTTTGAATTTTTTTTTCGTGTATAAGTTAATTGCAAAAAATACGTTTTTAATAAATACAAAATATTTCAATTACTATTTATAACTGGGAATAAGCCACAATTAAAGATAAAAAATACGTTTATTGACGTTTCAATTTCCAATTCGGAAATCGTTCTCAAAATACAAACAGTAAATTAAACAAATTTTGTTTTTTGTTACATAGTGAAAAAATTCTTCTAATAATTTAATTTTATCTGACTCATTTATATTGACAATTCAGACATACATTATGCATTTTAAAGTAGACGACTTTAAAATGATATTGCCAATATTGTTGAGTTGCGCTCCTGGGACGACTTTACTTATAAGATAGTTCATTCGATTACATGAAATCAACTTTAAGTTGAGAATATCCTTCAGAAAAAATCATAGTATGTAATTCGTCTTTAAAAAGACAAACACATGACATGATGACAGTAAAATTCTCCTGTTAGTGATTCCATAGTAAATTATGAGGGAAAAACCAGGAAAAAAACCTCATAATACTATCCCGACATTGTAAGTATTTGTTCGTGAATTTAGTTTACCTTCAACAAACATCAAAATTCTGATTTTATATGTTACGTTATTTAAAAAACATAAATGATGTATCCTCTATATGTTACTGACTTACTAATACTGGTATTTTCTTATTAAAAACTTCCTCTTTCAATATTGGTAACCAGATCCTACTACATTCTGCCGAGGAATTTGCGACACAATTGGCATCATTTAGCATAATTAGAGCCGCTTCTTTGATTTTTCTTTTTTTACCATCCGTTTCTTTTAGGACTATATTTGAATTATTCCATTGAACCCTATGTTCATTATCCCATGCGTGTTTACATATTTGAGATCTATCAAATTCTCTATTTTTAATATAAGATTGATAATTTTGATTGATGTTTGTTGAAGGTAAACTAAATTCACGAACAAATACTTACAATGTCGGGATAGTATTATGAGGTTTTTTTTCTGGTTTTTCCCTCATAATTTACTTTGGAATCACTAACAGGAGAATTTTACTGTCATCATGTCATGTGTTTGTCTTTTTAAAGACGAATTACATGCTATGATTTTTTCTGACGGATATTCTCAACTTAAAGTTGATTTCATGTAATCGAATGAACTATCTTATAAGTAAAGTCGTCCCAGGAGCGCAACTCAACAATATTGGCAATATCATTTTAAAGTCGTCTACTTTAAAATGCATAATGTATGTCTGAATTGTCAATATAAATGAGTCAGATAAAATTAAATTATTAGAAGAATTTTTTCACTATGTAACAAAAAACAAAATTTGTTTAATTTACTGTTTGTATTTTGAGAACGATTTCCGAATTGGAAATTGAAACGTCAATAAACGTATTTTTATCTTTAATTGTGGCTTATTCCCAGTTATAAATAGTAATTAATTTACAATGCCACAAGAAATTAGCTTCAGAACAATACAAAATATTTCAGTACGGCACATTCCTGAAATCTATTTTTGCCTCACAAAATCCGTTTTATTTAGAACAAACGTTTTTATTGCGTTTTTTATCTTTAATTAGTGGTAAGGAGAGGTAATAAAACCTAAGATAATAGAAAAAAACCTAATAGAATACCGGAATGACGTGTGTAGTTACGGCTTTTATCTTGAATGATTACAGCTTTTTTATCAGGATATTAAGAAGGCTACGAATATAAATAATGTCAGCTATTAGTCTCGTAAGCACTAAGAAAATTTTATATCTGGTTCATTAGTTTATCATTTATTCATATTATAAACGTGTTTAACTTACTTATAATAAAAACGGTTTTGATAAAGTGAAACGTGGAGGTTGTTAGACAACAACTAATAAAACTTAACTCAGACAAATACTTAACTATTTCTTCTCTTTTAAATATATAGCTTCTTGTCTCTTTTTAATATCAAATTTAATTTTTATCTTTTTAGCGATCTATAATTTTTCGAACGGCCTTTCATAATTTTATCAATAGCAAAATTCAAACCATTCTGATAATTGAATAAGTTTTGCATATTAATAGAACGTAAGTAACTCCTAAAAGTATGACTATAACAATTGTGTGGAAAGTATTTAGGAAATAAACATAAAACTGAATTTATTATAAGATAATAAACTTTTGAGAAAAAAAAACAAGACTAAATAGGAATAAGGTATGTTCCAGAAATAAACATATTGTTTTAAAATATAAAATAAAAATGTAATTCTTTAGACTTGTCTTAGTGTAGAATAACTAGAATAGTCACTTTATCAAGTTTGAACGCGACATCCGACTGAGTGGCGTCTGACGTCTGACCCTGTTAAATATTTTTCACACCTAAATAAAATAGGGGTAATTTTTCCGTTACAGCATTATGTAGTGTCTTATCACTTCCAGTTGAAACATGGCCATCGAGGCATCGCATCGAGTAATTAAAAACTCGCAATTCACGTATTAACACCTTCACGGCGGTTCGGGACCCCGAGGTCCTGTACATGTCATGATCTAAAATTTTTGTAGTAATCTTTCTTGACTTTCCCAATATTCGAAAGGCGTATTTCCACTATTAGTCAACAGATGTCGATAGTTCAAAGAGCGCCTTGTGTAAAATTTCGCGGCAAATCTCATAGTAACCGAAATGAAGTTCGGGACCCGGGAGACCCTAGCCGTATTATGATAATAATTTTGATCGTAACACGGTACGTACCGCGGAGGTCTTCCGATCTTTTTAAGTTTTTTGTCAAAACTGCAGTATTGTATTGATCTTTGAAGGTAAGTTATTAGTACCTATATATTTATTTATAGTTTTTAGACAAAAATACATTCAAATTACTATGTTTTGGTTTATTTTGCAATCTAAACCATTTTAGACACAGATGTTTTTCCATTTTTTCATAATTGAATACTGTATGATTCTATTTGTAAGACACAAGGTAGAATCTATATAAAATATATATATATATATATATATATATATATATATATATATATATATATATATATATATATGTGTGTGTGTGTGTGTGTGTGTGTGTGTGTGTGTGTGTGTGTGTGTGTGTGAAGATGCTTTAGATTGTAAAATAAACTTTTAATTGTTTATTTCATTGCACTTTGCATTTTATACAAATGTATTTTTGTTCCAGTGTTTCAAAAATGAACAGAAGAGCGACCAAAATATTAAACCTAGCTCTTGAAACTGAAAAAGAAAACCAATCTTCTCAACCAAAAGTCATTGTACAGAAACTAGTAGATTATGACGAGTCACCTGTCTGTTCTGTTTTTTCGGAAGAATCTCATAATAATCCATTACAAGAGCAAAATGATATTTATTTTGGAATGGTTACAAGAGTTACTCATGAAAAAACAGTAAATCAAGACAATTATATCATGGAAGATGTGTTCGAAGAAGAAATGGAATATGACCCCTCTGAGAAGACTGCTATGTGTGAAAGAACTAATATCGAAGTATCAAGTGATAATGACGATGAGCCATTTTCTAGTGACGATTCTATAATAGATAGAAACTACATGCCGTCTTCTGAAGAAGAGTCAATTTCTGAAACAGAATCAGATTTATTTTCTGTCTCAGATGCAGGGGATCAAGATAATCAATACTCTGAGCAAAATGTCACTAACATTCAAAGTCAACAATGTGACCTATGGGGGCCTATTTTTCCGAAACTCGACCCATTTGTAACAAATTTTACACAAAAGTTAAATGTTAATATGAAAAATATCAAAGAACCGCTAGACGCTTACAGACTTTTTTTAACCGACGATGTTTTGGAACTGATTGTTAGAGAAACTAATATGTATGCAATCCAAAAATTAGATATTTCCAAGAAAAATAAGAAAAGAGTTGAATGGAATGATACCGATAAAAATGAAATTTTATCATTTTTCGCAATAATTTTAACAATGGGCTTAGTTCCTTTGCCGACACTTAGTGCTTATTGGAGTAGAGACGAAATGTTTCACAATGCATTTGTAAGTTCCATCATGCCCCGTGATAGATTTTTAACATTGCTCAAATATCTACATTTTTCCGATAACATGGTTGCCAGTGAAAATAGGCTCTGCAAAGTAAAACCATTGCTCGATATACTGCTGGAAAACTTTAAGTCTGTCTTGACACCTGGCCAAGAGATTATAATAGATGAAAGCATGATTCCTTGGAGAGGCAGATTGTTATTCAAACAATACATTCCGAATAAAACACATAAATATGGAATCAAACTATACAAATTATGTACAGTAGATGGGTATACGCACAATGTGATAGTTTATGCAGGTAAAAACTGCGATCCGGTTAATATTAGCAGTAACAGTCATTCAGAAGACATTGTACTAAAATTAATTTTAAGTTTAGACCAGAAGGAGGGCAGAACCTTATACGCTGATAATTTCTATTCCAGCATTCCTTTAGTGAAGGAATTGTATCAAAGAAATATTAAATACTGCGGAACACTTCGATCTAATAGAAAAGGGATTCCAAAATCTTTTGAAAGAAAGATGAAAAAATCTGAGGTGTATGGAGAAGAAAGTGGGAATTTAAGAATAATAAAGTGGATAGATAAGAGACCAGTTTTGATGATCACATCTGATGCCACACATGAGGCGATTCTTGTAGAAACTGGTAAAAAAGATAGAAAAGGGAATGAAATAAAAAAACCAAAATGTATTACTGATTACAATAAAGCTAAAAAAGGTGTGGATATAAGTGATCAAATGTCCGCCTATTTTACGGTTTTGAGGAAATCGCTAAAATGGTATCGAAAGCTTTGTTTCGAGTTGCTTTTTGGAACGTGTGTTGTAAATGCATGGGTTGTTTTTCAGTTAGCCACAGGAAAAAAGTTGTCTATGATGCAATTTAGAAGGCAATTAGCTCGGTCGTTAGTTACTACGGATACTGGAGATAAAATAAATAAAACACCAAAACGAAAAATCCATACATTTGTAAAACCGGAGGGTAAAGGACGCAAACCAAGAAAAAAGTGTGTAGGATGTTATACAATGTTACGGAAATCACTTTCAAGTCGAGAAGCGGATAAGAAAGTTAGAAAAGTAATCAGCTATTGCGCTGATTGTACAGGTCAGCCAGGATACTGTTTACCTTGTTTCAACGAAAATCATGTAAATTAATTTTTAATGCATATTTGTTAATTTTGTCCAAGTATTTCTTTTATAAATAAAATACACATTTTTCTTTTAAAAATTAGTCTTATTTTTTATTAGTCTTAAAATTAGTCATATTTTTTATTATATTTATTTCCTGATAAAACCTTGTATTTAATACAGAATTGTCGACATTTATTTCACATATTAGATTTTTAAGAATATTTGTTTATATGAAAAAAACAATGTAAAAAACGGCACTATTAGGGACGCCGGACGCCCGAATCGTATATGAATACAATCTTGATACAGGACGCCCGGGGCCCGAATCGTATTGTAATACTTTCAGTGGAAATAACACCCGTCGTGAATGTGTTAAATATTTCTATCCGCCGAAATCGGGCATTTTTCTTATACCGATGTTTTTCTTTTACGTGTTATAAAGAAAGAGTACATTTGATATTGTATAGTAAGTTACGGCCGTGTTGGGCTTCTCTACTCTTAAAAGATTTAATTATAAATCGATAAACTCAAAAGTGATTTTATTTCTCTGGAGCTATATTTGCTCACAATAAGAATCCTTATCCTTCAACGGTCACTGAAGAACCAAACCTATGGAGATGCATCCATTCACAAGTCCCTTAAAGTAAGGCTTGGAATCCAAAGATTTCTAACTATCGTGATGTAGGTAGCCAGGTACAAGGCTCTCTCAAAAAAGCTTCGTGCGCCTCTGCAGTCTTATAAGGTAACGCTAGTCCTTTTTTGCTGAACATTTATGTTACTAGCAAAGCCCGAAGTTGGATAATCCTAGCATTGTACGGAAATTATTGTCTACTTCTAGCATTGCACCCCCTAACTGTACAATGTCCGAATTGATTAAAATTAAAAATGATTATCGAAACAATAATCGATTTGAATCGATTATTGACAAGCGACACACCAAATCAAAAATCGAACATTTTTGTTAATTATTATTTCATATTTTTATATTTTCTATTTATATATAAAATTGTTCTTTTTCGAATTGACAATGTGATAAAATGCTGCGTCAATCTCAATAATAAGAAGAACTTGTTCTAAACTAGAGTGATAATGTTAGTGGAACATTTCAAAGCTTCAAGAGATAGATGCATTACTATAATACAAAAACAATGTTTGTGATACATTTCAGATTTTCAACAGATGTACAGTGTATAGTTTAAAATAATTTAATCCTTCAATCCAGAAGTCTGAATCCCTAGTTAGTTATGGACTTATAACCTCATTAATTTTTGTGTGTCTTTAATATCAAATGGGAAATAATCATAAAAATCGATATCAATCGATGTATGTTATATTTTCCCAAATTTTGACGCATGGCTACTTATTGAAATTTTATACAAAGTCCGTCGATTATGTCTATTTCGAAGATTGTACATTAAAGGGGTACAATGCTAGAAGAGGACTAGATTTTCTGTACAATGCTAGGAATATCCAATATCGGATATTCCTCATAACACATGTAAGGTGAATCGCTCTAGAAGGTACATTTGGAGTAACAGATCTGCTGTTTAGATCTAGATAGCGTCTACCACGGTGCGACCTGGATGCTTGAATGGATAGCTGAATATTTCAAATATTTAGCTATCCATTTGTTCCGACAAAAAATTGTACGGAAAAACTTCAAAAACAGTTTTTCTTTCATTTTCGTTCGATCACCGCAGTTAAGCAGTATTGGTTGCTTGGATTAATAAACAATTGGGAACACGGCATGCTCTTAAAATGTGAAACCTTCCTTCTCCGAAACGGCTGCATAGATTTTTATTGAAATGTAAGTTGATGACACTATTTTAACTTTCTTCATTCAAACATAAACAAAGTTAGACAGGCCATTCACGTTCCGACTTTGAGTCCGACTAGTGGTCCAACTTCTGCAGTTGGATCTAAAATCGTGAGTGGGCTAGTTCGATTAGTGGGACAACTAGTGGTACGAGTCGGAACATCTAATGCAGGCCATTCACGTTCCGACTTGTGGTACGACTAGTAGTCCAACTTCTGCAGTTGGATCTCAAATCGTGAGTGGGCTAGTTGGATTAGTTAGACAACTAGTGGTACGACACGGAACATCTAGTGGGACGACTTGAAGATCCGACTTCCGACTGGCGAAGAAGTCGGAGCGTGAATGGTGAAGTTGGAAGTCGGATCACAGGTTGGATCGAAAATTTCCTGTTAGTTGACCTTCGGCACCTGTTACGTATGAGATTTCTATGAAATACTTTACGCAAAAATCTCTAGTTCGCAAATATTTAATAGAAAATAAACTTTCAATTGCACAAAAATTACCTTTTTGTTAGGGCAAATCATTTTTTTTTCTGTAGATCTATTTCGGACATTTCCATACAGGTAACTTTCCGATACTCTGGATTGGCTACGGAAGAATTATTAACAAACAATGAAAATTAAATCATATTTGTAGCAAAAGATCCCTAGTTCGCAAAAAAAAAATAATAGAAAATAACTTTCAATTGCAAGAAAAATTATTCCTATTAAAAAGATACGACACACACACAACAAAATAAATCCCAGCTCCAGTTTAAAACAAATTAAATATAGATTTTATACCTACACAAATATTTAAAAACTATAATTTTTTCCTACATCTTAAAAAGTCATAAACATCAAGAGTTAAAAAAATTAATTAGTTCCGCCCTAGACAAATAACTAGAGAAACGAAACCTGATTTTTAAACATACATATCATAATATATATTATATTTGCGTAGTGTTTATTCGATACATTTTTTGGTTAAGCGATGTACACCGTCGTGAAAACAACCTAGACTGAAGTAGTACCGCTAGTTGGATAGAAAGTCGGAGCGTGAGTGGAGACGAGCATACTAGTCCTACTAAGTAGGACCACAAATTGGAACGTGAATGGCCTGTCTTATGGAACGACTTGAAGGTCCGACTTCCCACTGGCGACGAAGTCGGAGCGTGAATGGTGGAGTTGGAAGTCGGATCACAGGTCGGATCGAAATTTTCCTCAGCCAGTTAACCTTTGGCACCTGTTACGTATGAGATTTCTATGAAATACTTTATGCAAAGACCTTTAGTTCGCAAAATAAACTTTTAATTGCACGAAAATGACCTTTTTGTTATGGCAAATTATTTTCCTTTCTGTAGATATATTTCGGATATTCCCATATAGGTACAATTTCCAACACTCTGGATTGGCTACGGAAGAATTATCAACAAACAATGAAAATTAAATCATAGTTGTTCTGAAATTAGACTGTTTCCTTATATTTTCTGAAGTTATTTTCTTGTGGCAACTTATGCAAATTTACTATTTTAATTAGAAATAAGCGTGAATATTAGTTAGAAATTAAATTTGTTTGACGTTGAACTAAAGTTGGATCGCTAGTTGGATAGCAAGTCGGAGCATGAGTGGAGACGAATATCCAACTAATAGTCCTACTAAGTGGAACCGCAAGTCGGAACGTGAATGGCCTGCATTAAGTTAGAATCGATGTGTGAGATTTTTTTATACTGATTATTGGATTACCTCAAGACCGTGGTAAACAACCACAAGGAGATGCACTTTTACCACAACGCTTCAACTTAGCTCTGGAGCACATAATCAGAAGTGCAAGAATCTAAAAACCTAATAGAGTATTTCATCAAGAAGGACCAAACTTACTACTGGCATTTGCAAACGATATCGATCTAATAGAAAACACACGATTAAGGATGAAGGAGACTTTCGTGAGGTACGAGAAGGAAGCAGAGAAGATGGGGCTCCAAATCAAAGAAAATAAGACAAAATATATGTATATGAGCCGCAATAACCAAAGCAGAGACATAATCGGTCAGAAAATCCCATCGATGACTTTAACTTTGAGTGCGTTAAAAAATTCAAGTATCTTGGAACAACAATAACTGGTCTTTTTGCTCTCCAAAACCTTATAAAATCGAAAAAACTAACACGACGTACGAAGATACAGGTCTATAAAACAATCATACGACCCGTTGTGATGTATGGCAGCGAAACGTAGACGATACCAAAGGCAAACGAAGAGAGACTATGTGTTTGGGAAAGAAAAATCCTAAGGAAGATCTTCGGTCCTGTGCTGGATGAAGGATCAGGACAATATAGGATAAGAACTAATAAAGAGCTGAAAGAACTTTACCCAGATGACAACATTATAAAAGAAATAAAGTCCAGAAGACTACAATGGGCAGGACACCTCAGAAGACATTCTGACGAACGAACAGTAAGATTGGTGTGGTAGGAAGTCCCAACTGGAAAGAGACCACGTGGACGCCCTCGTCTTCAGTGGCGAGATAATATAGGAGACCTAAGCTCTATGGGTGTGGAGAATTGGATGGAGGTTGCTCAAGACAAAAAACAGTGGAGGCATGTTGTCGAGTCGGCTAAAACCCACGAAGGGTTGTAACGCCAGGGAGTAAGTAAGTAAGAGATATCCAACCAAAGAAAAAGATGTATTTGATGACTTTTCTAGTAACTTTCTTCGGTGTGAATCTGTCTTTGTAGTTCACTCTTCCTGGATAAAAAATAAACCATAATAAAGTATATAAAAATGAAAATATATTAAAATGAAATGTTCCTTTATAACTATAAATATTGACTAAAATGACAGATTTTGCAAGACTCGATCATTACTCTATTTGATACACGAAACATTTCAAAATATCCAAACACAAATCAACACTTTTTGCAATACATGTTCAGATAAAATATTTGTATATTTTTCAGTGTTTTAAAAGTGTTTATAATTTACATAAAAAATATTATATATTTGAATCAGCTATATTTTTCTCCACCCACTTGAATTGAATTTGTCCGCCCACTTGAAAATTGATTTGTATTTCACTGAAAAACTGTGATTATTCACCCCCGTACGCGTTTAAGTGTCAATGTACTAATATCTTTTATCACGAGAAATTGAATAATAATTGTTAAATTGTTCTATAATAATAAATAAAAAGTATATAGATCTCGTACTCCTGAGCAATGAGCATTTTACAAGATTTTTTATTGGCATGAGTGAGGAGTACTTGTGTCGAGTCAATTGGGTGTACGTACGTGGCACTTAACCTGCTAACCTAAAGATTTTTTTTATAATTTAAAACGTGATACAATTGAATAAAAAAAATCACCCTAATGTAACCCATTTATAAAAAATGTGAACAAAGTCGAGTCCCACTTCTAGAATTCCAATTTAAATCAAATTCAATCGAAATTTTCTTTATTGCAGATGCTCAGTCTTCGAAGACTAATGCAGGGGGACGCCAAACACCCCAAAGCGCCCTTAGGAAACAATTTCAGGCCACCGCAACCGTTGCATCATCGACCAGTACGGACAAATATTGACTTCAATGTTAAACACCGTAGTGATGTAAGTATTTACACTCTGGGCAAACAGTAATAAGCCTTTTAATGGGAATCTTGTCGCTATTCGGTGTAGAGTTTGCTTTGTTAAGAAGTAATAGCAGCATTTAGGGTGACACAAGGGCGAAAAGTTTTGGATAAAAAATTTTAAATGAAATTTTACGGGCGTTGTAGCTATAATTTGTTTCTAATAGTTAGATCTTAATTTTTACTGATTAAGATTTCGTAATCGGCTAATTTCAATATGACAGTCTTAAAGTACATATTTTTTTTAAATAAATAAAAATAAAGTGAATGAAATTACTTTTACAAATATTTTTTTGTTACTTATTTAAATTGTAAAATTATAGTAACAATTATTTTTTTTAATTTGACAAATATTATTTATTTTGTGTTGTTTTAGCTAAAAACTACTTAGTCTACAATGAATTTAGATAATGAATAACAATAACAAGTATATTAGGATAACTAAAATATTTATAATTCAAAACGTCGACACCATATTATTTTTTAATTCAATTTGTGTTTTTTTCAGTATAGGAAGAAACGGTTTGTATTGAAATTTGAATTTCAACTTTAATTACTAAATGTTAGTATTGTGTGATTGTCTAAACTCTAAGTATTGTTCTGCAGTTTATATCTTGTGGTACCTTCATGCAATTATCCGTAATGACAACAAACCGCAATCTTGAAAATTTGGCCACTCAATTCCTTCTTAAACGATGTGGACCTCTCAAATGGTTCTAAACGCTGTTTCCCTAGAAATCCCTGAAATAGGGTTCAGCACAAACAATCGGTGATTAACTCAAAAAAACTGCCAAATAGCATTTTAGGCCTCAATTCACTTCTTAACTTAAAAAAATTGCTGGCTTTTAAGACTACACGCCATAAAATCTATCTCTTTTAAATCCAAATCTCAACTCTTCTAACTGTTACTACACTTCACTGTTTTCAAATGACAAAAAACGAAACACATACCTACAATAAAACCAAACGCTTTGGCCTTCCATCGTAGAGTGACATGGATATTTATTTGACGCGCAATATTAGGCGAAATAAATATTAAACAGATACAATTACTGTTATTGTGTACAGACCAGAAATGTTTATGTTATTAGTCCCAGCGACCCAAAAGGATTGAGAATATTTTTCCGTGTTTTAATATATATCAGGGGAAATCGAATTGCAACAACATATTTGCTTTATATATTAAGCATAAAGTAAATGAAAAAAGTGCAATTGTTAATACAATCAATAATTCCTTTTATTAAAAGATATGTATATGATTTAGTTTTGGCACTTCCTAAACACAAAATTCATGAAAAAATTAACATATTCAACAATCATAATCAATATATACAGTTTTCAGTTGAGTAATAGGTAAATAATTCTCTACCATTCCTTAATATAAGAATTGTAAGAACTACAGACAATGTGTTAAAAACCAGATGCTTCAGAAAACCCATGTGTAGTAATAGATTTTAAAATCCATAAACCATAAACCCATGTGTAGCTATTACTCACATCATCAAAACAGGATGAAAATGAACCTTATAACAGGAATAGAAGAACGTGTTTTAAGGCTTTCTCATCCACATTATCTACAAAAAAATCTTCAGTTGTTAAAAAATATTTTAATTAAGAACTCCCATCTTCTAGATATGCTACAAAGGATGTTTGTTTCTAATATTGTTAATATAAATAACTTAACACCATTTCTTGCTAAATCTCAGAACATTTTATCCCACAATCAGAACACCTGTCATCATTCATTACCTTTTATACCATCACTAACACCTAAATTAATACAAACACTAAAGATTACTGACAACATAAAAATAGCAACAAAGAACATTAAAACTGTTTCATCTTTATATTCCAAAACTAAGCATTATAATAGACAAATTAGATAAAACAAATGTAGTATTTTTGAGTGGTTGTCCTCAGTGTTAAGCTGTGTATGTCGGTGAGGTCAGAAGAAATTTGTCAAACCATATTATTTCCCAAGTGATTGTAGAACTTGACTGTAAAACCAACTTGTGCTTTAGCAGAGCATGTAATCGACAAAGACCATATTATGGATTTTGAGAACATTAAAGTTTTGTGTAATGAAAGTAATAAATTCAAAAAGACTTTCTTAGAAATGGTTTGTATTAGCAGAAGTGATAATAATTTCAGCAAAAGATCAGAAATTTAAAATCAAAACAAAATTTATAATATTATAATTTATAATAAATTATTTCTCTATAGTTTATTTGTAGAACCAGTAAAACAATATCACATTTTAATTTAATTTTTCATATACTTGTTACACTTTTTTGACACCTATCAATGATGAATATATCTTCTTTTTTATTACTAAATAAAAAAGAATCTTTAAACAATTTTTTTTTAAATGTGATTGTCAAATATGAAAATTTTAAGTTGGCAGTCTTAACATTGAGGCTTATTTGTAATTGGTTGCTATTCTAACTTATTTATAAACTCATGTATTTTTGTGTAAAAAAAGTTTTTCAAAATTAAATTACCAAATTTAAAGGGCCTATTGTTCAAACGCTAATCAAAACTTGATTGTAATCAAATATCTAATTACAATTAAATAAGCTATAGCAGCTGTCAAAATTATTATTAATTGCTTATTATTCTTATTGATTTGTAATTAAAAACATGAAATTAATACTAGAAAGAGTTTAAATATGGTTTATTCCTCATAATGTGACATATTTGATTACAATCAAGTTTTGATTAGCGTTCGAACAATCGGCCCTAAGAGAAACATTTATTGGATAATCTAATTTTTAAAATAATATTTTGAAGTGTGTTTAGCAGCATAAATTTATTAACCAAACTTATTTTATTTAGTAAGTTAATATTTCTTTACAGTTTCACTTTGTAAGATATTTTATATTTTTTAGCAGCTCTTAAAAATGATTGTAATGAACACAATTGGAAGTTCGAGATAAAAAAATAGTTACCAAATAGCCCCTTTTATTAACTCCGACCCATCCAAAACATATATCTCTAACGCAAATTCGAGGTGGATAGACTACGAAACCCTGAGATAGTTAGAAAATTTAAACACAAACTTAAAGAAAAACTAGAAGACTCGGGACTAGGACTAGGAAAGAAGAAACCAGAAAGAAAAGGGACAGAATGGTATGATGCAGAATGCGCATAGGCAATTCAAAAAAAGAATCAGGCGTATAGGAAACTCCAAAGCAGAAGGTCAAGACAAAATTCAGAAGGAGTACAAAGAGATGAGACAAACAGAGAAAAAAATTCTAAAACAAAATAAAAAAACGACATATAAAACATTATACAACCAGCTACAAGAACCAGAAAGGCTCAATTCACAAAGCGAAGCGCGAAAATTTTATAAAAACTTGAACTGAAATTATCAATGGGCCGGATCAAATAGTGGAGAGATGGGCGGAGAATTTTGCTGAGAAATTAAATACAAGCAACTGAGAAGTGACTGACAAAAATGGCCACAGTGAAGACGTAGACAATGAGAGGGAGAAAAATAGTATACCAGCAGAAGAAGAAGTTGCCAAGGCAATAAAAAGTTTATAAAACAACAAATCCCCTGGAGAAGATGGTATACCCCCTGAGCTGTTCAAGTATGGAGCAAACGCGTTAAAAAAATACATAATAAAACTTATTGCATCCATTTGGAGAGAAGTAATACTCCCAGACAGTTGGAATGAATGTATTATAATACCTATTCACAAGTAAGGGGATCTACTAATATGTGATAACTATCGAGGCATTACCCTCTTTATAACCGCTTACAAAGTACTGGCTTATATACTTTATGATCATTTATTAGTATATACTGAGGAAAAAATAGGCAAATACCAATGTAGATTCCGAAAAGAAAATCTGATCAAAAAATTGATGAGATTTTTCTTCTCAGACAAACCTTAGAAAGACATATGAATATGGAATTGATAGAAGCGTACTTTATAATGCCATGACAGAACTAGATATTCCGTCGTATCTAATAACATTGGTAAAGAAAACTCATTCGAAAGTTGAGTGCAAAGTCAAGGTACAAAACAGAGTGTCAAGGTCTTTTCAAACACATACTGGATTATGCCAGGGAGACAGTCTATCATGCGTATTGTTTAACATCGCACTAGAAAGAGCCATAGAGAAATCGGGCATAACCACCAAAGGTTCGATCATTAATAGAAGTGTACAGATATTGGCCTACGCAGATGACACTGACATAGTAGCTCGGACAAAAAAAACCTGATACAGGCTTTTAAAACATTAGAAAAAGCCGCGAAGACAATGGGACTGTAGGTCAACGTATCCAAAACAAAATACGTGAAGGTCCCGAACCTCACACAAATAGCGGCACCACAAGATCTGATGACAGAAGCACACACATTCGAAAGGGTCTCGGAGTTTATATATCTTGGAACGCAACTAAATAACAGCAACCTAGTAAGCGTAAAAATAAAAATTAAGAGAAGAATATACATGGTCAACAGAGCTTACTTTGGACTAAAGCAGTTCTTAACATCACACATAATTAGCAGAAAACCAAGATACTAATATATGAAACTCTTATTAAACCCATCCTGACATATGAGACATGGGCTATGGTAAAAAGCGACGGAGAACTGTTAGGCCTCTTTGAAAAAAGAATACTTAGGCACATATACGGAGGAGTACAAGAAAGCGGGATATGGCGCAGGCGTTACAATTTTGAGTTGTATCAATGCTACGAAAAATGCAACATCGTCCGGTCTGTTAATATTAATAGACAAAGGTGGCTAGGACACCTTGAAAGAATGGACACTAGAGACCCCTAAAGACAGATATTATATCAAGAGCTAATAGGAACTAGGAAGAGAGAGGCAGGCCAAGATCTAGTTTTAAAACTGAAGTCGAAGATGACTTAAGGAATCTAGGGGTCAGAAATTGGAAAGCCAGGGCGAAAGATAGGGGGGATGGAGACTAAATCTTAAACAGGTCAAGACCCACACACGGTTATAAGCCAAATATGATGATGATTGACTCACCCATCCAAAACATATTTATATATTTTTTTCAAACGAGTCACAAGTACTTATTTTTTCTTTTATATATATATATATATATATATATATATATATTATATATATATATATATATATATACAGTGTAGGAAAAAGTTTATGGTCGGTAACCTCACCTTACGTGAGATGGAGTGAGAAACAGCTGTTTAGAAAGAGAGAGGTATATTAGGTCCGCCCTTTATATCGCCAAACATGCATGCCTGGAAAGGGGAAGTTCAACGTTGCCAAACTTATTGGATTTATTTGACCTGTTGTTTTTTTTTGCATTTGAACAATGTTCTAAGATAATCCAATTTGGGCGAAATTGATTTAAATGGCAGCTTACTGTTTTTTTATTGGGAATATGCCACAAGTTTACTTTACAATAAGTGTAATATAACATTTTGATTTAAACTTCGGAAATCGTTTTATATAAATAAAATTTATTAATTTTTCGTATTTTAAGTATGATTTCCGAATTAAAAATCTTAACATCAAAATAAGCTTATTTTAAAGTCACATTGCGCCTTCTCAATATGAAATAATAAACTGCATACAATAACGCGACATTAAAAAATATTCAGACACAATAATTATTTGGCAACGTCGGTCCGGTCTTGTCTGGTTTCGCCGACCGAGTAACGATTAGTAGAGGTGGGTAATATTTTTTAAATGCATTAATTTTTTGCGAATCCTGAGAAAACTAATAAATATTTTTGAAAAATTTAAACGCAGAATGAAACAATACATTATTACCGAGGGCCGAAAGTCCCTGAAAACTTCTATAATGTTTGTTTTAATAAGTTATAGGGGTGAAAAAAAAAATACTGTGATTTTTAATTTCAAATAACTCATTCAAAAACCTTTTTGTTTATTCTAAGGGACTTTCGGCCCTAGGTAATAATGTAATCTTTTATTCTGCATTTAAATTTTTCAAAAATATTTGTTAGTTTTCTCAGGATTCCAAAAAAAAATTATTGCATTTAAAAATTTAAATTTTTGTAAACAAGTAACTATGATTGTTTAAAAGTAGTTTATTATTAAATCGCGAATAGTCTAAATTGACATTCAAAAACATAAGTTTTTAAACTTTACTTCTTATTAACCGTCTTCTTTTTTTATTTCAAATTAAACCAGATTTTGAACATGTGTTCACATTTACAATACTAATAGTGGTTAAGTTAGGATATACATGGCGATGGTTTTTCCACCGTTGTAATGGACTCTCGATTCAGGTGTACGTGTAGATGAGCCATCTCCAATTAATTGATCAAAAATACACCATGGATTTAAGTCATCTTTATTGGTTTCTTTTTCTTGTACTGGTTGATTTTCAATAGTACAATCTTCTTGTTCGTTAATTATAGAAGTAACCAGCTTCTTACCTTTTTCTTTAATTTTTTCATCTTCATTTTTATCAGAAAAACCCTGCACTTTAAATGGTGAATCCATAAATGTACATAATAACAATGTGCCACTCTGTTCTATCCCTTTAAATCTTTTTGCTAAACCCGATATTATTAATTGTACTACGTCGGATACTATGGATGTAAGGTTTGCTAAACCTTATTGCTAAATTTACCGTTTGCTAAAATTTTATTGCAAGATTCTTGCAGACAGCGTACCATAACAATCACTGAACTACCCTTTAAGTATTTTTGGTCACTCATTGTACTTGTTATTTCTTTAAATGGCCGTAAAATTTGGGAAAGCTGAGAACAAATAATCCAGTGTTATTTATTTAGATTTGGTCCAAGTCTAAGTCTGTATTATTTAATACCGATGTGGAACGGATTGCCTCTTCTAACTCGGTCATTTTTTTAACATGTAGTAGGTGAAGTTCTACCTAGTTTCCACGTCTTGGATTGGCCGTTTGGGAACTTTGTTATGTTGTAATTAATACTTTAAAAGCCTTTCTGAAGATAAGGTACTTTTTTTAAATGTGTTTTTTGCAGAATTGTCGAAAATAGGACTTTTTATTTTATCTATTATCAAATCAGTTTTGACATAACATTCATGAAGTAATGAACCTGACAGTTTTTCTTGTTGGCAGTTTATATCCAGCAATCCACCCTGCAAACTTTTTAAAAGCTGGTTCTTCACCTATGGAAAACGGATGAAACGAGTATTTGCATAAGTTTAGTGAATCTTGAAAATCAACCAGTATAAGAAAAAGAGACTGATAAAGATGACTTAAGTCCATGGTGTATTTTTGATGAATTAATTGGACGTGACTCATCTAAACATACACCTGTATCGAGAGATATAAAAGAAGTCGACATGTATTTGTCTGATGATATATTAAACACAAAAAATTTCGAATGGAGATTGGAACTGTCGATTACCGTGGTGTAAAAACCACCGTCATGTATATCCTAACTTAACCACTATATTCATAAAATATTGTAGTATTGTCACAAAATCTTTTCCTTGTGAACACATATTTAAAATCTGGTTTAATTTTAAATAAAAGAAGAACACGGTTAACAAGAAAAGTTGAAAAACTTGTTTTTAAATGTCAATTTAGACGATTCGCGATGTAATAATGTGTAATGTGAATGTAAGTACTATTTGTATTGTTTAATTTATTTTTCAAGTTATAAGAAATATATCCTTCGTTAGGTTCTTTCACTTCAATACTTATACACATAAATGATAATAGCAAATATGTTTCTGTACTCGCTAATTTGAATACTGGTAAACAATCAACTAGTTACAGTTTACGAAAAAACGGTTCCGATAAAAATTTAAAAAACGAGAGGATCCACCTCTAGTTTTTTAGGTATATTAGGATCGGAACCAGAGAATATGTAAAATATCTCTGATCGGAACTATTCGTCTCACGAATGAGCAATGAGTGTTAAAAATATTTATGGAGGGGAGACCAAGGGGAAATATGATTATCTTATCCTTGTCTATTCGCTAAAAATATGATTTTATATCTGCGTTAGATTTAAATTTTACCATACCGACCATAAACTTTTACCTACACTGTATATATATATATATATATATATATATATATATATATATATATATATATATATATATATGTATATATATATATATATATATGTGTGTATATATATGTATATATATATATATATATATATATATATATATATATATATATATATTTACGGCATAAAGTGGACTCCGCCCATGTTAAAATTCAGGTTCAGGTGAGCTCCGTGGTCAAGTGGACACCGATATACGGAGCTCACTTGACCATTCCATAATATTGGCTCTGTCGATTCGTCAACATGTATAGTTTCATAATTTAAAAAAAAAAATTGGAGCCCATAATTATCCCTGTATCATAAATGTATATCGCTTAGTTCACGTGTATATATTATAGGGGTCGTTCAGATCTTTTTCACTGTATATTGGAACCATACGTATATCGGTTTAAGTAAGCTCTGATAGTTTGGCAACTCTGCTATAAGATGTATAATTCTCGCGTAAAGTCTGGACGGTTTATATGGACTCCTTAGTTTTGTTATCATTCATACGCATTACAGTGTGTAACAGATATGTATAATATTAACTACCTGTTTTTGGTAGGTACGAGTTCTCTAAAAATAGCTTTATAGATACAAAAGGATTTTATTACCAAATTGGATTTTGTTTCATATGCGGAAATTTCCTAACGTATTTTGTTAACGTGAATATGTCTTCATAAGTTTTATTTAAGAATCCGATTAATAAGAACTTCTTTTATTTCATCCATTGTTTTATGATATCTTGTATACAGCTTTTTTATTATTTTATTTCTGGTTTTATCTATGTACTACATTTAAGTTTGGATAAAAGGTTATCTCAAAATAAATATTTAAGTGCTAAAATAGATATTTTTGTGTAAAAATGGATAGTAGTGCACAAAAAAAGAAAGAATTTATCTAACAAGCATTATACCACTTCTCCAATATTACATACTTCTGAATGTTTTATTTTCTATTTAGGGGTAATATGTTATCAATATAAGTGAAGTTAGTTTCAAATTTGCAATGATCTTTATAAGTAAAAGCTTACTGGCTATACTTAACATGTTTAGTTCAAATAAATAAACCTTGTCCCTTCAGAAAAGTCAACTAAGAAAGTGTGATGAATCTTATACCACCCCACATTCACACAGGTTAACCGGTGTTTGTAGGCAAGAGTCCTCCAGGCAAATTTAAGGAAGATAACAACCATAAGGAAGTTCCTTTCGAGGGTTCAGATGGGGAGGAGTAGCTTATATTTTTTTGTATATCTTGCAGATGTGATGATCTGATGACTGACTAATTTAAAGCTAAATATACTTACGTGTTAAGTATGTAATTTTGTCACCCATACTAGCAAGGTATATTCGGCAGCATAAGCATAGAGTTTAAGTCTACGTTTTAAGGGTGGAAGAATGTGCTTCCTATTTTGAGCTGACAAGTTTGCGGAGAATATCATTTTTCTGGTTCTAGGTTGCCATTTGGTTTTAAACAAAGTTCTGTGATAGAAACTATCTTCAAGGTATTTATAGCAAGTCCAGAGTTTAAGGATTTCATGACACTATTAGTTCAGGTATATCTTCAGATTTGTGAAAGCGTCTCTATTAGGGACATTTCCGGGGTTTGGCTTAAAATTGATTTATAATCTATTTTTATTATTTCTAATCCTATTCCTATTACTAGTTAAAACTAAACATTTGTCATCATTGTCCGGTTTATTTAGTAATTCTTCTTTCTCTACTCGTTGCTTGGCCTCTCCTTGGTTCTTTTTATGTTGCTCTGGTAGTTTTTTGAACACGCTATTTCCAACACCTTTTCTTCTTTATAGCACCATCTCCATTCCCTGCCGTCTACTGTGATTTTATTGTATCCTATTTTGACCATTTTTTCATTTTCCCTCATTTCTCTTGCTTTATCTCTTAAAGCTTCCATTTTCTCTCTCTCTCCTTTTGTGAGATCCTCTGTAATCCATATTTTTTCGATCTTCACATTCTTAAGTTTGTATTTGTTTCTTAAGATCGTTGTTTTTTCTTCTTCGCTTTCAAGTTCAATTAAGCATGTTTTTGTTCCTATTTTTTGTGCTCTTTTAATATTGGTTTTGACTCCAAGATGATTTTCTAATATAGTAGTCATTCCCTCTTTCAATGTTTTTGGGCCTTCAGAGTCTATTTTTGATCCACTGATGATTATATTCTTTTTTCTTTGTCTAACCTTTCTAATGAGCGTTTTAGATCATTTAATGCTTCCGTTATCTTTTTGTTATCGGTTTTGGTTAGTTCGTTTTCTCTTTTCAGTTCTTCTTTCTCTTTTGTCCATTCTTCCTTAACCCTTTCTATTTCCAGTTTTATGCTTTTTATTTCTTCGTTATTTTGTTTTATCTCTTCTTTAGCTTCATTTATATATCTTCTCATCTCCCTATTTTCTTTCTTCATTTCTGTTTTTAGCGCTTTTATTTCCGTTTTGATCTCCTTATTTATTTCTTCTAGTAGTTTCTTTAGTTCTACCATTTCGCGATTTTTTATGTTATCCTTTGGAGATGTTCTTAACGTGGCTTTGCTTCTTTTGAAGGCTTCCTCCTCGTCGAATGAGTTATCGTGTTCTGGCTTATTTCTTTTGCTGTTCATTCGATTTAGTTATTGTATTACATTTACTTTTAATTTATTATTTTAATTTAATTTAATTCTAATCCCAACTTTAATCAAATCTATTTTAAGGCCAGATCTGGATTTTTGTAATAAAATTATGTGGCTTTTATTTTGATCATTAATTTCTTGTCAGCACTAATTACTTTCTTATCTGCCAAAAAAAAAACAAAAACAAAAAACGCGTAGGAATGTCTAAGCAGGTCGACCCTTCGAACATTCGCCAAAACCACTTTTTTAATCTTTAACTCAATTATTCATTTACTTAAGACTTGTTAAAATTATTAAAATAGTTCTATCTTACTTGTCTGATGGTATTTTCTTTATTAACTACTATAACCTGTATGCACTTAACTTTTGATACTTATTTTTGAACTCGGTTGAATTTTCTAACTTGTAATTCCCGAATAATTTTAAGGTTATTACGAAGCGAAATTAAATGAACCTACTGTTGTCACTTGCAGGATCGTTTCAAATAGTCAAAAAATTAATAAACAGCCTACTAAAATAGAAATATCGCCTATTTAAGACGTAATCCATTACCGGCCCAAGCACTCCTGCTAATGATATAGATCTCATAAGAAACTCTCTCGTCCGCAAACATCTTCAATAAAGTGAAGAGAGCACGAAAAATTTTTCACTTAAAATCAACAAAATGAAAACCAGATACAAGCGAATCAACAAAAGAGACCAATTCAATAAATCTAGATAAAATATTAAAGTTAACAATCACAATTTCCAAAATATGGAACACAAAATATCTTATAAGATAAATTATCACGGTTAATAATAATGCCACTAAAAAATACAGGGAATAATTCCAACTTTAGACCCATTTTAATACATGGATGCGAATTATGGACAATGAGTAAAACAAGTAAGGAAGAATTACGAATATTTGAAAGAAAAATAATAAACATTTTTTAACCTCATTATCATATCGCTACAAATCTGCATAGAATAAGAACACATACTAAATAAAGAAAGCTCTTATAAC
The DNA here is from genome assembly GCA_918026665.1 of Diabrotica balteata. NCBI lineage: Eukaryota > Metazoa > Arthropoda > Insecta > Coleoptera > Chrysomelidae > Diabrotica > Diabrotica balteata. The sequence goes on from OU898276.1 coordinate 85,301,830, forward strand.
GATATTGTTCCGGAAAATAAATCCCTTAAGGTAGATCGGACACATGCATAGACGCCAAGATGTCAAACTTATAAAACTGGTATGGAAGGAAGTTAGCACAGAAAATGCCATATCTAAAAAAAAATAACATTTCAGTTGATTACAGATTCGTGTAAAATCAATCAACTTAGAGAAAATTTGTAGTTAGCGAAGACCCACCCAGTGTTGTAGCGCTACGTTATGATAATGATAAAGACAAAGGAGAAACAGTGACAAAAAGCAACAAACATGGACTAATGGAGTAAAGCTGCTTTAAAATCTTGATTGGAGAGGATTAAAATGAAAGTATAAGAAATACAATGTACTTTCTTAGCAGTGTACTTTTACCTCTTTGAATAAAGTATGTTTATATGGACTTCCTATTTTTGTTATCATTCATACGCATTACAGTGTGTAACAGATATGTATACTAATAACTACCTGTTTTTGGTAGGTACGTGCTTCTCTAAAAATAGCTTTATAGATACAAAAGGATTTCATTACCAAATTGGATTTTGTTTCATATGCGGAAATTTCCTAATGTATTTTGTTAACGTGAGTAGTCTTTATACGTTTTATTTAAGAACCCTCTTAATAAAAACTTCTTTTATTTCATCTCTTGTTTTATGATATCTTGTATACAGCTTTTTTATTATTTTATTTCTAGTTGTATCTGTGTATTACATATAATTCTGAATAGACGGTTATCTCGAAATATAGTGCTAAAATAGATATTTTTGTGTAAAAATGGGTAGTAGTGCACTAAAAAGGGAAAAATGCTTAATTTATCTAACAAGAATTATATCACTTTACGATCATTACATATTTCTGAATATTTTGTCTAGTATTTAAGGGTAATATGTAATCAATATAAGTGGAGGTAGTGTCAAATTTGCAATGATCTTTACTTTATACGTAATAGCTTACTGACTGTACTTTACATGTTTAGTTCAAATAAATTAACCTTTTCCTTCAGAAAAGACCGATTTGGATGATAAAGTCAACTAAGAAAGTGTGATGAATCTTGTACTACCCCACATTCACATAGGTTAACCGGAGTCCTCCTGGCAGATTTAATGAAGATAACTACCATCAGGAAGTTTCTTTCGAATGTTCAGATGTCGAGGAGCAGCTTACTTTTATTTGTATATCCTGCAGATGTGTTGATCTGGCCAGTTTTTTCTTCGATTCTAGTCATAAAATGGGCTGGTATGCGTGGAGTTGATGTTACGTATCTGGACTTTGTTTCTTTCGTTCTCTAGCTACTTATCTTCGGATATTAGGTGGATTGATAGCTACGATATTGTAGAGCTTATGGATGTGAGTCTTAATATAGGTACTCTGAATTTGACTGACTAATTTATAGCTAAATCTACGTATTAAGTATGTGTTGATGTCACCCATACTAGCAAGGTATATTCGGCAGAAGCATAGAGTTCAAGTCTACGTTTTAAGGGTGGAAGAATGTGCTCCCTATTTTTAGCTGACAAGTTTGCGGAGAATATTATTTTTTTGGTTCTCATTTCATTTTTATAGTAGTATTAGGTTTTCATTTAGTTTTAAACAAAGTTCTGTGAATAATAAAGTGTGATAGAAACTATCTTCAAGGTATTGATAGCAAGTGCAGAGTTTAAGGATTTCTTGACACTATTGGTTCAGGTATATGTTCAGATTTGTGAAAGCGTCTTTGTTAGGAATATTGAAGGAGCATACCTAACTTTTTCCGGGGTGTGGCTTAAAATTGATTCAGATTCTATTTTTATTTTGTTTAAGGTATGATTTAGATTTTTCTCTACTTTAGCAACAAAAGTTTTTGGTTATGCAACAATAGATGTATCGTCTACATAATAAAAGTCCTACTATTTACCGGTATGGGTTGTGTAAATGTTATACAGCGTAGGTACGATTACGGTACCCCAAAAAAGACCGTTCTTCTACGTTCTCCATCTGCTATTCTTACCGTTGAGTGATACGAAAAATCTTATGTTGTGCAGGCATACACGGATAATACAAGTGAGTTTATTACCTAAGGGGATATCACATAGATTTTGAAAAAATGCCCTCTAATTTAAGGTGTCGTAAGCGGCATTGAGATTGACAAATACGACTCCTCATACCTGATATTTTTCATACCCGTCTTCGCTGTGTTGGGCAAGATTTAGTATTTGTGATGTACACGATCTCCCCTGTCATATATAGCCACTTTTGTCTTTTAATTTGAGTTTTTCTTCTATTATCGGTTTATATTAAGGATCATGTGCAGATTTATTTTGTATAGCTGACAAAATAAATAGATATATTGGCCGATAGCTTTTGTGGTCGTTGGAGTTTTTGCCAGGTTAAAACATAGTGATAACTTTGTCTTTGCTTTGCTTGTCTACAGACTTTAGATATTAGCCATTGTAGTATTTTTGGTCAAAATTTTATAATTAGTTTTGTGCTCAGATCCTCAATCGGGAGCCGTAATATTGTTTATTTTATACGTGGATAGTGGATCCAAGCTCAACATAGTTAAATGGTTCCCGCAGTGACTAGTTTGAGTCCTTTCTCATTTTAAGTTTTTCTTTGCTTCTTTGCCAGCACTTATTATGTAATCTTCTGCGATCAGTTAAGCGTTTATGTCTGATAAGCTTAAGTAAATTAGAGCGTATGTATAATACCCAGTTAAGTGACAATCATATTATTCATGTTAATGTAAAGTTAATATACTTTTTGCTTATATAATTACTCAATATAGTATTTGCTTTATTTATTACACCTTTCATCAGGCTTATGAATTGTCTTTATCTCTGGATATAGTTTACTTTATCTCTATAGAATAGTTGGTCCTAAAAAGGACCGATTTCACAAAACTCATATTGGAAGAGTGATTGAAGAATTAACCAATTAATTAATTATTCATTACCCAAGGCACGCCCGATTGCGGTGGTCTTATTAGTACTTAAATTTTCGTGAAGGCTTCTACGTTGAACTCCATAAAAAATGACAAAGTATTTACTTTTGACTAAAAATCTAAATTTTACATACTGTTACTTTTAGACGATATTTCGAGTCAAATTTGTATAGTTATAACTGTAGCCGGTCACAACTCATATATGGATAATAAGGAAACAAACAGGTTAAAATAGGTGTACAAAAGTTTAACTACATATCGGCGCCATTGTTCAGGAGATGAGTTTATCCCAGAGATCAAAGATTACATTCTTTTACATGGATATTCTAGGTTCTATTTACTTATTTTCATTACTAAAAAGTATATTTATAATAAAGGCCTTAAGCTGTCTTTAGATTCTATGAAATTTTTTTGGCATAGACTTTTAGTCATTCAGCCAGACTCAACATGGTACAAATAGTTGTTTGAGTTTATATTAATAAATATACAAAACAAAAGACAGGTAAACAGGGTCACTCTCTTCTCGCCTAGGGGCCCATCAAGGTATTTTTTAAAAAGACGTACAACACTAGGCCACGGTAAGAAAAGAATTTGACAATTGGGTTAGAAACAAAGGTTACGTTATTAACTAATGCATAATTATTTACATGGTTATTTTACTATCCTTTAAAAACATAACTAAGGAATCATACACTGCTCTCGAGTCTAGTGGTATCCATGAAAATTTAAACCTATGGAAATTGGCAAATTACAAAATACTGACATAATTCTGAATACCAACTTGGGACAAACAGTTTTCCCCTCCTCAACTTATTCAGTTACCATCTATAACGTGTAAACGCATACTTGTTTTATTATTAGATACAATGAATTTCCATCAAGTAACTTTCAGCAATGTGACAACAAATTGCTATATAACAGTACGAGGCAATATCATCATATTTGCGTTACATTAATATTTATGTGGCAATCAGCTGTAAAAGTCATTGCCGTTTTTCCGATCGTATCATATTTTAGCATAGTCACATAAGAATTCTTTTTAAGCAATATACTGTGTCATATTCTTCTGATTTATTTTGTTGACAATTTATTTATGCTTATTAGTTCACCTTTTGTAAAGCAGTCTGTTTAAATATTAGGGATTTATATAATCTTTTTGTTTATATAATTTGTTTATCGGTTTTACTATTTTAGATATAGTTTCATAATTATAGTTTTTTTTGATTTTTTCTATGGTAATACATATACATACCCAATTCGAAAGGGAGAAAACCAACGAGTTCTAAATTGAACATAGACATTATTCTCCATCTTTTCCTATATGTTATATAGAGATCATCGTCATCGTATAGTCGGAACGCAACAAGATTTTATTACCATTTCTTCCTTTTTGTCTCCTCATTCCTATTGCAAACTCAGCCACATAAATGGCGTTTTAAAAATATATGTCAATATTGCCGAAGTGCCTTTCCTAGGATACTTTTTTTAAGCCTAGTTCGTTTGATTACATGTAATTGATTTGATAGTCCTCAACAGATATGTATTGATTGTAGGTAGGATAGCAGGTGTTGATAAATATGATGAGTCGGTAAGTAGTCTCATTATTCCTAAATCTGCGCCCTTCATCCGTGGACATAGTAAGGGCATTTTTTCTCTTGGGGCATCCTACCAATTTAACTTGGGAATGCAGTTAATGAGAGAGCCTTTGGATAAAGCCAGCGCAACTTTGGAGTTGAGATTTAGGTTCTTGTACCTCGTTGCTATCTTTATATATGTGTTTGACCTTGGCATTAGTTTCGTTCGGTATTGGTTAGTACTCGGACCTTTGTAAGTCGGGAAATACCTCTGATGGCTTTTCTAGCAATCCTGATCTAATTAATACGTTCTCGTTACATATCCACACATTAGCACTGGTTCACTGTTTTATATATCCTGATTTTAGAGATTTATATTAGGCTTCTGGATTTAAAAGTGTTATAAGGGTTCTATATACATCAGTTAGCTACCTGAATTTTCCCTTTTATTTCTTATGTGACAACGTTATCTACGATATCTAAAACGCTGCAATCTTTCAAAATTATATAGCTTTATTTTTACGTTATGCCTTACTCTACATCCTTTCTTTTGTATGTTAAAAAACATTTATTTGATTTTCTCATTAGTGACTATTATACCGTTTTTGCTGCTAGTAGCATTATTTTATAGCATTGTAATATTTAATTTATGGATTATATTCGGATAGCAAATAAATATTCTTTACTTTCTCGGAGAAATAATATTCTAACACACAAAATCCTATTAAATTGCCAAAAACCTCCGTACATATTCTATTCACTTATGAGGGCAGTATAGTCCTGGACTGGCTAATTTTTGGATATTAGGAAACATGAGTGTAGCAGTTTTAATGTTTTCGGGACTGCTACTTGGTATCGGGGAGCAGAAATATCATACCAAGGTATTGCATATAGGAATTGTTGCTTGAACTTTATTATTATTAAACAACACTATATTTCCTAGTAAAATCATTATGACTTTACAGTAAGACAAATTTTCGATGTTGGTTATGAAAACATCATGTACATACCACCGGGTTCCCTATATCGATCTCCAGAAAAATCTTTGTAATAATGATACGGGAAACAGAAAACCAAGAATGGAAATATGCGCCAAGAAACTCTGTGATATAACAGTCGAATAAAATACAGATTGTCGATTCAAATAGTCAAAAAATTAATGAACAGCTTACTAAAGTGGAAATATCGCCTATTTAAGATGTAATTCATTAAAGGCCCAAGGTACAAAGCACTCCTAGCATATGCTAATGACATAAATCTCATAAGAAACTCTCCCGTCTGCAAACATCTTCAATAAAGTAAAGAGAGCACGAAAAATCAACGAAATGAAAACCAAATACAAGCGAATCAACAGAAAAGACCAATTTAATAAATCTAGATAAAATATTAAAGTTAACAACTACAATTTCAAAAATATGGAACACTTTAAATATCTTAGATAAATAATCACTGTTAATAATAATGTCAATAACTAAATACTTTTAGCATAATTCAAATTTTAGACCTATTTTAATACATGGATGCGAATCATTGACATTGACTAAAAAAATAAGGAAGAAGTACGAATATTTGAAATAAAAATAATTAGAAAAATGTTTTAAACTCATTATCATATCGCTTCTTCTTCTTTTTGTGCCACTCCTATCGAAGATTGGAAATCATCAAGGCTATTCTGATCTTGTTTACAGCTGACCTAAAGAGTTCATTAGTGGTGCAGCCAAACCACTCTCTCAAATTCCGCAACCATGACATTCTTCTACGGCCTGGATTCCGTTTTCCTTCTATTTTTCCCTGCATTATATTTTGAAGTAATGCGTATTTATGTCCTCTCATCAGGTGACCAAAATATTCGAGTTTTCTTCGCTTTAGCGTTAACAAAATCTCTGGGTCTTTTCCTATTCTTCGTATTACTTCACAGTTTGTTATTCTTTCAACCCAACTAATCTTCAGCACTCGACGGTAGCACCACATCTCGAAACTTTCAATATTTTTCATGTTGTTCTGTTTGAGAGTCCAGGCCTCTACACCGTATAATAGCGTGTTAAATACATAGCCTCTCAGCATTCTTAATCGTCATATCGCTACAAATCCGTATAGAATAAGAACCCATACTGAATAAAGAAAGCTTTTATAACGATATTGTTCAGAAAAATAAATCGCTTAAGGTAGATCGGACACATGCATAGACGCCAATATATCAAACTTGTAAAACTGGTATGGAAGGAAGTTAGCACAGAAGAAAGAATGCCGCTTAGGCGTCTCAGTAAGCAATGGAGAGAAAACATCCAATTATATCTTAAAATATTAACATTTCATTTGATTACAGATTCGTGGAAAATCGATGAACTTGGAGAAAATTTGTAGTTAGCGAAGACCCACCCAGTGTTGTAGCGCCACGTAATGATGATGATAATGAAAAAGGAGAAATAGTGACAAAAAGTAATAAAAATGGACTAATGGAGCAAACCTGCTTTAAAATCTTGATTGGAGAGGATTAAAATGAAAGTATAAGAAATACAATGAATGATTGATGGATTCGAGAAACTTGAGACTTGAGAAAAGCACACTGACGTGTGTATCCATATTAAATTCCTTAGATTTTTATACTTTTTTTTAGACTTTTATACTAATAGCTTTAAAATTGAATGTTTGGTGAAAATAGCTACGCGACTTTAATGCATCAAATATTTTGTTAATTAAAAATCAACATATTGAAATTAGACAGCAAAAAATTATAATATTAAAGATTAATTTATAAATTATTATAGTCTAATTTTAACTACTTCATGAAATAAATATTACACGCCATAAACTGCAGTAATTGAAAAATTATAAAGATCTTACAGAAGAGTTTCTTAAACTGTTAGACGATTACGCGACTCGATGTTCATATTAATAGGTTCCAAAATGTACTACCTATAAAATTTAAACATCTACTACTAATACAATTATTGGCAACATCGCAGGAGTTAAGAAGTGTACGGGAAAAGTTATATATGGATCCCAAAAGTGTTTGATCCTATTACGGAGTCCACTTGATCCGATGTATTGGTCGGAGTCTACATAAAGCGCTACTCAGATAATAATATACACGGCGTATATTCTCCTGGAGTTAGTATAATACCGTTTTAGTACGGAGCCCATATTAACCGCTAGAAGTATATATATATATATATATATATATATATATATATATATATATATATATATACTATATTTTACTTAAATCCTGCTTGCTTATTTCTAATAAGCGACACGTAACTTACGATAATAAAGGCTATTTTTCGGGTAAAGAAATTAAACAGTTCTAACTTTATTTTCCATTATTTCTCGTAATATCCGTTTTTAAACTTTATTTATGTGATATCATTTACTCCATAAAATTAAAATATGATTAACCTGATGCCGATTTCCGTTTAACAATATTTACTTGATAATACATTACGAAGTATTTATAAACATGAGGGCTGATAATGTTTGCAGTTTTACCGGAACTGTCCATACCTTGTGTAATCACAAAATGAATTCTGTTTGCCTTCGAAATCAACCGAATTATCGGAAATTGCAAATTCTGATCAAAATGTGATTGTGTGCTTATGTAGATATTCTAGACCATTAATCGTAATGTGTCAATAATTGACAAGTCGTATTAAATCAATGGCCGCGGCCAATAATAATGAAAACCCACAGCGCCATGTAAATATGTTAGACATACACTGACCGACGTAGCTACATACATACACTCTTATTAAGCATTTAAAAGAACCTGTTAGAGGAAAGCCTTTTCTGGAGTTAAAATTAGAAGATATATTTAAAATATATCTCAATATATAAGAGGTGAGGTTCTAAAAAAACGCGTAATATAGTAAGGTTCAATACTTTTACCTACTGGCATTAAGGCAATCGCACTCTCCATCTTCTGCCCCAGCTAAATTACGGTATGTAGCATTTACATACTACCTAATTGGAAACTTTTGTTTTTTTTTTGAAAATTTTTTAATAAATCGATAAAAGAGGAGGAAATTCTATAAAGAGCAGTTATAGCCAAGTGAACATATGTAAACCAGGTACGCATATCGTAAAATTATTGTATGTTACCGTACTCAAGACTGACAAGAACTAGGGAATAATTTATAACTAGCGAAGGCAAACAACATAGAATAAAAACAAAATATGGAGAAAATCAAACTATCGACTTTTTCACTCAATTTATCAGTACAGTATTATCCTCTTTCTTCGTCTTCTTCTTCTTTTTATTAAGACATAGTTTTGTATGCTTTTTAATGTGTCTGCAGTAGGGTGAACAATAGTGGACTCGATCGTTTGGAATATTCCTAGAGGTATCTCTCGCGTGTACAATAATTTGATGATGCCCTTCAATTTACCCCTGTCAAATACCTTCTTAATGTTTTCGAAACATAAATATGTCAGTTTGTTATATTTTTATGATTTCTCTTAATGTTTCCTTATTCAAAATATAGAGTCGGTGTATGATCTTCCCGATCTAAAACCTTGTTGTTCTTCTGCTAGTATTATAATTTAATTTAGTTTATTTGTTACCACTTTGGTTGTTAATATTATTGTTGTGCTTAACAAATTAATTTCTTTGTAGTTCTTTTGATCTGATTTGTGTCCTTTTTTGAAGCGAGGTATTATGATAGTTGATTTCATTGTAGTATTCTGTTTTGTTCTATTATTTTTGGGTTTCAACCCACGCCTAACTACCCGTTCCCAAGAATCTCACGTAGCTACCCCCGTGGTGTATTCTATACACCAAAATTATTAATATCCGACTGAATAAATACTAATTATTTATATTAATTTATAGGGGTAAAAACGTGATGCCTTGATTTTTAATGCATTTTTTATGATACATAAACTAAAAATATTTTTTTTACTTCCTTTTCTTCCTGAGTATGTGTCACACATTTTATCAACAGTATCAACTCCACCTTTGGTGGCGGTATATTGTAAAATAATATCAGGTTTACTAGACACTGGATGTGTATCCCCATCCTTGTGCATAGTTGATATCAATAGAACTGCTTTATTTGTTTTCAGTACATGGAAAACCAAGGTAACATTTTTCTGAGATCCAAACAACGAAGATTTAAGTTCTATTTTTATACGGTAAAAATTCTTGCGGTATGTCCCTTTTATTTATTCTTTTTTTCATGGTCCCCATCATAGTATTTTTCTCTTCCAATGATTCTTTGCTAGCGTATAACTTGAATACCAGTTATTACATGTCAAGTTCCAATAAGTACATTTTACTTCACTCAACAAGCGGTGCACAATTGCACTAGGTTTATTCGGCATCCTGTAGGGGCCTTTAGACGGCTTACCACAATAAACTTCAAAGTTTGACACATAAAATGTCTTTGCATTACACAATATAAAAAGTTTCAGTCAATACTTCGCGAGTTTGTTGGGAAGATATTGAAGAAAACTACAACGTCCTCGGAAAGGTATCAACATTTCATCAATTGTTAAAAATTTACCCATAGTGTAATTGTATTTGCAATTTGTTACGAATATATCTATTACCCATCTTATTGCAGCTAACTTATCTACCTTTTTTGTTTCATTTCTTGTACTTTTATCATCGAATTGAATAACGGCGAGTAAAACTAAGCATCTGTTTTTGCTCAAACATGCACAGAAAATTTCAGAACCGGTACCATCTCATCTCTCATCATTGAGTAATGTACTCTATCATTTCGTCTGTGAATATTCTCATAAAAGCATCTACTTTATTTTAAATATTCCTTGCTTTTTGTTTGACGCCAGGAAAACTGAGATTTTTGTGAGATTATTAGCGCTGACTTTAAAGAAACGAAAGAGGTGAAATGCTTACCAACTTTCTACTGCAACACAAACTGTATGCAATGAACACCTTTTTTAAGAAGAAACAGAATATAAAATGGACCTGAGCTAGTCCAGACGGAAAAACTAAGAGCAAATATGAGTATATAATAACAGACAAAAAGCAAATTATTCAAGATGTCACTGTACTTAATAAACTATGAGTAGAAAGCGACCACAGACCAGTAAGAGCTAGAGTAACGATAAATCTACAAAAGAAAGAGCAAAGATGACAAACAATTGCAAACGCATAGTTTGGAATTCACCAAATCATCCAAAAAGCATACATAAAAAATATAGCCGAAACTTTACATAGTAATAATCCCAAACCTCTAAGTATCGGCGATCACAATAAATTAATAACAGAGTCGGTTAGAAACGCACAACTCAAATTTTGCAAGACAAATGACACCAAAAGTGAAAAGATTAGCAAAAATACAAAAGCTCTCATGGAAATACGACGAAACCTAAGCGAGAACAAAAAGGCAAACAAAGAAGAATATAAAAAACTAAATACAAGAATTTTAGCAGAAATTAGAAAAGATGTAAGAAGATATAATACTAATGTAATTACTCAAACAGTAGAAGAGAACAAAGGTTTAAAGATAATGAAAAGAAAACTCACACAAGGTAGAAAACTATACAAGCTGAGAGATAAAGACGGAAAGGTAACAACAGATAAACAAAACATTCTGAAAATAACCAGAGAGTTTTATAAAGACCTCTATACCAGTCAAAGACCACAAGACAATTTCCCGACACGAGTAAAGGCTCTCATAAATCAGGGATCGGAAGTATTTTTACCTATTACTGTGTCAGAAGTAAGAGCAGTTTTAAAGAAAATGAAGAACCATCGATCTCCTGGTGATGATGGACTTGTTTCCGAGGCAATAAGAGCAGGAAGAAAAATTTTATTAAAATCAGTAAGCAAACTGTTTAATATAATAAATGCTTACATGCGGGTACGATTTCAAAAGACTGAAACAATGCAGTAATAGTCTTGTTACACAAAAAAGGCGAATTAGAAAATTACAGACCCATCAGCCTCTTGACACATATGTACACTCTTTATGAAAATCTTAACAAAGAGCCTAACACCTAAACTTTATTTCTTTCAGCCCAAAGAACAGGCAGGCTTCAGGGCAGGATATGGCACAAATGACCATTTGTATACCATAAATATCCTAATAGAAAAGTGCATCGAGTAAAACATACCACTGGTTCTTGCATTTGTCGATTACAAGAAGGCTTTTGATTCTGTAGAATTTGAAACAATACTGGAAGCCCTAAATCAAAGCCGAATAGATTACAGGTACACTACACTAATCACAAACACCTACAAGAACACTACATCAAGTATACGACTACACGAAGACACAGAAAAATTCAGCTTAGGGCGTGGAGTTAGACAAGGAGACAATATTTCACCAAAATTGTTCACGGCAGCTCTAGAGTCAATATTTAAGGGCACTCAATGGCAAGATATGGGCATCAATATAGATGGAGAAAGATTAAATCACCTAAGGTTTGCAGATGATATTGTATTAATCGCAGATAACTTACATCATACAGTTTCTATGATGCATTCGCTTAAAAGTCTGTCTGAAAGAGCAGGATTAAAGATATCTCTCTCTATCTATATCCGGTATTTAGGCGGCACACGCCCTTCCGGTAGGGATCTATGGAGGAGTATCACCGAACCACAAGGCCTTATCTCTTGCCGTACTGCTCCACCATAGGCCAATCAGATACCAGCATATTCTAGACTAAGCCGCAGATTCGTTTAGAATTTTAAACTGCTGCGTTGCTTTTTTTGTTTTCTGTACACCGAGCTGGGGATTTGAACTGACATCTCTAGCATTGAAGCAAAGGAGAAGCCAGCCGCCCAGCTTGCTTGGCTAGGATTAAAGATAAACTTTGAGAAAACTAAGCTTATAACAAATCTCGTAATAAGTGGAAATTTAACTATTGAAAATAATATCATACAACAAACAGACACTTACAAATATCTGGGGCACGAAATCAAAATAAAAAGAGACAATCAAACACATGCAATACAGAGGCGAATAGACCTAACGTGGACAGCATTTGGCAAATTAAGCCATATTCTAAAAAGTTTAATTCCCATGTGTCTTAAGCGAAAGGTTTATAACTAATGTGTTTTGCCTGTACAAACTTATGGAGCAGAGACTTTAACACTCACGCAAAAATCTGCGAATAAACTCAGAGTTACACAACGAGCCATGGAACGTGCAATGCTAAACGTGAGCCTTCGAGACCACATAACAAACCAAAAAATCAGGCAAAGATCGGGAGTTCAAGACGTCATCGAAAGAACCACGACGCTTAAGTGGAACTGGGCTGGGCACTTGGCCAGAACACAAGATGGACGGTAGACAAGACGTATTATGGAATGGAGGCTCAGAAACTATAAAAGAAGCCGAAGACGACCACCGACTAGATGGACCGATGATATAAAACGTGTAGCGGGAAACTGGCTACAAGCAGCCCAATGTAGAGAACTCTGGAAAGAACTGACGGAGGTCCACCAGTGGACGCGATTGGCTAATTGATGATAATGATGATGATAATTTGCGCTTTAGTGGATTCTTATTCCATTTAGTCAGTTTATCTTTAGCAATAAAGTAACTGCTAGGTTGAACATGTTCTAAATCATCATGGGAGTCGTTACCTTCGATTTCGGATTCTGAGTCATGTTTATTCTCCTCTACACACTCTTCAGAAGAAGTATCAGTATCGTCGTTCAGTAATTCTTTTTCCGAATCGGAATCGTAAATAACTTGAGCCAGCTCCTCTAATTTCGTTTAGGTCAATTTGATGGGGGTTTTTGATTTTTACCTTCTTCCTTAAATAAAATATAAACCAAATAAAAATGTTCAAAAATCAACATAAACACCCATTCACTGAACAAATTATTATACTTACATTACTACCCGTGCGGTGTATTTTATTCACCAAACTGTACTGCACTAATTAAATGATAAATAAATCAACGAACTCTACAGCTATCAATATGCAACCGTGTGTGAACATATCGGTCCAAGGTTAAATAGAGTGTTGTAAAAAGTGGGGAATGCAGAATTGGGATTTTACCGCTGTTTTAGTAGAAATGGTGTATTTTATACACCAGCGCGGGTAGTTAAAGGTTAATAGTTATTTGGTCAGATCTGGTTCACCGTTTTATAAATTCATTCGTTAGTATGTCCCTTCCTACTGATATTCTCTTTTTTAATTTTCTTAATGCTTCCTTTACCTCTCTCTCCTCAATATTTATTTGGTCGTTTGTTATCACTTCTGGTATTGGTGGTTAATAATCGTCATCTTAAGCAAATTGATATTAAGTAGTCAGCTCATGTTTCCTTCTGAATGTGTTTTGTTTTTATTATTTCTTTCATCACTTTTCTTTGTCCTCTGAGTGTTCTTTATATTTGTTTTGTGTTCCGTAAAAATCGTGTGCTATCTGTTTTAAAAAGCTTTGTCAATATTTCCTTTTTATTTGTCTGCCTAAAGCATTCGTTTTATTTTTGATTCGTTTATAAGGGTTCTATGTCTGTTGTGTTTGTTGTGTTCTGTATTCTAAAAATGCTTTCTTCTTTTCTTTACATTTTGTCTTTACTTCTTATTTAAACCATGAGTTGTTTTTTGATATGCTAGTGTTTGTTACGTTTTTCTTTACGTGATTTGAGTGATTCTATTTCTGCATTAGTTGTGTTATGTTTGACGTTTTCCCAGATTTCTCGATGTTATCGTTTTCTAATTTTGTAATATTGCATCTATATCACATCTATTGATGTAAGAATAAGGGCCAATAAAGTAAAAGAATAACAAAACATGTTTTAAAACTATTATTCAGTTTAAAAACATGTACATAAACATGTTTAAAAACATATTAGGTATGTATATTCAGAGTATAGAGTTTCTACACCACATCTATTATGTAAATGCATAAATTAATAGGTGCTTTAATTTTTTATGCTGGTTTAATAAAATATATACAAATATTCTCGAAAAACGACAAAGTTTTTAACAAAGAAAAAATCTCATATTTGTATGGTTAGTTCATTTTATTCACTGCTTGCTTCATCATTTTTGTATAAATCGTATGTAACACCTGTTTTTATATTTTGTTTGCAAACTTTGTTATTGTAAATTCCGCATAATATGTTCGTTGTGACTCGATTTTTTTCCTACAGGAAATGAAACACGTAACTCGTTCTTTGCAGTGGATTCTCATTTCCTTCAGTGGGTATTGTGTATTTTGTCAGAAAATATTTATTTTACTTGGGAATGACTGTATGTTTATGAGGTCAGCATGGTATGGCCTCATCAAGCCTAAATAGAACACCTTCAAGCACCTCAAAATTTTCTTGTAAGCCGCTACTTGTAAACTGCACCGAGATGAGTTACAATATAGAGCAGTCGTCAATTTTTTCGAGAGGTTCATGACGTAAAAGAATTTAATTTACACTCATCTCTCATATCCTAGATCTTCTGGATACTTAGTATGTGCCAAACATGTTATAAATAATACAAACTTTACCTTTGGTGCCGGTATATTGTAAGATAATATTAGTGTTACTCTACACTTGTTTATTATCGTGCATTGTTAAAATTGCTATGAATGCTTTATTTATTTTTGGTTCAATTTTGGTTAGAAAACCAGTGTAAAATTTTTTGAGAATCCAAAGATTTCACAGGCATTTCTTTATAAAGCAAAAGGTATTGCGGTATTTCTTGTCTATTTTTTTTTGTTCAAAATTATCAGAGTTTTATTTTCCAATAATTTTTTCGCTATCGGATAACCTGTATACCAGTTATTACATGTCAAATTCCGTTTCCGTTGGAAACACCAATTCAATTTGTTGGTGTTTCTTTTTTTTTACTTTGTCCTTCAAATTACCAACAATGTTATCTAACTGGCTATTAAATATAAGTAAGTCAAGTATAGAAAAATTTAAAGTCATTTTTTTAGTTGTAACACATTCATACCTACATTCCACCAGACAGAATTTTGTGTCAAATTAAAAAAAAAAACGAAAAAACGCCCAAACTCACGTATGCTGAACAATATAATTAAATAATGAAAAAGTGGAACAAAATCTACATATTGGGTGTCGATATCCTAGTTCTTGACTGAACAGCTGTTATGAAGTCACCAGCCCAATGATATTTCAAATTTCAAATGTCAAAGTGCGTAAAAATTTCAAAAAGTACAAATAGACTTGGAGTTAGAGAAGAAAGTTTCATTAAAAACCGTCTGTGTCGATAAATATGTGCTATGAAACTAAGTATGTAACCTGCAGCTGTAAAGGTAGGTTTCCCATTAAAATCAGATAAAAGACTGGAAAATTTTACCAATGCGGAATTATCAGACATGCTTTTTGTCTATGATCGAAGTAATGGGAATTGTCAATAAGCTCGAGAATTTTCTGCTGAGTTATTTTTAAGACAAGGATTCCCAATCCCAAATATTAATTCGTCGTGGTTAAATAAATACATTTAAAAAACAAATGGCGGACTGCGGGTGATCTGCATAAGAAGAAGCAGTTTTCGAGTTGATTGTGGAGTCACAAAACAAATATAAGAAATATTGTCAACATATTGATTATCAGCAACTTCACTGTATTTACAGTCTTAAAGTGCATCAATTGTATCCGTTTTGTAGCTAACGTGTGCAAGCTCTACTACCTAGAGTTTTTTTTCCGCACCTACTTTTTTGCCAATGGATCCTTTACCAAATCGTTTAAATTAATAATTTCTAAAATGCTGTTTTGTTTACCTACAAGGCTACTTTTGGATGACATTGTATACAACATAACAATCACTCATAGGCTGAGAAAAACCCACAAAGAATCTGTAAAGCTAATTTTCAGCATTATTTTTTAGTAAATATATGGTTTGTAGTATATAATTGATGATCATGTAATCGGTTAATATTATTTCCAACAATGACTAACAGGTGAATCTTACCTTACTCTTCAGGCAGAGTTACTTACTATTTTTTTTAATTTCGTCACAGCTGAGGTAATACAAAGATACAAAACATTGGCCTGCTTGATAGCCGGATTTAAATCCACTATATATTAGCAATTAGGATTTTTAAGGTAATAAGTTTATTCTACTTTGACAGAAAATAATAATACAAGAAATACAAAAGTAATATTTACGCATATAAGTACAACAATCAATGAGGCGAAGAGTTATATATTTTGGCAGTTCTAAGCGAGGTTATTTTAAACAATTGTTGTAGGTTTGCGCCTGGTTTAAATTTTTTATTATTGTGACTTTCTGATGTTGTTCTTAGTTAATGTTATTATATAAGCTAGTTCTTATTAGTGTAGTAAAGAAAATTAAATAAAAAATGAAAAATGCCCGTGAATATCTGTTATTTTTTTATATAAAATTGGCGCCTCATATAAAAAATTGACAAAAAAAATTTTAATATAAATTAAACCAAGAATTTGTAGATTTATTTATTTTAATTCTCTTAGTATCATAGAATTTTTTCTTTAAAAAAATTCCCGTTGAAAACATCATAACCTGTATTCGCGCTAACGATGAATATGGTATTCGTAATTGTATGTAGAAAAATACGCAATACATTTATATTTTATTTTATATATCTTCTATTTCATTTCGATTTTATTCGCATAATTCAAATGATGTCCTGTAATAAGTAAGGCTTCATTCGCCATTTAAACTAACCAACATAAGTTAAAACGTTAAAAGGTATTTGGGGCTCCGTTTTGTAAAATGAATTTAAAATGATTTTATAAGATATTTTTTATTATCTTATTTTTTATCTATTATTAAAGATGATGGCCCTAGTTTGCCGTTTTGAAAAACAACTAGGGGTTCAAAGGAGTAGTGATGCGCATTATGAGATGCTGTTTCCAGTTAGCATCTCTAGCCTATCCTCACCTCCACGAAGTGTGGTGTTGACCACACGGGTGGACCCCGGAAACCTGAGCAACATTGCTGAAGATTGGGTAACCAATGGAAGGCAGGGTCAGGGCGAACAAGGAAGGGAGAACATGGTCCTCCAAAAAGGAGGTTTTGCTATGGACCAGCGACCCATACAAGTGAAAAAAAATATTGCTATGCAACGAATATTATTGCCTCGGAATAGGACAGATTATAAAAACAAACGACGAAAGCTACGGACAACGGATATTCTATTAGGAACATGGAATGTACTAAGTTGGTACAGACCTGGAATTGCCACGACCGCGATAAAACAACTAGAAAACTTGAACTATGATGTAGTAGCCATTCAGGAGGTGAGATGGACAGGATCTGGAACAATACACATGGAGAAATCATTAGTACTGTGTTCTGGACATGAAACTCGACATGAAAGAGAATGTGGCTTTGTAATACATTAAAGACTACAATTGGAGTTATTAGACTTAAAACCAATAAACGAACGAATCTGCATCATAAGATTAAGAGGTAAATGGTCCAATTTAACTATATTTCAATGCATGCACCAATCGAAGACGCATTAGAGGATGATAAAAATGAATTCTACGACTCTCTAAATCAACTCTACACAGAAGCTCCTAAACACGATATTAAAATAATACTAGGAGATCTAAACGCAAAGGTAGGCACAGAAGACTACGTAATACCGGTGGCAGGAAGATATAGTCTACATGAAGTTACAAACGATAATGGATCACGTTTGGTCGATTTAGCGACAGGCTGCAACTTAGCCATCAAAAGCACCCAGTTCGCTAGAAAAAAGATCCACAAGGCAACATGGAGATCAAACGATGGAAGAACAAATAATCAAATAGATTACGTATTAATTGATGGGAGACATTCTAGCAGCATAATAAGTGTAAGAACTATGAGAGGGCCGGACAGCGACACAGCGACTCAGAAGAAGAATTTCAACACAAACAATAGATAAACACACAAAGATCGAACGATAAAATGTGGCGAAGCTGAAAGAAGAAAATAATCAAAGACAGTACCAAGTAGAATTAAGAATTGGTTTCAGGTTTTAGAAATAAATGAAAATGAAAATATAGATCAGCGATGGAACTCAATAAAAACAAATGTTACAGAAGAAAAAGCTATCGGAAAAAGGAAAAAAACAAAAAAGAAAAAATGGTTCGACGACGAATGTGAAAGAACTCTAAAAGAAGCAAACAAAAGAAGAATTGATTATCTGTCGAATCCATCAGAAGAAAAACGTATACGATTCCACAGGGAGAGAGCCGCAGCTAGAAGAACACTTAGACAGAAAAAGAGACAATATCTACAGCAACAAATCGAAAAAGTAGAAGGAGAACACAGACGAAATCAAAGTAAAAATTTCTACAAAGAAGTGAGACAACATAAGAGAGGCTGGTATATAAGCACACCCAACTTCGTAAGAAAAAAAAAATAGAGAAATGCTGGCTGCCGAAAAGAAAATGATAGAAAGATGGGATGAATATTTTGAAGAGCTCCTGAATATCCAAAATTTCACTGATGAAAACAATGAAAATGGTGGAAACAACGGAGAACATGAGTATCAAACCGTTGAATTAGAAATACTTCCACCAAGCGTGGAAGAAATTACGCATGCCATAAAAACACTTAAAAACGATAAATCCCCTGGTCTGGACAATATTGATGCCGAGCTAATTAGAACAGGCGGTCATGAACTGATAAGTAAAATCCACCAATTAATAGAAATGGCCTGACAACAAGAAATAATGCCGAAAGAATAGTGTGGTAGTATGATTGTACCAATACACAAGAAAGAAAAATATTAGTCATGCATGCATTACAGAGGAATCTCATTAATCAACACTACATATGAAATATTGGCTTCAATATTATTAAAAAGATTAGTACCATACGCCGAAGTAATAGTTGGTGACTACCAGTGTGGTTTCAGGCCTGGCGGATCGACTATTGATCAAATATTTACAATAAGACAAATGCTTGAAAAGTATTGGGAATATAAACAGGCTTATGATTCAATTAATCGTGCAACATTATGGAAGGCAATGATCAAGCTCGGCATACCCAAGAAACTAGCTGCGGTAACACATATGTGTGTAAATAACTCTTTTGCACAAGTTAGAATAGGGGGAAAATATCAAATGCTTTCTTCGTAAATTCTGGCGTCAATATATCCAAAAATCAAACCAGATATAACTGCTCGGGGGGCAAAAATCATACTCGCCTTTGCCGATGACGTAGACGCAGTAGCACAATCAGCATTAGAAATTAAAGATATCTTCTCGAGCTTTGAAGAAGCTGCATTAAACATCGGTCTAAAAATAAATGAAGACAAAACAAAATACATGGTCCTCTCAAAACAAGAACGACGCCGAATAAGGCAAAACATTATCATAAATAATCACAACTTCGAAGTGGTTAAAGAATTAAAATATCTAGGAGCAACAATCACAAATGACAACAAATTAGAGCGAAAAGTTGAAATGAGAATAATGGCAGGAAATAGATCTTTCTTTGCAATGCAACATCTGATGAAGTCGAAACTTCTTTCACGAGGTGCCAAGATCCGGATATACAAGACCATAATACGACCAACAGTCGCGTATGGAAGCGAAACATGGACGATAACAATAAGAGAAGTAAATAAATTGCTGGTATGAGAACGTAAAATTTTTCGAATGATATATGGCCCTCGCACAGACAGCGTGACAAACGAATGGAGGGGCAGATACAATAACGAGCTAGAGTCTCTATTCGGAAAAGAAAATCTAGTCAGATATATAAAGGCCAATAGACTCATATGGGCAGGACATGTGATAGGCAGTAACGACAATCCATTATAGACAATGTATTCTGGGAAAGGCCAGATGGAAGAAGGTCTGTAGGGCGGCCCAGGAAAAGGGGGAAAGATGCAGTCAAAGAAGATCTAGAGAAGATGGGAGTACGACAATGAGAATTACTGGCACAGCACCGATAAACATGGAAGGCAATAGTAAACGCGGCAAAGACTCACGAATAGTTGTAGTGTCATTGATGATGAATTTAAACAAATCCGCATTATTAAAAATAAACCAATATCTATGAACAATTACAACAACGAATTTGTTAAAATAAATCTGCAGAAACAAGAAGTTGGCAGGCCCCTTTCCTTGTTCAAATTTCTTTGGCCAGAAGGAAAACCAATATCGCCTAAAAAGCTTAAGAATATCGGATTATTTCTTCATATAATTCTAAATTACTGTAAAAACTTTTATCGGAATTTTTCATCTAATGAAGAAATTGAAGATGACCTTGATGGATATAATGGAACGCTAGACTTTCAAATTGAAATCGAATAATATACTATTCCATTATATTAAAATTAAACAACAAAATATCTTAATTTTTTCATTACACTAGTATTGCCATAATAATTAGTTTTATTACTTATTTAAGTTTAGTTTATTTTTTATTTTTAGGCTATAAAATATTGTTAGATTTGCCTTTATTTTTTATTAAGTTTTTCTTATTGCGAAATGTAATTAATTAATATATATAATACGCAATAAGGAACAAATTGCCATTTTTTGGGTATACCAAAGCTGTTATTTTATATTATGTTAGTTTAAGTATCAACCAAAAAATACTATATCTTTCCAACATGCTACAATTTTCAGTAAGGTTGTAACTTGTAGCTATAATTTACAATAGAAAGCTTTGCGAAAATGTCTTTCATGAAAGTCGTTCTTGCGTAACTTTGTCCAATTATTGTCCTAGTAATATTGCTGATTATGTTGTATTTTCTAAAATATATAAAAAACATCACTTCATTCTACATAGTGTGTAAATAAAAATACAAAATGAAACTAGTGTAGATGTATTTCATATTTAAATTGAAAATATTTTGACGAGTAGCTTTTTTGTGGGTCAGTGTATTCGGTGATATTCCTACAGTTCTTCACGGCAGTAGTTGCTTCATTTGAAAAACAATAGGGAGTATTTGCATTTTGTATTGCGTGGGTAACTTTCAAATTTATTTCGCCACATATGCAAATATGTTTTGCCAATATAATTTGTTTGTTCTAGAGTTATTTTTAAATTTACTCAGTCTAAAAACTAACTTCGAACAATGTGAAAATAAACTTATATACTTATTACTACCTGTCGTTTTTATGTGTATTTAAAGAGGTCTATAGGGTGGCAAAGTAGTAGACAGATGTAGAACCAGCTACCAGCAGTAGGCCCAAGGAATAAGTGGGAAAGTGTAAAAATAAAAAGATGATAAAGGGAATAAGAGGCTTTAAATAAAGCAATACATTAAAGTACGAAGTACTAGCAGAATTTGACAAAAGTACTGGCGTTGGATGATAAAATTTATTTAATATTTCCTGACCAAAAATACTAATGATGACCATTCGCTAGAACAAATGAGTTATTTTAAGTACATGAGATGTTTGTGCCATTAACAAATTTCAAGAAATACAGAAACATTGTTTGCTGTATGTGCTAATAATGCAATCAGCAGGAACATTACAAGCTCTGTATGTCCTTCATATACTTCCTTAAATAAGACGCTAACTACTGTCAAATCTCTATCCTTAAACAAGCCAGAACAAATCTCTTAAATATTTTAAAATAAAAATTACCTGAGTTTAACCACGTTTTTAGCACATATCCTTAAGACCGATCCTCGCGATTCTGGGCATAGCTAAATTCCAATGTAAAAGTTTATATCAAATAACGCAAAAACTATGGCAGATATTGAGATGATTCTTTTTTTATATGAAAGGTCTTAAAAAGTTCTAGTGCACTATTTGGTTGTAAATTAATACGTTCTTTAAACAATTTTTTTTTCAAATATTTTTGGTTAAAATAAACCTAAAATTTTTTTTTTTGAAATAGGGCACTAGAGAATTTTACCCACTTTTCGAATCTGTTTTTATTTTTAACATAAAGTGTAACACAAAGCAGCTATTTGGTATAAACTTTTAAAAAATTTCAAAGTTCTGCTAAATGTAATTCTCTATCCGTCAGCACAAGCTGTCCTTGTCGGTAGCTTCTGGATTCTCGCCAGCAGGTAGGTAAGACCCTCGGAAGAGGATAAATAATGTTGAATAACATTATTAGGGCCTATTCCGACTTTTGACAAACCAGTGTGTTTATTGTATTTAAAATAGGAAATTTTATATAAATAAGCAGTAAGTAGGTAAATATAATTTGATTAAATTTTTATATGAATAGAAATATTTTCTGTTAACTTGTGACATTTTTCTTTTAAATATGTATACTGTTTTTATAATAATACTATTGTTTCAGTATTTGCTTATATAATATATTTATTTTTTTGTATTTCAATCAGAATTATTATTTTCTTTTCTTCTTTACACCAGCTCAGAGTAATAACCAAATATTTTGCAGTATTTGAATATGAAATTTAATTATATACATTTGTTGGTTAGCAACCTACCAATCGTAAAAACAAATACTGCTTAAAGAAACAATGTACAGCCTCGGAACCGGATTGATACTATGAAGACGACTACGGCTAGAAGTAAGGACAAGCGAAAAATATCCAAAACCCAGATGAGAATTACTACTTGGAATATCAAATCACTCAACCCAAGGGACCAAGAAATAACCCAAATGCTGAAAGAGAAAAAAATAGACATTTGTGCTCTACATGAAACAAAAAATAAAGGAAAAGGTCAATCAAAATTAGGTGAATACATACTAATCTACAGTGGAGTAGCAAAAGAAAACAGGACCAAAGAAGGTGTAGCCTTACAAATACACCAAAGGTATTTAAATTACATTAAAGAGTGTGAATACATATCAGAAAAAATAGTAACAGCAAAGATAAGAATGCAGAAGGAAAACCTGTACATTATCGGAGTATACGGCCCAGAAAATAATAACCCTCAAACAACAAGGGAAGCGTTTTACGACCAATTATAATAAGTAGTAGGAAAACTCAGAGAAAAAATAATAATTCACAGCTAATTTGATTATATTAATTAAAGAACCTCATTGATGCCACGTTAAGGAATGGGATTTGTATTTTTTGTTAAAAAATTGCACAAACATTGTACCTTTACAGGATGCTCTATGAATTTTCAAAAATGTAGTTTAAATGGTGACTAGAAAGAACTTACAAATCCATTCTGTGATCCATATCGAACAAGCAATTTCAAACTAATAAAATTTTCTATATCTCCAGATCTACTCAATGGATTTTGATCATTCTTTTTTTAATTTGTATGTAATGTACAGTTGTATATAATATTGTACGTACGTTACAAATATGTAATTTGTTTATATATATATTACTTAATTAATAAATAGTCTAGTTTGTTTAAACAATTCGTGAAAAAATAATTTTCTTCCAAAAATCAATTTTTTTAATCAATAATCATAGAAAAAATCGCGTTTTTTGCATTAAATTGTTAATAATTAAAAAACAACTCCAAATTCAAGGCAGGAAACAAGTAGGTTTTCTTCCTATAGGTCTACAATAACTAAAAAAGTTGTCAGACACCTGGATATTATTGAGTGTCACGAACAAGGTCTATTTTTTTCTTATTTCCCTGGAGTATATATTTGATTAACATCTGCGTAATTTCTTTGTCGCTTCCTCGCTGGTTTTGCATATTGCTATGATAGCAGTATCATCGGTAATTGTTGCAATTGTATTATTTTCTAGAACAATAATATAACACGTATACAAAAGGTAAAGACACTTCTTTGTGGCAGTCCTGCTGTAATTTCTTTCAGTTCCGTGTATGTTTCTTTCTGTTTAATTCTGAAATATCTTTACAAGATGCAGGAGTCAATTATTTGAGAGTATCGTTTTGGTAAATGTAGTCTTAGTTTATAGTTATGGCATCTTTGCCATACTTTATCATATACCTGAGTCACGTCCTAAATTGTCCATCATATATTATCCTTCATGATCCACATTTCACATCCATATTAATAGTAATATAGTAATATAGTAAATAGAGCAGGCCGGATTTAGGAGTGGCTTTGGAACAAATGACCACCTACAAGTAATAAAATCCTTGATAGAGAAAGTTATAGAATACAACAAGCCATTGATATTAATATTTGTAGACTTTGAGAAAGCATTTGACTCAGTCCAGCATAGCTCCATGTTAAGAGCTCTTACAGAGTGCAGTATTGACCATAGGTACACAACTCTTATTCGAAATTTATATGATAGCGCAACAGCTGCTGTAAAAATGTACTATGGTGACACAGACACATTTCCCTTGGAGAAAGGTATTAGGCAAGGAGACACTATCTCTCCTAAACTATTCACCGCCCTATTACAGAGTGCTATGAGAAAAAATATTTGGGAAAATATTGGATTAAATATAAATGGGGAATTTTTGAACAACTTGAGGTTTGCAGACGACATAGTCCTTATTGAAGATCAGGTAGATCATGCATGCCAACTTCTTCAAGACCTTCAGAGCTCTTGTGCACGAGTTGGCCTTAAAATTAATTTTTCCAAAACACAATACATGACCAACCTGGTACTGGCAAAAAACATTTCCACTAATGGCACGCAAATTGAACAAGTGTATTCCTATAAGTATCTGGGTCACGAGATTAAATTGAAAAGAGACAATCAAACAACAGAGTTAAAAAAGAGAATAGGACTGGCATGGGCAGCTTACGGAAAACTGAGGGAAGTCTTTAAATCAGCTATTCCCATGTGCTTGAAGAGAAAAGTTTTTGATCAGTGTGTACTTCCAGTTCTGACATATGAAGCAGAAACATTGACACTTACCAGAAAAGTAATTAATAAGATACAAGTGGCACAGAGAGCGATGGAGAGGTCAATGTTGGGCGTATCACTCAGGGACAGAGTTTCGAGTCAGATAGTAAGGAGAAAAACTGGTGTGACGGACGCAGTTGAAAGAATTACAACCCTGAAATGGAACTGGGCAGGACATGTTGCTAGGGTCAGAGATGGAAGATGGACAAAGAAAATTTTAGAGTGGAGGCCTAGACACGATGCTAATCGTAGTCGAGGACGTCCTCCAACAAGGTGGTCGGACGATTTAAAGCGCATCCAGTCTAACTGGATTCAAGTTGCTCAAGATCGGATGCAATGGAATTATTTACGGGAGGCCTATGTTCAGCAGTGGACGCAAAATGGCTAATGATGATGATTAATAGTAATGCAGTATATTTCATCATCATCATCATGATCAATGGCACTTCAACTCTTCGTGAGTCTTTGACGCGGTTACTATTGCCTCATATATTTGTCAGTCCTGTGCCAGTAAATCCCATTGTCGCACGCCCATTTTCTCTAGATCTTGGAGTATATTTACATATAACAAATTAAATCCTTAGTTGTAAATTTTTGAAATAAGTACTGAGTATACATCTAAGTTTCATAAATGCTCCTCATACATCTCATAAATCTAAACTTTTGTAATCCGTTCTTTGTTGACAATTAGTTACATAGGGCCGATAAGTAAATTATCTTATTTCTTTTATTTGACAATAATAATTGCCTGTTAGATTAGTATTGTAATAAGTGAATTCGTCTCTTACTGAATGATAATAAACAACACATCAAACTTATTCTAAAACTATTTCTTGTGTCATGTTATATTTTATTAGATTTTTGTGTAATAAACCACAACCTATCAAATTTAATATTAAAAATCAAAATTGGAAATGATAGCGTGACTAAATTATTCCTTTCTTCAAGAAATTTTAAAAAGAACTGATTCTTATTACTATTCAGTGCAAGGACAGTTATTTTGTTATTTATATCGAATAGAGAATACTGTTAGTTTGCGGTATGGACCCCAAAAAATATTTTATTTGAAAAGATTGATAAAGGTATGCAACTCTGGGAAAGATTTTTATTATAATTTTTATTTGGAACACCTTCTGAAGAAACATTAGACATAATTCTATATTTATATAGTTGCATTTTATCAATTTTAATGATCGTGATACTAATCAAATTTTTATGATATATAATAATAATTTTTTTTATAATTTTTATTTTCCGTAAACTTTAATCTACGTTAAAATTCAGACCGCCAATTTTTCCGTAAAAAAGTAACAAATAAATTATGTATGTACCTTTGTTACATTGTAAATTTATGAATAGATTATATTACTTTGATCTGTTATTCTATTTACTCAAAACACCACTAAAAAGAAATTTATGATTTTATTGTAAGCCGAAAAACCTTCACTTCAGGGGTTGTCCCGATTGTATAATCGGCTCGAGTAAAAGATTAACTCATTTTTGACCTGGGCTTGAGAGAGATATCTGAACGAAGTTTAGAATAATACTGCATAAACAGATTTTGTTTTCGTAAAGAAAGAAATTTTTAAAATAGAGATAGCCCACTGAAATTTACCGTTAGGATTTTCGAGGATGAGCCTTAACTGGATGTAAATTAAAATCAATTTCTTATCCATTTTTATGCTTTATCTAATAGCTGGGATATGTTGGTCATTTTCAGACTAAATTTCGAATACTTTTATCCAAATTGGAACAAACTGCATTTTTCGACTATTTTTTTTTTTCTTATTTTTTTAAGCACATTACCCTATTTAAGACAATCAAGTAATATAAATGTTAATATTTTTTTTATTTAAATTTTTAAAGCAAAGGATTAGTTCATATATTTTTTCTTTTTCTAAAAAATACATTTTTTGCGATAGGTAATCCCTGGTGCCACCTATGAAACTAAAAAATTGGCTAAAGGGGTTTCTACATAAATGTACTTTTGAAGGCATTATTTTCAAAAAAGAATCTGTTCGAGTAAAGATTTTATCATCTCATCCTGCTATAGCCCTTATAAGTATTTTTTCTATTCTTCTCTTCTTCACGTGCCATCTCCGCGACGGAGGTTGGCAATCATCATGGCTATTGTGATCTTAGATGCTGCTAATCTAAATAGTTCAACTGATAGTGCATCCATACCATTCCCTCAAGTTACGTATCCATGAGATTCTTCTTCTTCCTACACCTCTCTTGCCCTGGATTTTCCCTTGTATAATCAATTGAAGTAGGTTGTATCTTTCATTACGCATAACATGCCCCAGGTATTGCAGCTTTCGTGTCATGATGGTTTCCAATACTTATATTCTTTTGTTTATTCTTCTCATAACTTCGTTGTTTGTTATATGCTCGGTCCATGATATCTTCAGGATTCTTCTGTACACCCACATTTCAAATGCTTCCAACTTTTTAGCAGTCGACGCTTTAATTTTTTCTATTAATCACTACCTATTATTTTCAGAATTCATTTGGTCATGGTAGTCTCCAGTTTTTTGTTTGTGATTTCTTCTTTTAGTAGAAACCATTTATAAATCCATTCTCATTGCTAACACCAACAAGTATAAGCCACTGTTCCTTAGAAACGAGTTTTCGAAGACCTTTTGATCTTGCATCAGTCTAATTATATTCATAGATTAATAAGAATTCCGATGTCAAAATATATCTTTGAGATAAAATTAAAAATAGCATTATGCAAGTAGCAGTAAACGATGGGTACAACGAAAAAACAACTAATAAAATTTTAAATCTAAATTATATAAGAAAGCCCTGAATAAGTTTTTCCTCCACCAGAGAAAAAAATATAATACCTTCTGCTCGACTACATATACCGGCAAGATATTAACAACAACAGAAAAACACATAAAAAATTAATAACATTAAAAACGGACTTACACAGTGGTGTATATAATGTTGATGATAATGATAAATAAAATATAAATAATGAATATATTAGGAGGTATAAAAACAGTAAATATATTTTTCTATTCTCATACTAGTAAATTGTATATTACCTACTATTTGGAAGCTAAGTAAATGCATCATAACAGATACTGACACGTAATGACTAGCACGTAATAAAAAAAATTACGCTTCAGTTTTATAAAAATGTGTCAAATAAAAAGATCACATAAGCCTTGTAAGTCAGTTGGTCGAGTTACCATGGAAACGAATTAACAGACGTTATTTTGACAAATTAAGAATTATTAATCTGTCAGTGTAAATATAGTGGTAATTTAATTTTTATTTTTATAAACGAAAATATTGGTAGAAAAAGTATAGTACACAACTTGAGTTGTAAGCTTATTACATGCTTGTAAAATGACTGCGCAGGCCGCAACGCGGCTCGAACGCAACTTTTTTACTCGCATGTAATAAGCTTCTTACAACTCTCGTTATATAATATGCTATTACTCATTCACGAATTTTCTAGGTCAGATAATTCTACAAAAAGGTCGGATAACCAGGTTAGCCGTCGGCAACGATTCTCTGAATTTACCAGAATGCGATTGACTTTTTGAGACTCGCTGGATGAGTCACCTACTGGATGTAACGTCATCGGTGCATCCCCAGACTTTTCAAGATAGCGGCATTTTATATTATAAATACCATGAATTTTATTGAGGGAGTTAGTCGTCAGGCACTCTATACCAGCCAGCAGGCACAGGCCCTTCAGGCAGATCAAATATTGATCAAACGCGGACTCTGAGCATCGAGGTCATGTGCGGCAAGCATGGGCTCGGTGGCCAGGACTAACTTCTCGAACACCCAGCCGGCGAGGAGAACAAAATTTTTATTTTGTCAAATCGGCGACTGAGTGAACGAGCACACACATTCTTTTCCAGACAGAGAGCTGTCGGTCTAGACCGATGGCTCTGTGTCTGGAACACACGCTCTTTTTTAGGGACATGAGTCCCGAAGTAAAGCTAGAGTAACTTCTATAGAGTCAGTAAAGTTAAATAGGGAGAAAAGCCGACATGTGTGCTACCCCTACAGTTAGGTGGCCTAACCACAGTCATTAAAAACAGAATGTGTCTCATTACCCAAGACACCTTACGTAACATTCAGATCATAAGCCTCCTCACGTAAGTCACACGCTGAGGAGGGGTGGAGGAAAAGCCTGGGGGTCAGATATTTACCACCTCAACTAGTGAGGTGTAACCGGTTTGATTTTCGGACATGTGGATCTCACTCTTACAGTGGTATACACATGTCCCTAGGGGTATGGGTATGGGTAACATAAAAGGGCTTTCGATAATGGAAAAACAGATTCTACATACGCACTTCATCGTCTAGATTATAATCATTATTTTAATGACAAATTAAAAATTTTTCACATCCAAAATAAAGGCCATAAAAATACAGACATAAGTCTGAATGACCAACTTAAGACAAAAGTTTTCCCTTGCTCAAACTATTCAGTTAAAGACTATAAAGTGTGAACACATACCAATATAATAGATCACTTGAGAAAGGCACTCTGCCGAAACAGCTGTAGTGATAACATATTATAATAAATTTTGTGGAAGTTTTAACAACAAAATTTTCAGTATTTTATTGTTATATAAAATGAATGTTTATCAGTACCGGTCAAATCCATCACGAATTAGATTCTTTATTATAATAGAGTGCAAATAGTTTTCATTTGCGAACACGATTGTCTTGTTTTCGACGGTTGATTCTGTTTTTTTTTTAATAAAAACGACATATGAATTTCCTTTCTTAACGTGTCAATAGTAGTACATATATGGTAATATAACAAAATTATAAAAATACTCAGCATATACTACAACTTTTTGTGTCAATGTAGAAAGCAGAGTTTAAAAAATATTAAAATACACATATTCCGATCCAAATTAAACCATAAATAAAAGATAAATAACAAATATACAGTGTGTACAGAAACTATCCTAATACACGAATACCAGAAATCAAATAATTTATGTTATGACAATTAAAACCCAATTTACGTATTCTTACAATGGTTTCTAAGAGAGCTAGAACTCTTTGAAGATGGCGCCTTAGAATTAGTTTTTTTTAAAGCACCACAAATCTTCTATGTCAAAAAGGAAAAACTGGTACGAATATTCATCCCTTAGAGTTGAATCAACTGCGAATTTCCAGTACCGGTTATATACGTCCGTTTTGAGGAGGTAAACGGTAATTTTACCGCACGACTTTTTTTCTTTAACTTTTAAGCATTTTAGGAATTTATTTACTATAAGGCACTCTTACTTTAAGTCTGTAGGATACACTGTTTTCTAGAAAAATTCATTTAAAAATTCTTTTGAAAATTGTGATAAAAAACAGTTTTTTGTTATGAAAGGTAAATTAACAGGTATCTTAATTAATTGTATAAATTTATTTTTGTTCTAATAACTGCATCCTATTATTCGTAAAAAAAGTTTATAAAAGAAGCAAAAAAATCAAATTGAAACAAAATTTTATTTAAGGTTTAAAAAAAAGTATTTATTACGATGAAACGAAACTAACACAAAACATCCAGTATTGAATGTAGATAGTTACAAAACATACTCAATGTGATAACCATTATTCTCTGTGTATAAATTTTCCCTTTTGTTTATAAATCGACGAATCCTTTCGTCGACGTTCATCGACGAAAAATTTTGAAGTTAAATTTCAAATTTCGAAATTTGTTGCAAGCATCTTGTATCCTTAGTCAGAGTTGTGCCTGATTTTGGATCGGCACGAAATAAAAATATGCTTTTTATGTATATCCAAACACATTAATTGCAAGAATTTAAATTTGGAGACCTTGTTGGCCAAGTAACTGGATCGCCCCTTTTAATCCAGTAGTTTTCGTAGTTTATATCAATAAAGTTTCGTAAATTCCTGCTAAAAAGAGCCAGACAGCCGTCATGCAGAAACCATAAGTTCTTTTGCCAAATATTTTAAAGCACATCATCTAACAAATTAGGTAAAATATTTTGCAGGAAATGTTAGTCATCAATACCATTTAAACAAGCAGATAATTTTACAAGTCGAAGTAGATATTCGTCACCTACCCCTATCCAAATTATTATGCTAATTTTATGAGAATAAATTCTCGAACAACGCGAGGATTGTCACTAACGTACGAATTTATTAATATGTGCAATATTTGCCATAAAAATTAAATTTTTTGTAAATGTAGCTTTGTCGCAAAACAAAATGTATCTGAAAAATGCTCCTTTTGATGTTTTCGTTCATCGACGAAAAATTTTAAAGCTAAATTTCAAATTTAGAAATTTGTTGCAAGCATCTTGTATCCTTAGTCAGAGTTGTGCATGATTTTGTATCGGCACGAAATAAAAATATGCTTTTTATGTATATCCAAACACATTAATTGCAAGAATTTAAATTTGGAGACCTTGTTGGCTAAGTAACTGGATCGCCTCTTTTAATCCAGTAGTTTTCGTAGTTTATATCAATAATATTTTGGAAGTTCCTGCTAAAAAGAGCCAGACAGCTGTCATGCAGAAAACATAAGTTTTTTTGCCAAATATTTTGGAGCACATCATCTAACAAATTAGGTAAAACATTTTGCAGGAAATTTCATCGATACCATTTAAACAAGCAGATAATTCCACAAGTCGAAGTAGATAATCGTCAACTACCCCAATCCAAACGATTATGCTAATTTTATGCCAATAAATTCTCGATCAACGTGAGGATTGTCACTAACGTACGAATTTATTATTATGTGAAATATTTGCCATAAAAATTAAAATTTTTGTAAATGTAGCTTCGTCGCAAAACAAAAGGTATCTGAAAAATTGTTTCTTTTGATGTTTCTAATTTTGTTACTCTCTAGCCAATTCTTCACGAGCAGGAAATTTTCCTTGTAGCAGTGCTTGTATCTTTGTAAAATGAAAAGGGTGTAAATTTTTGTTGTGTAAGATATTTCGTACGAACGATTTTAAAATTGTGGGATACATGGCAGATACTCTTCGAAAGATAATTTCTGGATTTTCCTCAACTTCCATTGAAATAGCATCTTCATGTGCTGCTAGTGTCATTTTGTTGCCCTGTTTCAATATTTTTTGGGACCATTGAATTATATATTGAAGACCTGTAAATATTGAATGAGTGAGATGTTCACGATTAGGAAAATTTTCAGCATATCTGCTTCTTGAGCGGTACACATTATTTCGCCATAAACCAAATGCATAATATCAACGTATTTCTCATTAGAAAATCCATTTTTGTTGAACTGAAATTGTTGTGTTTGAATGTCAGAACACCTGGACACCTTGTATAATAATAAACAAGAGTAGTACTAAATCAGTATTTTTGGAAAATATTGCTACATCTTCAATATTGCTCCAGACCAGTTCTACTTACTTTTAGTAACTAGTAATATTTGGTAAATGTACAATTCCTATTTTTAATTTCAAAACGTCTTATTGCTTTGTAAAAATTTTTAATTTGTTTGGAATATCATACTAAATAACCCATCTTAATGCTCCAGGTAACAAGCATAATGCTGATACTTTAATCTCAAAACCGTAAAGTGCAAAGTTTCAGCAACTTTTCACTTCATTCACCTCTAAGAGAAACAAGAGCCACGTTACATTCTCTGACCTATTTAACCAACAACCACTGTCATACCTAAAATCAAACTCTCTTAGAAGGATAAACAGTAGAGAGAGAAAGTAAACTCACGTCAGTATAGAGACAATAAACGGGCAACAATGTACTTACAAAGATTAAGCGTGCCTTGTTAATATAAACCTGTACATAATCGCCGTTGTTATCTGACAATAAGATTATCATAAATCATTTTAAGCCAGCTGTCTAAACATCCTTGATAAACAGCCCATTACCCATGTATGCAATGAGATGCATTTCAAATATAACCGCTTTTAGTTATGCATTATATATAAGTTGTATTTTACATAAACCGGAAAACTGTATATTCTTTATATTCCATTAAAATACCGGTTATTACAAGAATAAGATACTAGAAATTAAATTAATTATTGATTAGAAAATAAAAACGATATAGAAAATTCTATCAATCATAGAAATACAATCGTAAATGTGAGATTTGGAAAACTGGTAATAAAGAAATAAAATAATGAATATAATATGGAAGTAGAAAATAGTACATTGTTTACCGGGTAGGAAAAGCTTAACATTCCTGGACGACTGTGAAGATTGCTAAGTCGAGGCGCAAGCCGAGACTTAGCAACACAGAGTCCAGGAATGTGGCTTTTCCTACGAGGTAAACATACTATTTTTCCGCAAATCGTTTAAAATTCGACAGATATTGATTGATTTAAAAAAATCGCGATAATTTTATTTCCAAATAAATGGTGCTTTGAAATTTCTAATAAAATTACTTGGGTTACTATGGAAACGTATTGAGGTTGAATTGTCAAACTTGACGCTTATAAATTTAATTGCTGGTGTTCTCGAAAGTAAAATGATAAGTGATGATGAAATTTCCATGCCTGGGACTCCTCCAGAGCTGGTTGAGGCAGTGAATACTGCTTCATTAGAATTATTGCCAAAGAAATCAAGAGAAAAGTACGAAAATGCATACAGACGTTTTATGGATTATCGCATGAGTAAAAATACGAGTTCTTTCTCAGAAAATGTTGTAATGGCATACTTCCTAGACCTTTGTTTAAAGATGAAATCTTCAACATTATGGGCCAATTATTCAATGCTGAAGTCAACCCTTGCACTTAAACACAATGTAGATATATCTACATACTCAAAACTTCGTTCCTTATTGAAACGGCAAGCTCAAGGTTATAGGGCAAAGAAATCTAAGATTTTAACGAAGGAAGAAATTGAAAAATTTATCCAGGAAGCTCCAGATAAAGAAAATTTAATGATTAAGGTAATTTACAAGGTTTTAATTTCTATTTAGATTATAGCTTTATTTATTTTTTAGGTGACTGTAACATTTGGTATTTCTGGGGCCTGTAGAATGGATGAGTTAGTCCGAATGACTGTACACGATATAGAAGACTTAGAATCTAAGCTTTTAATCAGCATACCTGATTCGAAAACCAACAAACCAAGATCATTTATAATTAATCAGATCTACTTGAATGTTTATCGAAAGCATGTTTCGTTAAGACCAGAAAATATGAACAGTGACCGATTTTTCTTTAAATATCAAAGCGGAAACGGTTGTAGACAAGTGGTAGGAATTCATCAATTTAGAAAAATGCCCAAAATAATTGCTACTTATTTGAACTTGGTAAATCCGACAGAATATACTGGTCACTGCTTGCGTCGGTCTTCTGCAACAATATTGGTTGACTCTGGTGCCGACATAACTAGTTTAAAGAGGCATGGCGGATGGAAGTCATCAAACGTTGCTGAAGGATATATCGAAGAATCGCTTAACAATAAGGTTGAGGTGGCAAATAAAAATTTCACAGTACAAAATATTCAACAAAATGACACTTCCACCCTGCATGTTGTCCAAAATGTTTCTCATAGTTCTAAGAGTGTTCCTCCAATGTTCAATAATTGTACTAACTATCAAATTACTGTAAATATAACAAATTGATCTTAAAAATGTATTCAGCAATGACTTGATGTTTTTAAAATATAAATTAGTTCCTTATAAGCAATGTGTTTTCTATCATTTATGTAGAACACTAACAACTGTACGGAAATATCATTTCCTTACAGTAAGGAAATGACATTTCCTTACAGTAAGGAAGTCCTGACTTTTTCTTCAAGAAATTTTGACAGGAATGTTAAAATTTCCTGGCGATTTGCGGAAAAGAAATATTACACAAAATCATAAAAAGGAAGCGGAAAAAAATAATCTATATTCATAAAAATAAATCACCGAACTGTTTGTACTGGCATTACTTCAAAATGACTGCATCAATAACAATTTTCAAAAAACTTTATAGAAAGTCTGCAAAATAGTTTTCCTC
Organism: Diabrotica balteata; assembly: GCA_918026665.1. Classification (NCBI taxonomy): domain Eukaryota; kingdom Metazoa; phylum Arthropoda; class Insecta; order Coleoptera; family Chrysomelidae; genus Diabrotica; species Diabrotica balteata. The sequence goes on from OU898276.1 coordinate 85,336,870, forward strand.
TTATTTTAAATCGCAATATTACTAATCGATGGCGAGTCCGAAATGACTGAACCGATTTTCATGAAATTTTACTTGTCTATTCTGTAGATCTAAAAATATTTTTTATACACCTAAGGGGTAAGGGTCGTTCACCACCCTTTTTTTTATTTTTAGACAAAATTTTTAATTTGTATTTTTTAATAATGTGGCATTAAACAATACATACAACCCCTTAAAATTTGACCCTTCAGTTATTAAACCGTATTGTTTAATAGCCGTAGTATCACAGATCGCAGTATCGCAGAGTTAGTTGCCATACTTCTCTGAAATAGCGTGACTGATTTAAATGAAATTTTCTGTGTATATTAGGTAGTTCTGATAATTAGTCGTAATATATTATTCATATACCTAAGTGGTAAGGGTAGTGACCTTAAAGATTTTTTTTATTTTTGACCATAATTTTTTATTTTTTTTTTATGATATAGCATTAAAAAATACACACATCCCTTAGTGTTCACCCTAATATTACTAACCAACTTTTTAACTGACATATTAGTTTCAAAGAGTTAGTAGCCATACTTCTTCAAAACCGTTTGACCGGTTTTTATGAATTTTTTTATATCTATTGTGTTTCGAAACTATTTTACGAATTTTATAATTAGATGTCGCTATCGCGTCCGTATTGAAGCCATTTTATTGTTGCTTCTTAAAAGACAGAAAATATTGATTTTTCACGTTGAGAACGACTATGAATAACTGTTCTGATGGGACCTATTAGGTCGAAATACGTATCAACAGATACATAGGAGTTGTTTGCGTGAAATCAAATATTTGCTGTCTTTTTAATTTTTTTTATATTTATTCGGTAGGTCTGATAACTGGTCGTAATCTATTTTTTATAGCCGCAAGAAGTAAAAACATAAAGTTTTATTTTGTTTACAAATTTTTTTAATTTATATTTTTTTATAATATGGCATTAAGAAATAAAATAGCCCTTAATTTTCCTTCTCCTTTAACTTATCCCCATTTTTATTTACTATATTAGTGTCACAGAGTTAGTTGCCATACTCCTTCAAAACAGCTTCACAGAGTTTAATAAGATTTTATATTTATATTTGGTAGGTATGAGAATCTGTCGTGATCTATTTTTTATACTCCAAAGGGGTAAGGATGGTTCATTCCACTTCAACTTTTCGGTCAATTTTTTTTATTTATTCATGATGTAACCATAAACAATCCTTAATTTTTATTCTTTTATCCCTAAACCCTTTTCTGTAATAGTGAAATCAGTGTGATAGGGGTATTGTTGTCACAGCGTTAGTTGCCACACTGCTTCGAAAAAACTTGACCGATTTTACAAAATTTTATATGCATATTTGGTTAAATATACTACTCTGACTTTTCTTTCAGAAAATTTGTTTAGTTGACAAAGTTATAAATCACAATGATCCTACAGAGTTAGGGAGGCGATTGCCTGGACTCCCACCTAAAAATTTAGAATTAAAAGGATAAGTTCCCGCGTATAATATTGATTTTAGCAAACGTATTATCTGATTTTATTTTAAAAATTTTCATTTTCTGATGCTTTGGCTTCTGCAATGCTAATAAACAAATCACAAAGTCAATCGTTTTAAGTATCGAATTTAACTTAGAGTTTCTAAGTTTCGGGCATGGGCAATTATACGTGTGCTAGAAATCCATCATCGTTGTATATTTACCAAAAAAAAAGTAAAAATGTGTTTATCAGAAAATATTAATTTGATTAAACTTTTTCATGTATAATATTTTTATGTTCTCTCTCTCATATTCACTACTATTTTTTTGGATTTATTTTCTGTTAGTTTTTTAGACATTAATTATTTAATTCTAAGACGATACGAAATTCGCCAGGTCAGCTAGTCTATAGTCTATAGTCTTCAGAATGACTGCACTAAATTAGATAAATCATTTTTTTGTTGTATTTGTTATTAATGGGAAAAGGTTTGTGTAAAAGACAATTTTCAAAAGATTGTACGGACATACTTTCAAAACAGATTTTCTGTTATTTTAAATCGCATTATAACTAATAGATGGCGCCATACTATGACTAAGAAAAGAAGCTAGGATTAACAAAGTAAATATCAGAAATCACACAGTGTCAGACGTGTTACCAGACCTAGGGAATTTTCCCTATACCTAGGAAATTTTGAGCCAGCTTAGGGAAAAAAAGGGATTTTTATTCAATTCTATGAAAAATCTAGGGAATTCTGGTTGAGTATACCGAAAGTACAAGCTGATGATAGCTATAAATGTCAAACATGGAACAAAAAATTTAGCAGTGTATTTTAGTACTGCAGTATTAATAATGATCTAATACAACTATTTTAGCTCGGTTTAGCAGTGTTGGCACAAAATAAATAACGATCAGAATGCCCACTCTTAACTCCGTGTCAGGGGGTCAAATATTTGATCAAACTAGTTTGACCTAACCAAGAAATTGACACCATATGACGTCACATCCTGAATTTGATCACATCCTCTAAAAATAGAGGATCTTCTATTTTCAAGGTCAGTTTGATCAAACTTTCATTTTGATTGATCGAAAAATATCCAAAGTCAAACTACAATCAGCAGTTAGACATAACGTTTTGAATTTATTTTTTTCTTTGGTTGACAATGTGTAGTTTATTTGTCTTCTTATTTTGTTATAAAATAAAAATTTAAAATATCTTGCAGCCAGTAACATTTTTCTACAGTTTCTACATAATTGATTTATACCGAGAAAACAGTTTTTATATAATGTCAAACATCCATATTATTGTAAAAATCCTTTCACACTATTTATTTTTTTTGTGTAAATAAAGCAAAAGCAACTAATTAAATAAGCAAAAAGGGCAATTAATTTCATTGATATATGTCAATTTGATCAAATTTCAATGATTGTGTGACAGGTAGATTTTTAAAATTTGAACAAACTGTAATTACGACGTCATAATGTCAGTTTGCTCTAACTAGTTTGATCAAATATTTGGCCGTTTGACGGACTTCAGATGCCGCCTTTGAAGCTTGTCAGCCCGCGAACTCCATGTTTTAGACGGAAACATAGACTCGAATTGAGATATTTGTGACACAATTTAGTAGATTTGAAATAATTTAATCGATTAAATCAAAGAATGAGTAAATATTTGTTGTTTTGGAGATTAATTGCAGTTATTTATTAGAAATTTTTTTGGCAATTGCCCTGTGATACATTAGGGGATAGATTTAGCAATCGTCAAATCAGCAGTTGCCAGATTGCAACAGATGTTTGCAATTAATCTCGAAACATATAAATATTTACTCGTTATTATTATATATAAATTAAACATTGCAGAATTCATAAAATATTATAATCAAAATGTACTTTTTAAAAGTTTTTAAACTCTATATTTGAAACATACGACATATGGATTATAAAAACATTGCCACACTGCCTAACCAAAATATTTTAATTCATAGTTGACATTTGCCGTTATATTCAGCTTGTACTTTCGGTAAACTCAACCGGAATTTTTAATATTTGTAAGAATATTTATATATTAAAAAGACTGGTCTACGTCCCAAAAAAATCCAACGCTAGAAAATGTGAAGAACATAGATTAATTAGTATGATGAGCCATGTACTTAAAGCACTCCTAACTATCATTCACTAGCGCATATACACCAGTTTAAAAAAACACCTGAGTGAATTTCAGGAGTTAGACAGAGTTTCATATTGTCATCGGCAGTATTTAACATATACTCTTAAAACGTCTTTAGGGATGCCTTGGATGCATCAGAAAATAGGATTGTAGGATTACTATAAATCGCCAACTTATAAACAATATGATATAAGATATGCAGACGATACAGTGTTGCTGCAGCGAGTGCGCTGGGGCTCCAAGGGATGATAGATAACGTTGTAGAAATATGTAACAAATACGCCCTAAACCTAAATTGTTAGAAAAAAAAGTGATCATTAGTAAGAACATCAACATAAACGCCTACATTACAATAAGCCTTACATTATTAGAAGGAATGGAAAAAATATGCTATTTGGGCTGCAATATTAAGGATACTTGGGATCACAGCTACGAAATAAAAACTCCTATTAAAAAAGCCAGAAGTTCTCTCAAAAGCCTTAGAAAGATTATCTGCAACTTATCTTTAAGTATCAATATACGCATAAGAATTCTTAGATGTTAGGTCTTTAGTGTCCTCCTATATGGAGCAGAAAGCTGGAGCCTTACAGAAGATGCCATAAAACGATTAGAGGCATTTGAAATATGGTGATACCGAAATATTTTAAGAGTCTTATATATACACCACACAAATAAGATGTACTATCTCCAGAGTATAAAAAAAGGCAGAGAAATTAATAACACTATAAAGAAGAGAAAATTGGAAACATCATGTGTAATCAAAAACACCGACTTTTACAGTTGATTCTACAAATCAAGATTGAGGGTAAGAGAGGTCCTGGACGTAGACGTATATCCTGGCTGGCCAATCATAGGAAGTGGACTGGTCCAACGTGATCTATTTTGAGCTACTCTAAATATAATAAGATGGGTCAATGTGGTCGCCAACATCTCTAGAAGTTTTTATTGTATCTGTGTTAATACCATTTGTAAACCAGATATATTAATTCGATAAAGAGGCCCACTAAAACCGACTTAGCTATATTTACACTAATTTTTTCTAAACTAGTTTAGTTTTTTATTATAAGTAGTTAATCTAATCTCTTTTTTTTTTCAGGTGGGTAAACAGTGTCCCAGTATGTACAAAGATGTGTATTACAAGGCGAATAGTTGGAGACAACACTAGGAGAAGAAATTATAGTGCAATCAGTTGTGCCATATCAAAAACAATAATAAACGAAGATATTAATAAACTATAAGTGAAACGAATCATATCGCACGATATATCAAAAACTAATGATTACTTGTAAATTGCTAAAGTGACGTGAAGTGACCAAACTGCTAGTGCTAATAACAATACAAAATTAAACATATCATAACATATTTTGCAATGACATAAAATATAAGTTTTGGCAAACGTATTGAGTGATCCATTGTTAGGTTACAAATAAATGTTATGTTTATTTATCTATTTAATATCACTATACATAGTCTAGTACACAGGGGGAGGTTAAATATGCAATTTTATGTTTCATCGGTACCTTGACGTGTTTTTATATTTTTTAGTGCGTATAATTGATTTTTAGAGGGTACCTGGCTGAAAACGCCTTAGATCATTTGAGGAGGTTTAAAGCAAAACCGAATAAATCCACTAAAACCGATTTCTGGAAAAATAGGATTATTCTGAGACGCAAAATAATTATTTTTTTATTTATTTTGTTCGCAAATACTGTTAGAAAAATCATAATAAAACTTTTGCTATAATACAAATTTAAAAAAGTGATATTTGGAGCAAAATAAAATTTAAACAAAAGGGGATTTATTTGGTTTAGCTTAAAATAGCTCGATTTATTTCATTTTGCTCACAACTTTATTAGCAAGAATTAACAAAATATAATTTTTATTAGTAATACAAAAAAAAACATATAACATTTGATACACTAATAGCACATCCAACAGTGCATTTAAATATGAAGTGCAAACTCTTCTTCTAGACAGTCACACTCATTTTTTAGCTCTTCTTCTTCCTCAGTATGTTCAACCACTTGATTATTTTCACATAAAAGATTCGTGTACCACAAAAAACATTCGTCACTTTTCCACTCCTTTCCAAATTGTTTTTCCATAAGTTGTTGAACACTTTTTATCTTCTTTGGTGGAATGGAACTTCGCAGGTTGACTTCGGATATCAAAAAATTTTTAAAGACCTTCCCTTTGTCTAAATTGAGCGCGTAACTTCGGATTGGGCTTTAAATCGATAATGCTGAAAGCATGATATTAAAATTTTAATTTCTTTAGTTTTTTGAATCTGTGTCTTTTCCAGACAGATTCTTTTTAAGTCTGATATTCCAACAATCTTGTTAAGGTAATTTTGTAATTCCTTGATATCAAAAATTTTCCAGTCTTGTCCTAAGACTTTTGCACTTCCGACTTTTGCATAACGACCGATATATTCTTCTTTAGATATATTAGTTGGATTCTTTCTAAATATTTTTTCAAGTCGCCCAAAAACTCTATCTGCTGGCATAAAACTGTGACCTCTTACTGGATAGGTAATACAAACTTTTGTGATAGTATCAGGAGAATACTTTAACAACTAAAACATTAACATATGAATCAAATAAGAATTTTTGTTCTGGCCCCCACATACATCGAACGATTTTAGGTAATCGAACAAAGCAGATGACACTTCTGTAGCGCTTCTCCCAGCCTGATCTTCGGTCCAAATATAAAACGTTGGATTTTTGGAGTTCATACCAACACAGCAAAAAGACTAGAGGCTTATTTAGTGTGAATAAAATGCATCCGAAATTGGCGTGCGTGGTAAGGGTTGAACCTGCTGCAGAAAGCAAAATGTCAGGGAATTTTCTGGCTCGTTTTTAAAAAGCTCGTAAAATGCTTTTGCTTTTTTTATGAACTCGATATTCAGTCATATAATTGGTTTTCTCTTTTTTGTCTTTTTCCGATTTAATTTAATGCTTTAGACGCATGCAATGAGAACAGGTATCAGAAGCTGGAGACGAAAATCCAATGTTAAATTTTGTTAGAAAAACTTTTCTAGACATATGGTAGCCAATTTGTTACTGACTTTCAGCCTGTTCATTATACATACGTATTAACTTTCTAATACTAAGATGGGCAGGTAAATAGATTCTTCGAGATTTTTTTCGATTATACTGACTTTCGACGCCACGAACTTTCCAACAAATTCGCGTACTTTCTTCCTCTAGTCCAAACTTTTTGTTGAAATATGGTTTCCTTCTCTTTGCTCTTTGGAACAGTGTCCTGAGTCAACAATCTTACATAATGTAAACAATCTGTAGTTTTCAACACCGGTTGCTGCCATGAAAAAAGCCCTACAGACTTTAACTACCCCTGTTGATCTTGTTTTCTTAATTTTTAAAACGAAGTTTTCTGCCCTTGTTCTATGTCGGGGATTATCTTTAACATATCTCTTTTTTACGGTACCGGAAACGCTTATCGTATATTCTTATATATTCTTAATATCTGATGTTTTAACATTTTGGCATTGGTATGTTTTATTGTCATGTGAGCAAGGACGCTTAAATTTCTTTAAGTCTGGATCTGGATCTTGGTACCTAAAATAAAATACATAAGGGTAAAAAGGAAAAAAAGATAGCGTGGCACTTGCGGAGTGAAGATAGAAGTGAATATTTCTTATAAATTCGATTATAGTCGATTCGATCCGATTTGATATTACACATAAATAATAAAGGATTTTACCCGTTACTTTTAGGATTAAAAATCTTTCAAAGGAATTAGAAATAACGCAAAATAAGCAACGTATGCTTTTTTGATACAAATACAAACATTCTGCAAACTTTGGTACCTAAAATAAAATACATAAGGGTAAAAAAGAAAAAAAGATAGCGTGGCACTTGCGGAGTGAAGATAGAAGTGAATATTTCTTATAAATTCGATTATAGTCGATTCGATCCGATTTGATATTACACATAAATAATAAAGGATTTTACCCGTTACTTTTAGGATTAAAAATCTTTCAAAGGAATTAGAAATAACGCAAAATAAGCAACGTATGCTTTTTTGATACAAATACAAACATTCTGCAAACTTTGGTACCTAAAATAAAATACATAAGGGTAAAAAAGAAAAAAAGATAGCGTGGCACTTGCGGAGTGAAGATAGAAGTGAATATTTCTTATAAATTCGATTATAGTCGATTCGATCCGATTTGATATTACACATAAATAATAAAGGATTTTACCCGTTACTTTTAGGATTAAAAATCTTTCAAAGGAATTAGAAATAACGCAAAATAAGCAACGTATGCTTTTTTGATACAAATACAATCGTTCTGCAAACTTTCATTCTGCGTTTAAATTTTTCAAAAATATTTATTAGTTTTCTCAGAATTCGAAAAAAAAAGAATAAATTTAAATAACATTGGATCAAGATTTTGCGCATACCCCCTTAAAAATTTCAAAAAATTCAATTACTAAACAACTATTAACTTTATTAAAAAAAGAGAAACAATATTTACTAGTCGACGATTTATAAAAGGACCTTTTGAAAAACCTGCGTCTATCCCAAAATGAGCTATACCTACTAATCTATATGTTACCGGTTAAAAATAACCATAAGAACCAAAATAACTGTAGGAAAGGTATTTTTGAAGACAGAAACTCCATTGGCCCCTTTAGAATAAATTAATCTCGTCTATCAGAATATACCCTATGCAAAGTGCAACTCCTGCTACATTGGTCAGACTAACCACTTTATCGAGGTAGACTTACGTCCGACAAAAGTGACTTGGGATTTCTAAACCATCTTGTGCCCTTGCATAATATGCCATTTCAAATCACAACATTGATTTCACGAATACCAAAATACTGTACAAACAACACAGTAATTATCACAAGCGTTCCATCTTTGAAATGTGCCAAATTCTAAAACACCCAGCGTCCTTAAATAAGAGAACATACATCAATAACTTGAGCCGCCAGATATCTTACTCTTCCGTCAAACCGAACAAATAAAAAACCCATACAGAACAAATAAGAACTTCATATCCCCAATTTTCTTTCTTTTCTTTTCCAAACTAATATACCTACTAAATCGGTCCATTCTCCATTGAATATAATAATATATTAAAGAAAAAAACTGTCAAAAAAACTTTTTTCTTTTATCAATTCTCTTGATAATCGTACCTCACTGCATTATAAATAAACACATGTAAGAAACCAAATGAGGTATGGAACATTCTACAACGACATTCTACAACGGATAATAAACAACTGAAAATATACCTTACTAAAGTCACAATAATAATGCACTAAAAATAAACAAACCAAGACACTTTATAGTGGCTTCCCACGACCGGCGATTCTACAGATCATCGCGGATAGCCGATCAGCACGGACGACAACGCACCGCAGACAGAGCTCTTCCTACGGTCCGTGACAGTCTGTGTAGGTCCGTGACAGTAGTGTTTGATTATATCATCAAAAGACCACTCAGGCTTGTAAACATTATTGTCTTCTGTATGTCGACATTAAATTATCTCTCTTCTTTTTTAATTCTTTAACCGAAATAGTACTATTATTCAATTGCTTTTTATTCGGTTCCATATATCGTATGCATCGTTCCGGTTCTTATGCTCTGGCGCCGTGGAATTCCATAAACTTGGTTCATTTTGATACAAATTTAAAAAATCAAAAATAACTTCGTTTGTTCATTCGATTTTTTAGCAAAAAAACTGCAAAACAACTTTGACAACACTACAGACAACTACTCGTGTCAGTGAATGAAAAACTTTTGACTTGCGCTTGTCGTCTGTTAAAACACAGACACGCTAGGATCGCGTCGCACGAGCATGTACCGTACCTTTGATGTTACCGACTCTAGATGGATAGGACGCACCAACAACACAGACGTGCCTGTGCTACCACGGACGAGACCACGGTGCGTGGTGCGGGCTGGTCCGCTTACGTCCGCAATATCGCCGACCGTGGGAAGCCGTTATTAAAATGTTACAAGGAGCACTCTTACATAATTATTTACAATGCGTATACATTGCATAAATCCCAAATCATCATTTACAAAGTTTATACATTATAAATCATGATTCGGGAATCATGTCTCTTTCGGTGTCTTGGTTTGTTTATATTTAGTGCATTTTGATTGTGATTTTATCATAGTGTGGTTTGACTCTTAAAATATTTTTAACAAAACGTCCAAATAAAGTCATCGGTCAAACTAAAAAATCACCAAAATATTAAAAAATGAACAATAGTCCTCGCATACGGTTTTTCTTGCGTTTTTTTTCTGGTTTAGTTTGTTAAGTTTTAATAAATAAGCTCCGGACCTTTAAGATTTATTTAGTCAAATTATCTGGATCAGTCCTAGAAATTAGCTTATTTAAAAAAATCTTATAAATAAATTAAATTTTGTAAAAACTATTTAACCGACCTGGCCCATATCTTGCACACAATTCAAACACAATAAGACCCGTAAGTTTGGTACATTAATACAAAGTTTAATAAATAATAAAAAAAGTTATTAACAATATTTAGAAAAAGGTATTGTTTTGTTCATTTTGAAATAAGTATTTTGTTTATTATCCAATTTTAGTTTAACGTATCTCATTTCTGGTGTTTTTTTTTTTTTTTTCTAAAAAAGTTGTGTATGTCAAATCTTAAAATTTTTAAGTTATGAGCAAAATAATGAGTTTGACGTTTTTTTTTATTTAAAAGTATTTTCCCCTAAAACTTTAATCCCCATACATAAATATTCCTCAGGTAACAAACATTACATAAATAAGATTATTTTCAACATATTTCTTTATGTAAAAATATTAAATATTACGCTTTGAAAGAAAAAGTACTTATTAAAAAATATAAAAACACGGCTAATTTAAAACGATTATAAAGCAGTTAATTTTTATCGTATAAAAAAGTGGATACAAAAAATTTACCCTGATCTCCAAAACGCAAGGATTCTCTTCTTTAACCAAGATGTTTTTGTTCTTCCTGGACCTCGTTTTCCAAATATTTTTTTTTGCAGGTTTGAAGGAGAGGATATCTGGATTAATTTCGCATATGTCCGAAAAAGTGTAACTTTCGAAATTTAATGGTGGTCAGTATCTCTCGGTTCTTATTCATTCTTCTAAAGACCTCCTCATTTATCACTCGTTCAGTCTACTGGATCTTATGTATTCTCCGATATAAACACATCTCAAATGCTTCCAGTTTTGTGAACTTATCTTCGTTCAAGGTCCACGATTCAACAGCATTTAAAAGAACAAAGAAGACGTATCTTCGCAGCAAAGAGAGAGGTTGTGACTCTTATAAAAGGCCCCCATCCGATTAAGGTACTCTAATCTCCTGGTTGTTGGTCCATTATTCATTTATTATAGTGCCGAGTGCGTCACTTTTTCTACGTGGGATTGGTTGATATATAGTTGACCTTCAGTTATCCTTTTCTTGCTATTTATCATAATTCAGTTATATATTGAGTCATTGTTGACTGGAATACGTGATTTTATTTATAAGTTCTTGTAGGTCTTCTAAGTTGTCCGCAAATACTGTGGTGTCATCTGCATATCTGATGTTGTCTAGCCGGTAACCATTTCGTAGAATACTGTTTTTAGTTCCGTACAAAAATCAGAGTACAGTGAACATTAGGGGAGACCAAATACAGCCTTGCCTCACTCTACGCATGATTTTCACATAGTGTGTTCACCTTTAACTCTCAGATTCGCTGTCTGATTCTAGTAAAGATTTCTGATTATTTTCGGACCTTGGTTGTTAATTCCTGCATTATTTAGTATTTGCATCATCTTGGTGTGCTGTACTCGATCAAACGCTTTCTCCTAATCAACCAGACATGCACATACATCGCAGTTGACGTCTCTGAATTTCTGAAATAAGACTTATACTAAGAGCAAAACCTTTCTAGTACCAACAGCATTTGTGTAACCGAAATGGGGGAAATTTGACTTTCAAACAGCTTGTAGATTCTTTTATGAATTATCTTAAAAACAATTTTAGGAGATGACTCATGAGGCTTATAGTACGGTAATCTTCGCATTTTTTGGCTCCTGGTTTTTTTAAGTGCAATAAAATCAGATTTCAGCCATTTTGTTGGTTTTCTAGAGTTCTCAAGAGTTGTATATTATTAGGGCCTGCCGCTTTGCCATCCTTTAATAACTGTGTTATTGCGAATTAAACTTCCTGCTGTAATATTTTTGGTCCATTATTTATTTTTTCGTCTAGCTCATAGGTATTATCGTTTTGGTCTTTATTATTTCTTTAGAATTTGGCTTTAATTCGTTTAGTGCCGTGCTTTTCCAGGATTTTTAGATCAGAGTCTATGAAATGTGTGAACCTTTTCTAGGGTGGTTTGGTTCCTTAAATTTTCATTCGAGATTCGATTAAGCCAAAATATACGAAGTATTTCTTATACCGTTCCATTGCTGATATGTTTTGTTAAAATTGTTATATTCATATTGTGGTGAAGTTTTTTTTGTGCCACCTTAAGAGCGTAGGCGAAAAATTACGAGCCAATGTTTTTTAAACGCATTCATTTTTTTCGAATCCTGAGAAAACTAATAAATATTTTTGAAAAATTTAAACGCATAATGAAAGAATACATTATTACCGATAGCCGAAGTCCCTGAAAACTTCTATAATGTTAATTTTAATAAGTTACAGAGGTGAAAAAGTAAAAAAGTTCATTTGATTATTTGAAATCAACTTTAACTTAAGAATACTTGTCAGAAAAGTTAAACATGTCTAAAAACAAATTTACTTTAAAATAAGTAATTTTGGTTCTATCATGCAAGGATTTATTGATTTTCATTTTTATATTGACATTATGATTTAATTTAAATGTCTGTTGGACTGAGTCGGTTTTTTATTTATCTGGACCTCATATCAGCATCCTTCTTTGAGGTTAAAATAACCAGAAAATATAATGAGTTAGAAGATTTTTTTAATATAAATGTTTCTTTTTTTATTTCAAATCAAAATAAACTAATTTTAAAGTCAAATTTTTGGTATTTTGTCAATAAATGTTTTTTCCCTATTGATATTTTCTGTCGAGTTATGTTACAAATGTATTAAAACCAAAGTTGCAGTAAGTAAGTTTAATAATATGGTTGTAGATTAGGTTTTTTTTGCTTTTTATCTTTCAACTATCTGTTTTTAAGACATCCACAATTGTTGTTCTCAAAAAATTTAAATGTCTCTCGCTGGTGACCAAATTAATCAACAGTATTTGGTAATCTTGACTAGATAATTTTAAGAAAGTTTAGAGGACACGATTTATTAAATCAGATGATTTAGATAGAATTTTCTTATTGTTATAGTTTCGATTAAAGATCGAAAGACCGAAAAATACACATTTACTAAGCAAATAAATCGCTTGACAAACGTGTCAACTAAAGAACAATAAATTAATACTAACTTTAATAATGGATTTCTTTGTACGTAGGAGTGAAAATTTGTTTTCCAGTTAGCTTGATTTTGTAGTGTAGTATAGAAAAATCTGTATTATTTTATGAAGTTTGTGTACCACTAGTCAGTTTCCTGATCTAAATGCAGTTAGTATCATTAAATATATGAGAGTATATATACAGGGTGGTGAATCGTCAAACTGGCCATAGGAAACTCAATCGGAAATCTTAATTGTTAAATTCTTGCTTTCCTAATTATTTAACATCAAAAGTCATAGGAAACTACTTGTAGAAGACCGAAATATGTAATAAAAACAAATGTTAGAATGGTTTTACAAACTAAACACACTCCAAAATTTTGCAAAAATGTAATACATTTTTCAGGCCATCCCTTAAAGTCAGGCCACACGCGGTGTAAAAATGTATATGACATGTTGCGTTTAGTCGTATTGATGTTTTTGATATTTGACAATATTTGAATTGCCAAATTTTTTATTTTGTGATTTATTGTTTAAAAAACAATATAGTTGATGTATTCATACACAAAATGTATTCAGTTGAGAAGAAAGTAGCAATAATGAAAAGGTTTTATTTAGGCAATAGTGCGCGAATTGTCAGTTCTTTATTTAGCGTATAGATATCCCAATAGACGTAAGATATCCCCATATTTCTTGCCTTCGTCGACTATGAAAAGGCGTTTGATAGTATCGAGATGTGGGCTATAAAACAAGCTATTAATAATTGTAGAATAGTACAACTAGACGAAAATACAAATCCCATCCCCATTAAGAGAGGAGTGAGACAAGGAGACGTAATATCGCCAAAGCTTTTCAACCTAGCCCTAGAAGACGTCTTCAAAACTACAAATTGGTCAACCTATGGCATTAACGTTAATGGCAACAAGTTAAACCACCTCAGATTCGCTGACGACATAATGATTATAATGAGCACATTCGACGAACTGCAAATTATGTTGGGGGAACTGGCAGCTAGCTTCCAATACGTCGGCCTAAAAATGAATATGAAAAAAATAAAAATAATGACAAACACAGAAGACCCCAGACATATAACTATAAACGGCAGTAAGATAGAACAAATTCAGGAATATATCTTCCTGGGCCAAATCCTAAGACTTGACAAAGAGAACCAAAGTGCGGAAATTACTAGAAGAGCAAGACTAGCATGGGCAGGATTTGGAAAACTTAGTTGGATACTTAAGAACCGCAAAATACCCCAATACTGAAGGAGCAAAGTGTTTAACCAATGCATCCTTCCTATCATGGATGGATGTCAAACCTGGACCCTAACCAAGGCAAACGAATGGAAAGAGCAATGTTAGGTATACGACTGTCAGATAAAAATAGGAACGACTGGGTAAGATCCAAAACAAAAGTCGAGAACATAACAATAAAAATTGCAAAACTTAAATGGAGCTTCCCGGGCCACACTGCTAGACAGAAAGACCAACGTTGGAATACTACAATACAATATTGGAGACCTTACGAAAGTAAACGACCAAGAGGAAGACCACAGATGAGATGGGTTGATGACATTAGAAGAATAGCCGGAACAAATTGGAAATATGTTGCTCAGGATAGAGATCGATGGAAGGAGTTGGGAGAGGCCTATGTCCAAACATGGACGACAGAAGGCTAAGAAGAAGAAGAAGATCCCAATAGACCAATAATTTCAAGTCATTTAACAATTCAAAGGATTTTACAAAATTTTGAAAATGGTGGGACCGTGATTTCCAATTTGCACCTGTACAAACAATATTGCTGAGGTACCAGCAATATTTAAGTGGCCCCCGAGATCGGGAGATCTAGCTCCAAACGATTATTTTATCTGAGGGATAATAACAAATCTATTCTGACAAAAAATTTACAGATATTGTAGCAAGAGTGTGCAAAAATAATGCCACGCGTTCTGGCTCATGTAAGATGACAATTTTATAATCAAGTGGAATACTGTTGATTACAAAATGGCTTATTGTTTGAACATTTTTTATATATTTATGTTTAGAAATTATCATAAACTATTTTAACCCTGGAAGATCACACCGATTTTTTTTAACATATACCACACATATGGGTATCAGATACTCAATGATTTTTTGTGAAGAAACAAAAAAAAAAGTTAATATTTTATGATTTCCAGAGCCTGTCTAATCGGTATTGAATACACAATAATAATTAAATCAATCATTTTATTTCCATCTTTTAATTGTAGTAATACAAAAGAAAAAAATATTTAAAAATAATTAACAAACATTTTCTAAAAAGCCAGAAAAATAATTCAAAATGTTTTACCTTAATTTAACAATAATATGGTCTTTTTAACTAAAAGCTAACAACTTTTTATTATAGAACTCATATTCATTCTTAGACAGGAATTTTAATTTTACTCATTATGGTGACTACATTCACAACACAGTTTAACTCTATGCCCCATGCATTATGCTTTATGGCAAGCCTAGCATGCATGCTTTATTTTTCTATCTGTTTCTTTGCAGAAATAACATCTAGTTTGCTTTACTAAACTTGTGGGATGTTGTGTTGGAAGGTTTTCAACTTGAAAAAAGCCACACATTGTTTGCCTGAGTGATTTCTCTAAAGAAGGTATTTAGGGTCTCTCTTGAATTAGTGGTTCAATTAAAGCCATTCCCAAAGACTTCAGAAATGATCTTCTATTACTAGATGCATTTTCTTTCCAATGGGGAGTTGCAAGAGAAAATAGCACCATTGCATTTATACCACTTGCATCAAGCATATTAAAAAAAATTCCTAGTGGTCATCGTCTGGATCCAAGCAACCTTTATAACTCGTTCATGATCAATTTCACTATCACTTTTATCAGTACCGGTATTGGAGTATTGTTCTTCACAACGTTTTTCCCAGTTTTCTTTCTAACTACATGAAGCCATTTCCCAGAAAATGATTATAAAAAAAAATAATAAATTATCGCAAACCTCACCCATGGGAGCTACATACCCCAGCGTTTATTCAAAAATTTTTCGTGATTGGAAATATTTCTCGAATGAGAAAGTCCTTGGCAGACTACAGACTGAATTTACATGAAGCGGCATTACCATTGAAATGCGGTTTAGCATATGCTATATTCAGTTAAAGGTCTGGATGGGTATCTGGATAGATTCCAGGGTTAAGGAAGGATCACAGTAAAACTATATTGAAATTCTTTGAATTCTTGATTAACCTGGAATTGAATTATAGTGTATTATAATATCTTACGGTAAATTAAGATCTAGCAGTGCTCGCACTATTACCTGAATACAACAATATTGCGATTTTTCGTGAACTGAGTTTATTTCATTAACATTATTGCTTTATAAACAATTTAATTTATTGTTTTTAAAGTACTATTTATTGTTCTCTAGTAGTAGTAGTATTTGTGAAAATTTGCTCTTTATACTTTAATCATAAAATAAAAATATTAACAATTCACATATTGTCAAATATTATAATTATCAATATGACCAAACGCAATGTCATACACATTTTTGTACCATGTCTGGCCTGATTTTAAGGGGTGGCCTGAAAAATGTATTATATTTTTGCAAAATGTTGAAGTACGTTTAATTCGTAGAAAAATTTTAATATTTGTTTTAAATACAGAGTTCAATTCTCTACTAAAAAAACTACTAAAAAACTACCCAATAATGATCCAGATCGACGAATTGAGTTTTGTGAAGTCATGACTGAAAGAATTCGCGTTGAACAGAGAATGTTAAAACATATTTTTCACTGATAAATGTACTTTTATGCTAAATGGTGATGTAAATAAACAAAACTGTCGGTAATGGAGTGATGCGAACCCGCATCGATTCAGAGAAAGTCACACTCAATATCCTGAAAAACTGAATTTTTGGGCAGGAATATTAGGCGATGCTATAATTGGCCCCTTGTTTATAACATGCAATTTAAGAGGCAACATTTATCTCAATATGCTGGTAAACACCATCGAATCTTAAATTGTGCATTAGCTAGAGAACCAAAGGGATAATCAAGGCAACATTGTAAAAGCATAATTTTACAATTATTGCTTAATCTTGTATAATAATGAGTTATACTTTATTCCATTGTATAGCATTCTTTATAGTCTTTTCAACGATGTATCACAAGTACGGGTTTGCAATTTATACTTTTTTGGTTGAAGTAGGTTCCACCTAGAGGGGTTGATGGGGGTGAGTTCTCTTTCCTGTCATTTTAGTGCACCCTTACTATCCTAGAAAGGGTTTCAAGCATTTTTCGATATCAGATTTTGTTCGTGAGATATAGCCCATTTAAGTTATAAAATTGACACACTGTATATATCGGTATGTATTTATATAAATTTAAAACATATATAATTTATTATCAGGAAACTGGCTATTGACCAACTAAATATGTTATCGTTTAAAATGGGGATAAAAGTAAATACTTTAATAAACATTACTCCACAAATAACTGATTGGATGCCAATTCAAATACAAAACCAATTAAATGCTATAAAATCGAATTAAAAACTACTATACGGTTATAAACATAATTAGCTTTACTAAATATTAGTCAACATTATTGAGTTTATTTGAATCTAAATAAAAAGTAATTAGGTTATGCAAATACGCGAGAACATATTTTCATACAATATTTATATAACATTTATATACCCTTTTATTTATATTTTATCCTTTAAGAAAACAAATATTTCAATTGCAAAAATCATGCAATTATTAACCTTATTCTGTTTATCTTTATTTTAAACTCAATTTTATTTGTTTTTTCTTTTAATTTATATTATTTTCATATCATTTATTTACTTCCTCACTTATTTTCTCACTTTTTGATTATTTTATCTTTTTTTTTTTTGTTTTGTCTTATACATTTTGTTTTAGTTCGTCCCGTCTCTTTATTTTATACAATCTTCTTCTCGTAGTGCCTTATACACTAATAAAGGTTGGCTATAACCATTGCAAATCCGTCTCTATCTTCTGCTTTTCTTAAAAGCGCCTGTGTGATTAACCCCGTCCATTCGTGAATGTTTTTCAGCTAGGATATTTGTCGTCTACCAGGACCCCATTTTCCTTCGATTTTACCCTTCATAATGAGCTGCAACAACTCGTACTTATTATTTCTAAATGTGTACCCCAAATATGCTGTCTTTTGTCTTTTAATGGTGGTCAAAAGTTCTCTGTCTCTTCCCATTGTGTACACCATTTCGTTCGTAATATAATCGGTCAAAATTCTCCTAAAAAGCCACACCTCAAAAGCTTTTAGTTTTTTCATTAAATCAACACTAATAGTCCAGGTTTCGACACCATAAAGAAGAACAGAGTGGATAGGTATAACATTTTACTATCCGATATCCAATTTACAGATTGAGTCTTTGGTTACTCATAAATTTCCTCATCTTTAAAAAGCTGCTCTTGACTGCTCTATTCTTGAGCGAATTTCTGATTTTAGATTTAGATTTTCCGTAATCTAGACTCCTAAGTATTTCATTTTGTTCACTTGCTCAATATCTTCATATATTATCTGGATCCTTGTAATGACTTTGCACCTATTACTGATAACCATGGTTTTAGTTTTATTTATTTTTATTGTTAACCAAAGTGTGCCCCAGTATCACAAATTATGTAACGTCTGCAGGTCTGTCTCACTTTCAGCGATAATGACTGTATCATCAGCATAAAGGATATTATTTATATTTTTACCATTTCTATCATATCTTGATCTCTTCTCTACAATTTTTAAGTACTTGCGTAAATAATTCTTCGGAATATATATAAAATAGTAATGATGAAAGTATCCAGCCCTGTCTTACTCCTCTTTTATCTGTTGCGCATCCCTGCAATTTCCATCTAATGTTACCACAGCCTGTTAGTTTCAATAGAGATTTCTCACTATGTTAATGTCATTTTTGTCGAGTCTTTTTCTCTTTAGACATTCCATGAGAATGTTATGTTTAACTATGTCGAAACCTTTGTCATAGTCTATAAACGCAACAAAAAGATGTTTTTGTTGGTCTCGACACTTGTGGGCAAGAGTTATAAAACTATACACAGCTTACACTGTTCCGATGCCGTTACTAAAGCCAAACTGTCTATTAGCTCATATCCACTTAGCACTTTCTGAATATTCTTGCATCTTCTTCTTCTCGTGCCACTACTAGCGGAGATTGGAAATCATCATGACCACTGCGACTTTGTTAGCAGCGCGCCCAATAAGTTCAATCGAACTACACCCGAACCATTCACGTAGATTACGAAGCCACGATATTTGTCTTCTTCCCACACTTCTTTTGCCCTTAATTTTGCCCTGCATGATGTTTCTTAAAAGTTCGTACTTTTCACCTCTCACAATGTTTCCCAAGTATTCCATCTTTCTAGATTTTATCTCATTTAGAATTTCGCATATTTTGTCTAAAGTTTGGAGTACTTGCGTGTTAGTGACGCGGTCCATCCATGATATTCTGAGAATGCGCCTATAGCACCACATCTCGAAAGCTTCGATGTTTTTTATGGTCAACTGTTTTAGTGTCCAAGCCTCAACTCCATATAACAGGATAGAAAAGACATAACACCGCAGCATTCGTATTCGTAACTTTATATTGATATCACGATTGCAAAAGAGTTTGCGCATTCTATTAAAGACTGATCTAGAGATTTCTATTTTACATCTAATCTCTTTTGTTTGATCAGTATCGTCTGTGATCCAAGCACCTAGATATTTATAACAGGGCACACGCTCAATCGTTCTATTGTCTATTACAAGATTAGCTCTGATGTTCTTTGATTTCGTGATTACCATAAATTTAGTTTTTTTCAAATTAATTTTCAAGCCCTAACTGTTACAGTATATATTGAGACTTTGAACGAGATGTTGTATTTCTACTAGCGTTCCCGTTAGGAGAACTGTATCGTCAACATACCTTATATTGTTGATCGTCTCACCATTTATTATCAGACCAAGATCTTTTTCCTCGAGTGCTTGTTCACAGATAGCTTCACTATACAGATTAAATAAAAGTGGCGATAAGATACATCCCTGCCGGACTCCTCGACGGATTTGAATTTCTTCTGTAAGTCTGCCCTCAACCTTGACATTTGCTGTTTGATTCCAATATAGATTGTATATAATTCGAATATCTCGGCTGTCTATATTTTTCTTTATTAGAACTTGTCTTAGTGGTTCATGTTGTACTTTGTCAAAGGCCTTTTCGAAATCAATAAAGCAGGCGTAAATTTCTTGGTTCATGTCTAAGTATCTCTGTGAGAGAACGTTCATTGCAAACAGAGCCTCCCTTGTACCCAGCCCTTTTCTGAATCCCATCTGAGTGTTACTGATGTCTACGCCTAATTTCCTATAGATCCTATTATGGATTATTTTTAAGAAGAGTTTTAGAGCATGACTCATCAAAGCTATCGTACGATATTCTTTGCAATCCTTTGTATTTGCCTTTTTTGGCAGTAGTATAAAGGTCGAACGGAGCCATTCCCTAGGTATTATTCCAGTTCTATATATAGTGTTAAATATATCTAGGAGTATTTTAATAGATTCATCGTCCATAAGTTTAAGCTGTTCTACGAGAATTTCATCAGGACCGGGGGCCTTACCACTTTTTGCTTGTTTGATTGCATATTCTATTTCTTCTCTGATTATATCAGGCCCTGTATCATCTGTATATTCGTTTGAGATTTCTTGTCTATCTTTGTCATCAAACAGTTGTGATATGTATGCTGTCCATCGGTTCATTTTTTGTTGTAAATCTGTTATAATTATACCATCTGTATCTTTGATCTGTCCTGTCTGTGTTGTTCTTCTCCTTTCTGCCATTTCTTTAATATTTTTGTGTACATTAAAAAAGTCATATTTTCGCTCCAATTGTTCCAACTCCTGGCATTGCTCACTTAGCCATCTTTCTCTAGCTTCTCTTATTTTCTTTTTTATCAGTTTATCTGTTTCTTTGTATCTTATCGGATTATTTGTTGTGTGTACCCTTCTTTCACACATCAACTGTAGTATCTCCTCATTCATCCATTCTTTATGTTTCCTTTCTTTCGGTGTTAAATTTTCTCTGCCTGCCAACATTACGGCATGTTTAATATTCTCCCATTTATGGTCTATGTTATCAGTATTTCTATTCAGTTTCTCTATATTTTGTAAATTTTCTTTGATGTTTACTATTGTTTTCTCTTTCATATGTTGTTCATTCAGTCTTCTCACGTCAATTTGTTTCTGTGTGTGTTTTTTAATGATCTTTGGTTTTGTTATTAATGTGACTACTACAGGATTGTGATCCGAGCCTATATCTGCTCCTGGGTAGGTTTTAGCTGAGAGTATAGAGTTGCGGAATCTTTGACTAATAAGGACAAAGTCAATTTGGTTTCCGACTACTCTACCTTAGGTGTCACTCAGAGATTTCCATGTGTACAGTCGTCTGTTAGGTAACTTGAAAAGAGTGTTAGCAACTACTAACTCCTCCGCTTGACAAAATTGTACCATACGGTCTCCTCGTTCGTTTCGTTCTCCTAATCCATAGTCACCCACATAACCGTCCACACATCTATGTCCAATTTTGGCGTTAAAATCGCCCATTACTACTGCAGTATGATGTTTCTTTATTGATTTGAGAATTTCTTGCATGTATGATCTTAAAAAATGTTTTTAATAAGTATGACATTAAGCTGATTAATCTATAGTCATTACAATGTTTGGGGTTCTTGGTGTTTGGTAGCGGAACAAAGCCCGGTAGTAGCTATTCTGTAGGTATCTCACCAGATTTGTATATGTATATGTTCTTAATAGTTATTGCACGTAAACTGTCTTCTTCAATAATTTTAATCAGCTCGATATAAACTTTATCTGGCCCAGAAGCTCTGTCAGATTTTGAGTTGTTTCTAGCATGTTGGACTTCAGATTGTAATATTATTGAAGCTACCTCGTTATCAATTTGTGTTAATTTCGTTTTTGTGTCCATAAAACGATCTTTTTATCTTTTATACATTTTGTCCATAGTTATTTTATTTCAACTGGGTTATTAATAGGTTTATTGTTTTTGTCAATTAATCGGTTAAGTGTATTTGTTCGTGATTTTTCAGATAATGCTTTCACTTTTTTATGTAAATTATAATGATGATGCTTTTTCTCCAATTCTTCCTCTTCGCAGTGGATGAAGCAGGTTTACATCATCCACTTTTTCTTAGCCTCCTCTATTTTGTTTTTTAATTATTTATATTATTTTCTATACTTATTTGGGTTTTTGTTTTTATATTTTCTTCTTTGTTCCATGATTTTCAGTATTTCTTAAGTCATCCAAGATTTTCGGTTTTCTGTTTTATTTTCTGGAGTTTATTTCTGTGTTTTTGTAACAGAATCTTTGATTTTGCTTCACATAATGTTCACCTTCTCAGTATTTTTCATATCTGACATTAATTTTTTAAATACATTTATTAACAGAGTAATAAGTAAATAGTCTGTAAGTAAATTAACGTGGGGAAAGGACCTAAACGTCATGTGCGACAAATATGGGCTTGATGGCCAGACCTTTTAGATGCTCAGCCGGCAAAAATAAAATTTATTTTGCCAAATCAGCGGCTGAGTGGTCGATCACACACTATTTCAAACAGTGAGCTTGCGTCTTAGGTTGGTGGTTCTTAGGGACCTAAGTCCCGAAGTCATATTATTTTAACAGAAGTAAATTTAGGAAAGTAACTAGGGAGAGAAGCTGATTTTTTTCTACAGTTAGTTGTGCCACAGTTAAAAAACTGTGGCACAACTAACACCTTCCTGACAATGTAACTCACTGTTACACAATGTGTAAAAAAGTATATTTTACGTATCAAACTGATTTAAAAATTTAACTTAAACATTAGGGCGTCGTGGTTTTCTCTGCAAAAACAATGATACAGGTAAAGGAAAAAAAACTTAAATTAAATATACTTACCTAAAAAATACCTACACTTAAATTTATTTTACAAAATATATTACAAAAGATAGTAGATAACCTAATGTTTAGGAAATAAAACACTTTTACATCCAACAATTACATCTTACCGTGGCTGTGGTAACAAAGAATTATACTAATATTATTGATACAGATTACTTAGCCTATTTGTGGATTTTTTTAAAACACGAAATACATAGTGCCGTCTGTCCATTGCAGTCTTCACAAAATGTAAGTATCTTACTTGCTTTTGCCGATGCCACTTTCCTACCTTTCCCACCTTTAAGCGTTTTGTAGCAATTAAAACATCGTTTTCTGTTTTTTCTCGCATTTCCTTCTGGCTACTTTTACTTCGATTTCTCGGACTTCTATTACACGGAACATCATGCACTACTCTTATTTCTTCAGTGGCATTTTCTTCTGTATCGGATCCTAATCCTTGTATAAATTTTTATTTAAATCGTAGCATGTCAAGTTGGTTTTTAGCTTGGTTGTGAGAGCTATATATCACCCACGCATTACCCACACATATTCCGAGAATCTCAAAAATAACCTTCGTATACCACTTCAGAGTTTTTCGGAGGCATGGGTAATAAGGGGACATCTGATCTGAAATGTTAACTCCTTTTTTGGCCTGATTGTAATCAATGGTAGCAGGGGGTTTTAGTGCCTCTTCACCTTGTCGGTTTTTACGTCCACTCGGAATCTGTTGATCAATGTGATGTGTTACAATACTTATCAATAGTAGTTGCCGCTTATCTACCCATTTCAAGACATAAACCTCATTTTAGTTCTGCTTGCCGTAAATATGTCCCTTTTTCAGCTTTTTAGCGCATACATCTTTAGGATTCCCCTTCATATTACTCCATAAAGTGCCACAGAGGTATGTTCCGTCGGTTAAGAGGTCATCGCATAGTTTAACACTTGTGTAGAAGTTATTTATAAACAAAATTATTCCTTAATGTTTAAAATCCTGCATTAACTCCATGCATATATTATATGTCTGCCCTTTGGTGTTCGTTGCTATAGTGGCATCATTTTTTCATGCACAAATACGCAAATCGTACGTATAACCTTAAGTCGTACATATTTTATAGAGTTTCTCTCCGTATTTGTGTGTTTTTGCTAGTAAGTATTGATGAAGCACCAACCTGCCTCTCCAAGGTACCATTCTTCTTCTTCATGTACCATGTCCTTTCAGAACGTTGGTTACCATCATAGCTATTTTAATTTTATTCACTGCCACCCTAAATAGCATGCTTGTATCTACACCATACCAATTTTGCAAGTTCTTCAACCATGAGGTTCTTCTTCGTCCTGGACTGCGTTTGCCTGCTATTTTTCCTTGCATGATATTTTGTAGCAATCTATGTTTGGGACCTCTCATTACATGTCCGAAATATTCCAGCTTTCTCTGCTTGATGCTTTTTATGATCTCAGTGGTCTTGCTGAGACGTTCAAGTATTGTGGAGTTACGAATCTTCTCCACCCAGGAAACTTTTAAAATTCTTCTATAGCACCACATTTCGAAAGCCTCAAGGCGATTTAGATCGATTTTATTCACAGTCCAGGACTCGACAGCATAAAGTAAGACCGAGAACACGTAGCAACGAAGTAGGCGGATCCTTAATGCCAATTTTAGGTCTCTGTTACATAACACCTTGGACATCCTTCTAAAAGCAGCTCTAGCCTGCTCAAGGTACCATGCTCTCATCAATTACGACTTTCTGATCGGGAACAAGTGTCTCCTTAAACTGTTCACAAATGAGATTTACATCTTTTATTTTCGAGAGTCTGTCTTGGCCAGCTAGTGGATCGTTATTATTACAAAAATGGAAGCATTTTAATAACAGGTCGAATCTGTTGCGATTCATAATTTATTTTATTCGCTTATTAGCGTACATTCCATCATTTGAATAATAGAGGCGCATTTTTGGTAGCTGAATAATCCCCATTAATAGCAAGATAACTAGAATTATTTTCATTTCTGCTGTTAGTATCTATCCAAGTTTTCAACAGAGACTATGGTTAGCTTAAGGTTGAGATAAATCTAAATTGTTAACTTTCAAACCGGTTTGTCCGAAGAACTGAAAATTCCGAGGTAAGTTTGTAAATGGTCCCCATTTGACAGGATTTCCTGTTTCTTGTACGCCTGCATCGCTTGGCAAACTGTTGTTACTAGAGTAATCTTCAGTTAGTACTAAAGTTACTATTATTATCAGAAAGAGCATTTTTCATCCCATCCTGATCATCTGAAGACCTATAGGACTCTTCAGAATCCTCAAACGGGTCAGATTCTGAGTATGATAGATGTTGAAATCTTCCTTGTAGTTTAGAAGTAGAGAGACGTGGATTTTACGGAGATGCTGCTGGCGCGTTTAAATATTTCGGTGAGGCTGCAGTTGGACATAAATTGTCTGTGGATTTTGCTTGTGAGCTAAGATTTCTCGGGGGTGCAGGAAACGGACTTCAATTTTCCAGAGATACAACAGTCGCAAGGTAATTTTCTGGGGATGCTGCAGGCGAACTTAGATCTTCCATGGATGCTAATTTTTGAACAAGTTGTCGATGTGCTTTCTTCTGGTCAAGAGCTATTATTCTACGTGATCTGGAACAGTTTCTCACAGGTTTGCTACTCGGATCTGCTATTTAACGATTATCTGAAATAAAATAATCTAATGTATTTACCCCCTACGTACATACAATCCCGTGGCCCACCTGTGGGTCACACGACTGTGAGGAAAAATTTTAACTCAGGGACGTTGTGACCTACCGGTGGGTCATACACGAAAACACCCAAAACTTAAAAAAACATAATATGTTGATATAGAAATTACATTTATTTACATTAAAATAAACAAGTATAGCTAAAAAATTTTAAAAAAATGTTACACCTTTATGGATGGATACATAACACTACTCTCGTAGCGAACGTGTTAATGAATTAACTGTATTATCCAAAAATAAATAAACGGTACCTTGATTTAAACACTACCTTTTTTAATATGACTTTTTAGCTTTTACTTAATGGAAAAAATTTGATGTGTAAATATTCTTCGTACTAATATGTACGCATATATTATGTATATTGTGGATCTGAAATGTTGTTTTAAAAGAGCTATGCTACCTAAAAAAAACATTTACTTTTATCCTTATGATTTTCGTAAGTAGTAGTTTCTTTTGGCCTAAAATAATAAACTGAAAAATACTAAAGCGTATTTTAGTATTGTTATGTATAAACTTATCTAGTAAAATATAGCTCGGTGACTTGTTTATATAATTCTAATACGTTACAAATTAATTTATTTTGAAAAATATAAGCCACGTTGTAAATAAAGCTAATATTTGTTTATTTAACTAGAGTTTTATTTGTAGAATAGTCATAGTATATATAAATATTTACATATATATATATATATATATATATATATATATATATATATATATATATATATATATATATATATATATATATATCTGTACCCCGGAGGTAAACGACACTATGTCCATTTTGATCGTAATTGCGATTACTGCACTTTTCAATATAACTTATGTGGCTGTACACAGAGGTAAACCATACTATATCCAGAGTATGGTTTAAAATTGTACGGCAAGTTACACTTCTTAATAAACACCATGTCTACTTTCAGTCAGAGGTAAACAACACCATGTAGACTTGATGTTATTTACCTCTACTAAATGTGTGCACTGATGGACCTCTGGACATAGTGTTATGTACCTTGGTGAAAAAATGGATCCCATTTATCCCTAAGCAGTAATACAAGCAATTTTAATGAACATAATAAAGTTATTTTAAAAGAAGAGAAAAGTGTCATAAATAGGTAAAAACCGTATAGTAAATGAAAAAAATTAGGCCTGTAATATTCGCAAACGGAAACTAGCTGGTAGGAAAGAGTACGTCAGTAAGAAAGGCGAAAACATGTCTGCAAAAATGTTAAAGCCTCCTTTTATGTGTCACATGAATCGCTCTGAAAGACTGTCAGAATATGAAAGACAAAAATCTTTTACTCATACTGGACTGACACAAGTTTCAGATGTTAAAAAGCAATATTTGTCTTTTCATCTATCGACATCCAACCTACCATTTGATTAAGAAAAATGGACTCAAACTCTACCAAATCTAAAAATATTACACTATACTACAATTTTACATTGAACAAACAGCGATTGAAGGTGTGCAAGGTTATGTTTTTAAACACATTTTGTATATCGTTCATATGTATGAATATGTTGGAAAAACTTGAGCCAAGAGGTTTAGTAAATGCTGATCACAGAAGAAGACACAAGCCGATCAATAAAACTTCTACCAAACCATAAATAGATCGATTTCAATATTCAAAATATGTATGAGGTGGACTTCATGAGGTATTGAAGACAGCAAGTAACGTTTTCAGCCCAATAAAATCAAGTCTCAGTTATAACATTACCAAAAGCAAAAGTACAACAAAATTAAATATGTCGATAACAATTAAAGTAAACTGTATACCCAAGTTCAAACAAGCCAATCAGAGCGGTGCTGGGAATAATTATATTCCACTATGCACCAACAATTTACCCATATAAATTACCATCATTCTTGTACTCATTGCGTCGAGTAAGGACAATAAATATACCAAGAAGGTTGCGTTTCGATTTAATTTGAGTCTCTTACCACTCCCATACATGTGTTTCTGGGTTTACATGTCATCAGAAGGAGTTTGTAAGAAGACTCAAACCAAATCAAAACCCACCGACTAATCGAATCAAACTAAACCGAAACCTTTTTCGTATATTTATTGTTCTTACTCGACGCAATGATTACAAGAATGATGGTAATTTATATGGGTAATTTGTTGGTGCATAGTGGAATATAATTCTCAGCTATCACTCTAAACACATTCTCTAGTAAAACACAATCACTCCAAATATAAAATATTCCGGCAGAATTGTATAAATATTCCGGTCATTATTAGGCTGGGCCGATTTTGTTTTTATTTTTGTACAAGACTAGGGAAATTGGTCTATATGATTTAGGGTCAGTTCGTGTTTTGTTTGCTTTCAGTAAAGGTATTACTATTGCCTCCGCCCATTTCGATATAAATTCATGACTAAACCAAATTTTGTTGTAGAGGTCAAGGAGGAACAGCTTTGTATTGTTAGGTAGATTTTGAAGAAAACTTACCGGAATGTCATCTGGTCCTGGTGCCGAAGTTTTGGTGGAACTTAAGGAATGATTTAGTTCTTCTATTGTAAATGGTTTATTGAGGGGATTATCTTCAACGCCAATAAAATTAATTAGTTGTTGTTCTGTAGGTATCTTAATGTTTAAAAAGTCTTTGGAATAGTTGTTGTTACTAGTGTTAATTTCGAATTGCTTAGCAAATAACTCTGCTATTTCAACGTCAGATGATAATATTTCCGTGTTTCCATACAAGAACGGAATTGTTTTATAACTATAGCATCCAGATATTTTTCTAACCTTTTCCAATACAGTATTTATAGGCATATTATTAATACTAGACAGAAATTCTTGATAAGATTTTTTTCTATTTGTTTTTGTAACATATCTAGCTTGGGCCTGTAATTTCTTATATTCTGTGATGTTTTCTACAGTTTTGCAACGCTTCATTTTGTTAAAAGAATTTTTATATTGTTTAATAACTCGGCTACAATCTGCATTTCACCATGGAAGGAAGTTATTTTTAAAATTTTTGTTTTTCCTACATAAATGTTAGCAGCAGTATATAATCAATGAACTTAATATTTCATCGGTAGATTGATCTTTTGTAGTTTCTTCTAATGTTTGGTAATTGCATTGGATATATGTTTTAAATGAAAACCAATCTGCTTTTTTGAAGTTTCATTTTGGAATAGTAAATTTATTGACCTTGTTTTCATTAATTGCCATAGATATTTTAATGGGATAATGATCGCTACCATACAAAAACGGTATTACATCCGATGAAAACTTTGGTGATAATTCAGGATCGCAAATTGATAAATCAATGGGTGATGAGGAACCCATGTGAATATTGTATCGGGTTAGTTGACCGTCGTTTAGCAGGTTTAAGTTTTTAGAAAATATCAAGTTTTCCAAGATTTTTCTTTTAAATTTTGTTCCTACCGAATCCCACATTGAATTATGGCTATTAAAATCACCTATAAATATTCTCGGAGTTGGAATTTGATTAAATAAATCTGTAAAATCTGTTTTTGTTATTGATTAGTGTGGAGGAATATATATATATATATATATATATATATATATATATATATATATATATATATATATTATATATATATATATATATATATATATATATATATATATATATAATGAGGATCACTCAGACGAGTGGTGGGTTCAAATAACGGTCTACTAGGTGGAGAAATAAAAGACAAAGTTGATACTACTTCATCTATTTTGAAGACGTTTCGCTATCGAATTCTGATAGCATCATAAGTTCATCTAAAAATTTTACATTATGAGAACCACACATTCATAAAGAAGATGTTAAATAGTTACCTTAAAAAGATATGTAGTTGTCAATGGTATTAAAAAGTTAGTATAAAAACTCAAATAAATGGACATCATATGGTGATATTGTATAAACAATTAAATAACTAACAACATTTAGAGACTTAGTAAAAATTAGCAAAGCAACAGAACACGTGGTCTAATAAGCATATATTTTATATAATATTAACTAGTGAAACAGAACTAAGAAAATCATCGATTCACTTCCAACTATGTAAAAAATTTATTTTATGACTTCATCTTAACTTTTGGTAGCATTATTTAAGTTATCTACATTGAGATATAAAAAATATACATAAAAAAATATAAAGTGAAGTTACCACTGTATGCTTGGCACCTGTTGCGACTGAAATGGCGTTAATTAAAAGATACTGAGCCAATGACATGGACAGACAGCCAACCTTGAGGTCGAAAGTTCTTCGACAGAACAGCAAGGTTAAGAGTACCAACCCACTAATTTAAGGGCGGTATATTTGAAAAAGTTAACATGAGTTTGAATGATAACCCTCCCGTAAGAGACCAAACAATGAAAGAAATTAGCGATAACGTTAATCCCCTGCATCAACCAGTCAAGAACAAACCGGTAGGCAAAATTCGTTCAACTTCATATATAAAAGAGTGAAAAACCGTCAACAGTGTAGTTGGATATACAACTACAGGTGAATGACGATAAGCAACTAATTTCCAAAAAGTCCAAGGTCCCACGCTTGGAACTTTAATCGCTCTTCATAAACAACTGTTGAATGAACTTATGCAGAAGCATCTTTTCTACGAAGATATTATTGATAGATTGGCCTCCTTAAAAGATCGAAGGATCGACTTGATTTATAAAAACTAGATAAGTCAGTTCTATTAGAACTATAGAATCAGGGACGATGGTGCTGGGTGGAGATATATAGACTTGATGATGAAAACTTAAGATATGTTTGTATGTTGGATTAGAGGAACCTATTCGTAAGAAGCTCAAAGATGATGTTAGTATATAGCCAAGTTGTTTTAATACATGTTCGAGAATTTCGTGTGGAATAGAGGGGCAGACATTTGATAATAGTAATCGTTGACTGGGTAATATTAATGGACGAGTTTGAACTTATTCTCCATTTACTGCGATTAATTTCTCGATGTTGTTTCATGAATTCATCTACGATAGTTTTGTTTGACAAGTACATACGTATTCGGTTGTTGGATATTCTTGAACAGAATAAGATGTTCTTCGGATTAACATTATTTCCAATAGCTAAGAGATATTCTTCTAGTTTCACACGATTTAAGAAACTAAAGACAATAACTTGTTCTTTTGATGGAAAAGTGGTAGGTTGTTGTTGAGCGACGGCAGTTGAATAGGTGTAAGGTTTATTAATGTTATCGTAGTTGGTTGAAGTCATCATTTATAATATTGTTGATACGGAAAATGTTTCATTTAAATTTTTTTAAAGCCGGATCTGCTTTTTCTACTTAGGTAGTTTTGTTAATCTATTAAAGGTTAAATTCACTTTGTTTACGATTATTTGATTTATCAAATTGTAGACTAAAATTATATAAAAGAGTTTTTTTATTCTAACTTTTTCGTGATGTGATTTATCACCTTTCACTAACACTTTTATCAACTTTGATTCAATAAATTTGTTCTTTATTCACAAAATATTGAAACTTTTGTTGGAGCTGAATGTGTTGCATCTGTGCTGCTCCACTATAATACAGACTATAGCCTTATTTATTTTTGCATTCATGCACTTTAAATTTGATCTGAAGATCTCATTTCTCTAGGTTGTACGGTTGCATTTAAGCGGAAATATTTTCATCTTGTCTGCATGTAGTATAGTTCATGTTTCCAATTTCAAGATTACGGTCATATCCTTATTTCAAAGCTTTCGTCGTTGCCCGTTAGGCCATAAGGTTTTAATTATAGTAATTTCAATATGTAAAGTTAAGGTAAACAGGTTACTGGCCTGTTGTATTCGAGTCCACTACCAGGGCTGCTGGTTATAGCCTCTGGACCAGCCTGGGTTTGTTCTGGGTGTGGTTGCAAGGCATTTTATTCAGGCTTGTGATATTGGAGTTATACCGCTTATATTCGGTCACCATAGCATAATTTAATATCTAACGGGACGTACCACTTAAAGACGAGCTTGACATTTGAGTAGAAGAGGGTATTTAAAAGGTTTTGTACCTCAATAACTCCCCGTTAATGGAGTATACATTGTGTGGAACGTATAGAAATTTCAATAGCCCAGAGATGCAGCTTATTTAGAAAGAGTATAAGGCTTATATTATCGAAAAGACTTATCAAGGGTTAAAAACAAAATTAGCAAGGGTACTGGAAATAGTAATAAAATTGTGTATTTACAAGGTGACGTGTCAACATTTGATGTTTCGAAAACACACTTGTACAATTTCCCAACTCAAAAAATTTTGGTTAGAAATTCCCTTGTTGTAATTTCGTTTATTATAAAAAAATACAAATTCTCAAACACTATGTTTATTAAAAATTTTAAATACAGAAAACAATCAAAATTGATCTAAGCTATGACTGCTGATTCCTCTGGAACTAAATTTTGGAAATATCAAACCTAAAATAGCATGTAGGAATATAGATATTGCACAACTTAATAAAAAATTTTCAACAATATTGATCGGTAGAAGTGGTGTTTGTCCATTTTTAAAAATAATTACTAAAGCGATTGTTATGAAGAATAAAAACTTATTCATGTTTGATTTTCACGTTCAGGAGCTCTTTTTCTGCTTAACGGGTTGTTTTAAAACGATTAATTTAATAATGTCACTGTCAAAAAGATCAAAAAGAAAAAACAAAAATGAGATTTAATGCAAATGATCTCGAAGTTAAAGGCAAAACCAATTTTTAATATATACAGGGTGGTCCTTAAGTAATTGTACAAACAAAAAGCGTAGATTCTGCACTTTAAAATATTACGATTTAAGCCAACATTTTTTAATTAAATGTTGATATTAAGAAATATACTATAAGATGGACAAGAAAGATATTCAGAAGTTAAAGTGGAAATTTAAAATTTTATTTTTCGCTATAAATTTTACGTTTGTAAATAGTTATGAACAAAAATTTACAATTGGATGCTTTTGAGTAGGATAAATTAAAATTTTATACATACTTTAATGTAAATAATAGAGGGCGCCACATAGGCCACATGTGTGGCGTAAATTTGCGCTTAACTGTTTTGCTCTTTAAGTTAGCTGTAATTGTTTTTAAAAATAATAAAGATAAATTATTTTTACAAATAATTCTTAGTTGTAATATTTGTGCGGTAAAGCACTGAATACCTGTGTATAAGCATAACTAATAGCTTATTCTTATTAAAGCAACTCAAAGATGATAATTTAACATCACAAAATGCCTTATTATGGCTAATAAATGTCTTATTGGAGAAAAGCTTTCATCTTCTTCTTTAGGTACCGTGTCCGTATTCAGACGTTGAATATCATCATGTTTACAATTTTTTTCTATATCTATAGCTTCTCAAGTATATACTGGCGTTGTATTACTTTTTCTCTATTAGAAACTGTTGAGAACCATTTTTTGTCTTTATTGAGGGGGGGACTGAAATCTTCAAAAGACATCTCAGTCAAGGACGCCGCCTGACAGATCTTAGAATACGTGCATATAATAAGAGGACCTTAATTTCGCGCACCCCGGTTGATTATCAAAATTGAAGGAAAACGCTGGGTCGGAAAAAATCAACTGTCCTGGCTGCGCACCATTACACAATGTACAGGTCGAACGGTCGAGGTATTGTTTCATCTGACTGCCGATCAAAAAACATTTCATAAGCTTGGTAATTTTAAAACTCTGCCTGGAAGTTATGAGCGCGATGACTAGCTGGATTGAGTAGCTCAGAAGTAGCGTTCATGCCCATAGCCGGTCCCAAGCCCGGATAAAAGAGGAGGGCTGATGGGTCAGGATAGCATCCTACCCATTGTAAAAGAACCGATATAGATGAAGTCTCGGAACCAGACGGAACCTATGAAGACGAACCACGCAAACAAAAAAAAAACGAAAAGAAAAAATAGACCCACAATCATATTAGCAACATTTAACATTACTTCTTTCAACAAAAAAGACCAAGAGCAGAACTGATAAATTAAAACATAGACATTTGTGCAATCCAAGAAACCAAGAAGAA
This sequence comes from Diabrotica balteata, assembly GCA_918026665.1. Lineage (NCBI taxonomy): Eukaryota > Metazoa > Arthropoda > Insecta > Coleoptera > Chrysomelidae > Diabrotica > Diabrotica balteata. The sequence continues at coordinate 85,370,560 of OU898276.1, forward strand.
AGGTAAAGGCAAAGAGAATATAACCAATATTTCCTAGCATAGTGGAGTAAAGAAAAATGAACGAGCACGGGCAGGTGTGGGTAAACTTGTCCATAAAATATTTAAAGACAACATAAATAACTGCCGTTATATATCCGTGAACATATAAACATCACAATAGACTACCAAAAATTAAATGTCGATCTATCTATAGCCCCGAGGACTGCAAACCTTAGGAGGAACGAGAGGCATTCTACGAACAATTGCAAACCATCCTGGATGAAATACCTCATAAAGAGCCATTAACTCTTATGGGTGACTTTAATGCACGAATCGGAAATGAAGTAGTTCCAGGAGTAAAACACATATTTGAATGAAAACCATGTCAACGCAAATGGAGAACTCATGGCTAGTCTCTGTGCTTTTAAAGAACTCACAATCAATAATACATTATCGACCATAAGCTTCAGTATAAATATATATTTGAAAACTTTAGAGGGCATAAACTTATGATTGATTTTATAGTCACTAATAGAAAAATCCACCCAAAGCAAATTCAAGATATTCGAACTTTAAATTTAGCAGATGCAGGAAGTAAACACAAACTAGTACTAGCAAAGATAAGAATAAAAATAATACCAAAACAAAATTTTCTACAGGAAATCACCGAGGAAAAATTCAATATAGAATCACTGTGGAACGACTCTACAAGCGAAATGTACCAAAGGAGACTAGCACAGAAGATACAGCTAAAACAAATAGGCGACATCGAGGATATAAACGCGAGCTGGAAGAAAATTAAAAACAACATTGAAGAAGCAGCAACAGCAGCTTTAGAAAAACGCCAAGTCATACCAAACAAAAGAAACAACAACAATACACCATGGTTCAGAAAATAAATAAAAAAGAAAAATAGGTAAAGAAATAATAATAAGACTTACTCACAATCAATTTAATTGAACAATCTGACGACCGGTTTCGCTTTCTACAATTTGCAAAGCATCCTCAGGTCCAGATACAAAGTTAAACTAATGCTGCAATAAAATAAACCCAATTAGGGTGGTGTCTAATAAAGATAAAATAAATAAATAAGTTAGTTCATACAAATTATAGTAATTATGCCAATATTACATGTCTGTGGTTTTCAAAATGAATAAATTTGAATATATAAAAGGTATTAACAGACAAGGTAAGACCCACAATTGGTATAAAGTAGTAATATTATATAGTAATAAATTAATAAATGAGCAGATAAATAAAACAAAACAAACATTACTTACATGCCGGTACTCTATTAATTGATGGATGGTAGGTCATGGTTGCAAAAATCATGTATTGTTGATTGGAGAACTTTAATGTGCTATTGCAGTTGTTTTGACAATAAACGGGAAGTTCTTGAGGAGAACAGATTTGATCCAATGAATTAGAGATAGGTATATTGTGGTTGTTTGTCAGATGAAAGTGATGTTCTTTACTATTGTATTATTTAAATTATTTACACTTATATCAGAGATATATTTTTGGAATATGTGTTATTTATTGAGTATTTATGTAATGAAGGAGACAGTTTTATGACAATGAATAAGAATAGCTGTACCGATTGTGTGGTTGTGCAATTATTTTGACTTGTAATTATCAAGTCTATTGGCAAAATTAATCAATTATTGTAAAGTCAATTATGTAAAATGTATATAAAAAGTATATAAAATTATTACAAATTAAGACAATCTGGGACAAATTAAACACACATTAACAGGAACAGAAACACTAAATGACGGGACAAACATTGAATTTAAAACTTAAACTTTGGGGGGGAATGGACGAAACTGCCAGCACTACATCTCACTGTTGGAAATAATGAGTTTTTTCATATTTAATCTATTAGATTTAAGAGGTAAATTTGACATATGTAGGTTGAAGATTTTTGTTCCACTATTTCATTAAACTGTTGTGTGTATACTTGATGTTCAAGCATTCTATTTGTCTTTTTATGCAAAATTTTATTCACTAGATTAGTGGAATAACCATTGTTCAAAGCTATTTGTTTTATAATTTGTAACTCTTTGTTAAATGAAGTCAAAGTTAATGGTAAAGAAATTAACCGATTAATGTAACTGTAAAAGGCTGCCATTTTGTGTTGTATTGGGTGATGTGAGTCTGCTGGTATTACTGTACCAGTATGAGTTGGCTTTCTATAAATATCAAGAACAATCGTACTGTTTTTTAAGGTTAGTGTTAAGTCTAAGATTTATAGAAAGCCAACTCATACTAGTACAGTAATACCAGCAGACTCACATCACCCAATACAACACAAAATGGCAGCCTTTTACAGTTACATTAATCGGTTAATTTCTTTACCATTAACTTTGACTTCATTTAACAAAGAGTTACAAATTATAAAACAAATAGCTTTGAACAATGGTTATTCCACTAATCTAGTGAATAAAATTTTGTATAAAAAGACAAATAGAATGCTTGAACATCAAGTATACACACAACAGTTTAATGAAATAGTGGAACAAAAATCTTACCGATCTTTAACATACATAGATGAACTTTCCTATAAGATTGCAAAAGTATTCGATGACCACATAAATATCTCATTTAAAACTGCCTCTAATTTGGGATTGACTTTCTTAAATAACAAGGACAAACGTAACTCACTTGAGTATATAAGTTGAGCTGCCATACCGGCAATGCATGTTACATCGGTAGAACCTTTAGATCCTTCAATACCAGACTAGGGGAACATCTTAGATATATAGAACGTCCAACATCAGGTCAATCACATTTCTCCCAACATATCTGTCGAACAAACCACATCTTTGATCCACAAACAGATTTCACAATCCTTCATAATTGTAATAAAGGCTTCTTATTAAATAACCTAGAACATTTAGAAATATTAAAATCATTAAAAAATCAAACAACAGTTACACTTAGTGCACAATTAGAATTAGAATACACACCAGTATACTCAGTATTATTATAAAAAAAATTTTTCGATATAAATAATATTACCTGAACCTACTCCATTTCTCGTTTCTACAGTAGATCCATATACTTAGAGAATTGTTACCACAAACATTAACTTATCATATTAATCTTCCATATATTTTCCATTAACATCACACAATATTTTGTAGTAACTTCAATACCATAGAAACAACAATTTGTCCCAGAATCCATTTAATCAAATACATCTGATATACAGTTTTGATATACTTCTCAGATTGTTTTAAATCTTCAACATAAAATTAAAATCCAGCACACCATGATGGATCGAATTTCTTGTTCACAGAATTTCTCCTCTTTTCTTTTCTTCAACATATCACCAATAAAAATAAACTTTCCTAAAACTAAATTAAACATCAGTAATGAACTGGTATGGTACCTCAACTTATTTAACCCATAATAATTATTATTGCATTCCATCTGGTTTCGACAAATAATTAATTTACAACATATTTCATTTCAAACTTAACACGTGGTTTATGGATTACCAACATGACTGAAAATTGTTCAGACTAGCAGTTTGGATTACATATATCTATACTATTCATAATCCTGTACAGATTTAAAATTTAAATAGAAATATTAACTTTCATAAATAGATATTAATTTTAATAAAATTTTTAAAAAATTTTACTAAAACTACTCTAAAAAACTCACCAGTGTTCTTGTCGGTTTGAGGATTGTCTGTTCATATGATACAAAGAATTGAAATAAATTTTTACTTTACACCGGTTTAAATGGGTACCTGCTACCCGGGGATGGAATCAATTTCCGGTTCCAATTGTCATAAATTAGTATTGCCAACTACTTATTCAAGACTTAAGTCAGTCATTACTCGAACTCAAAAATTTGAATAATCATCAATATTCACCCAATTACTACTTTATTTAATTATTAATTATTATAAATTAAATTAAATATTTTTAAGAAATGTTTATACACCATAACAGATAGCTCAGACCGACAATTATTTCAAATAAAAAATTTTTTAGGCAATTTGTAAATTTGTTATATCTTTCAATTACAAGTACACTTGTTTGTATTTACTAAATAATCATTTTAATTTGTTCTGGAAAATTCAGACTAAAATTGGTTAGTTATAACAGATGATGTATTTCAATTATTCACATTGTTACATTGAGGAAAATTTTTTGAATTTGAAACTTATTAATTAAAATTGTTAAAGTATGCCAATATTAATCACAACAATTTACTTTTGATTACTAAATTAAAACAAATTTTGAGACATTCATTAATATCAACATACTCCATAATACTGAATAACTAAACTTACAGTATTTAGTAACAGAAGAAGAACTGTTACACTTCAACCTACATATGTCAAATTTACCTCTTAAATCTAATAGATTAAATATGAAAAAACTTATTATTTCCAACAGTGAGATGTAGTGCTGGCAGTTTCTTCCATTCCCCCCCAAAGTTTAAGTTTTAAATTCAATGTTTGTCCCGTCATTTAGTGTTTCTGTTCCTGTTAATGTGTGTTTAATTTGTCCCAGATTGTCTTAATTTGTAATAATTTTATATACTTTTTATATACATTTTACATAATTGACTTTACAATAATTGATTAATTTTGCCAATAGACTTGATAATTACAAGTCAAAATAATTGCACAACCACACAATCGGTACAGCTATTCTTATTCATTGTCATAAAACTGTCTCCTTCATTACATAAATACTCAATAAATAACACATATTCCAAAAATATATCTCTGATATAAGTGTAAATAATTTAAATAATACAATAGTAAAGAACATCACTTTCATCTGACAAACAACCACAATATACCTATCTCTAATTCATTGGATCAAATCTGTTCTCCTCAAGAACTTCCCGTTTATTGTCAAAACAACTGCAATAGCACATTAAAGTTCTCCAATCAACAATACATGATTTTTGCAACCATGACCTACCATCCATCAATTAATAGAGTACCGGCATGTAAGTAATGTTTGTTTTGTTTTATTTATCTGCTCATTTATTAATTTATTACAATATAATATTACTACTTTATACCAATTGTGGGTCTTACCTTGTCTGTTAATACCTTTTATATATTCAAATTTATTCATTTTGAAAACCACAGACATGTAATATTGGCATAATTACTATAATTTGTATGAACTAACTTATTTATTTATTTTATCTTTATTAGACACCACCCTAATTGGGTTTATTTTATTGCAGCATTAGTTTAACTTTGTATCTGGACCTGAGGATGCTTTGCAAATTGTAGAAAGCGAAACCGGTCGTCAGATTGTTAAATTAAATTGATTGTGAGTAAGTCTTATTATTATTTCTTTACCTATTTGATATGGACTCACACAAGCAACACATTCATGATTTAAATAAAAAAGAATGTAAAGAAAAAAGAGAGGCCACGAAGTACACGAAGTACAAAACATCAAATACCCCAAAATCCCGAGACAACTATAGAAGAATACGCAATGAAACAAAGCAGTTGGTAAGAAGAACAAATATTGAACACTGTGAACAGTTTACAAAAAGGATTGAAAGCGACTTCTAGGATACACAAAAACAAATATAAAGATTTGTAAGAAACCAACGGCAAGAAATGGCAGAATTGAAGAAATACAATAACATACCAGCAAACGAATGGGAAAAATATCTGACGGAACTATCTAAAGCAAAGGAAAATATTAATCAACACGTAGATGTATAAATCTACTGAACCGAGCTCATCAACCCTCCTCTTTTATCCGGGTCTAGAATCAGCTGTGGGCATGAAAGCGACTTCTGAGCTACTCGATCTACCTAGTCATCGCGCTCATAACCCATAGGTATACGGAGGAGAAAGTATAACCCTAGATATGACAAAACTTATACAAAAACTAATATTGCACTGCAAGCTACCAGACGCATGGAGAAACAGCATAATGATACCAATTTTCAAGAAAGGAGATAAAGAAGACCCAACAATTATAGATGTATAAATGTACTGAACACCGCAATTAAGCTTACCATGAACGTCCTAACCAATAAAATAAATAAACTAATAACTTTATCAGATGAAGAACAAGGATTTAGATCCGGAAGATCCTGCGTAGACGCCATATTTGTACTAAGACAAATCACAGAAAAGGCCATCGGGTACAATAAACTGGCATATTTATGTTTTATAGACCTGACAAAGGCTTTCGACCGCATCCGTCGAAGACGTCTTATACCTACTGTATAAAAGAAACATACCAATCAATATTATACAAACCATCGAAAACATCTACCTCCATAATCGAATACAGGCAAAGATAAATGAAAAACTATCATAGTGTATACCAGTACAAAGCAGAGTTAGACAAGGTGACTCGTTAAGCTCATTTCTCTTGAATATTATAATGGACGAAATAATACAAGCAGTACGTAAAGGTCATGGTTACAGAATAGGGAACAAAGAAATCCAAATATGTTATGCAGACGACGCCGCACTAATTGCTGAGATAGAAGACGAGCTCAAAAGATTAACACATATCTTCAATACAGCCAATAGACTGGCGACACAAAACATCTGGTTTTAAAATATGTGTTTAAAAAATAAAGTTTTCCCGAAATATATTCAGCTAAAAACCAAAAACCACAGCCCCGCTGCACAAAAAGGGATTCATCACGGTGAGACCAGATGGCTTAAACAAGACAGAAAATACCAATACAAGAAGCGGGATATAATAGCTGTTTATCTTAAGGTATGTCATTCAGAATTAAATTATAGATTAAATAATATAGAATTTGACATCCTAGATTCTAACGTGAGAATTGATATAGATAATATAATAGATAAAAAATTCAATACAGAGTGTAAAAACTAAATAATCTACTTTCCAATAGTAAAAAACCCAATATTCATTATACAAAACGTTTTTCGATCCATACTTTTTTCAATAGATTTATAAATTTAACAGATACTAAATTTAGTAACAGCAAGATACAACTTTTAGAGAAAGGATTTAAACACAACTTGCCCCAACATAGTAATAAGAGAACTTTAGAATATTTAGGTGTAGAATGTGAAGTAGCGTTAAACAAAACTGCTAGCAATATCGAAAAAAGTATAATTGCCAAATCTGTTACAGATGTGTGTAGTGAAACTAAGAATTCCTGTTACAATGAGAATAAAACAGCAATTTCATTTAAAAGTAAATCAATAGAAAACAACATTGTGTTTTCAAAACCAGACAAAGGTAACACTACTATTGCTATAGATAAAATAGAATATAATAACAAAACAATAGAATTCTTAAATAATCAAAATATTGAAACTTTATACAAAGATCCGACAGAAAAATATCAAAAACAAATTAAGCTAGCGTTAGAAAATTCTAAATTAATACTAAATTCAATGGAACAGAAATACCTCAATATCAGGAACCCACAGCCTCCTAAATTATATTCTTTTATTAAACTACACAAACGGGATTACCCAATAAGACCTGTAGTTTCTTTTTATACAGCTCCGTCATATAAAATTTAAAAAAAACTGTTAGAGATTATTTTAGACCACACTAAATTTTCACCTAAATTTACCATAAAAAATACAATAGAAATAGTTAATAAAATACAACATTTTCAATTACCTAACAACTCCAGATTAATTTCATTTGACATAAAAAATCTTTTTTCTAGTATCCCTCCTACAGAAACTTTTATTCTAGTAAAAAACCTTTTAAACCGAAATAGTACAAATCCAATAAGTACAACTGAAATTTTACATCTTCTTGAAGTTTGCACAAACCAGGACTACTTTGAATTTAATAATAAAATATATACAAATAACAGTGCAGGACTTATAATGGGTAATCCTCTAAGCCCATTGCTATCAGATATTTTTATGGATCATCTAGAGACAAAGATTTCAAAACATCCCGTATTCAAACAGTTTTTATATTGGTGGAAATACGTAGACGACGTACTGGTATGTTTCACAGGAACTAACAGGCAACTCGACCAATTATATATTAATTCTCAGCCTTCGGCTTCGTGCTGTTACCAAGGAACGAGCTTTCGATTGTCATGAAATTATCTCGTCTGTTATCAATGTCCTAGGGATATTACTACTGATAATTTACTATATGGGACAGGTGAATTTATTTTCATTTCAGTTTTCAAAGTAGAATGATCCCAGTGAGTTTAAACAGTATGGTTTAAAACTGAATAATACATAAATATATATTTCTAAAGCTTTGCTGAACAGCCAGTATTTGACAATAGTGTGACTAATTCCACTGCTAAACAGTGATGAAGGAAATTGAATATTAATACAACATTAGCTTTTTTGCACTAGTTATAATTTTTTTAGGCTTTTACACCTTTAATATCTTTTCTCACAACTCAAATGGTAACCCTCGTATAAAGACAGCTTATAATGATTTCTTATCAAACTACTGTTAAGTGGATATAAGACATTCCTTTACATATATTACGTTATATTATCAGTTCGAATTTAAAGGAAATATCAAAATTTAAGATATATTTAGATGACCTCTGGTCAAACTCTGTTTTTATTGTATAGTCAATTTTAAAAAATTAGTTATTTAGTTTTATTGTGTGATCCGAAAACTACATTGGCAAAGGTATGCCATTTATATATATTATTATGATCTACCTTTTCTTACTTTTTATTTAACTTTTATTAAATTAATTACTTGACTTAATTATATAAATGTCGCCAATCATACAAGGGTCAAAATAAAGGGTCTCAATCTCAGGGTGCCATTTTATAAAAATAATAAATCAGCTTAGGTTATACTTATATTTTCTCGTGGCTTCTAGCATCTCTTAATTGTTCCTTCTCGGGATAAATAAGGAAAGGAAATAAATAGAAATAATATAAATACAAATACAAATATCTTTTATTATCACAAGAAGTTATATGAAAATTTTGAAATATTGCGATCTTTGTTCATATTCTTTTTGTACAACAATAATTCTGAATATTATATTAAAAAACCTTGTAAATTTATTACGCCATATTATTATTTATCCTTTGGAGAAACAAAAACTTTTATAAAATTTGATGGTATCTTAAATAGCGATAATTTTTGTTCTTCTGATGGTATATATTCTTTTATTTTAAACATACAAAAAAATGCTTGTCATAAAAAAAGTCATAAAAATTATTGACTGAAACTCATATACGACGATGTCTTCTTTCGACCAGAACAGCTTCTCCTTGTTGATTATGTTAGGCTACCAATCAAAGCCTTCTCCGTTTTAAGTGTCCACCCATCAGCATACCAGCAACTCTTTCTCAAAATACATGAGCAGGCCTCTTTTACCAGTACTCGTTCAAAAAACTCCAAACTTCTCTCCTCTCTTTCATATACTAACAATCTTTCACTTGGACTTTATAGAATTCTTTACCAACACAGAAAATATAATGAAACCATATTCATTAACTGGTATTAGTCACGATGAACAAATTTTTTATTATCGCCTATGGAGAGTAAGAAGAGTGGTTGGAAATGTGTTTGGTATATTGGATTCTCGGTTCAGAATATTACTAAGCACAATTTCATTTAACCCTATAGCAGGCGCGCCGACTAACGTTTCATAACTGGGCGCGCTGTGTATTTTGTACACAAAACACATTTTAGTTGATTTTACCAAATTTAGTGCGTTTTAACAAAACGACAAGCACGATTTACAAAAATAGTTTATTCTTACATAAAATAATAAACATAAAACATGTACCTACGGGTTACTTCACTCGATTTCTTCTGATTGCTGCCGTTCATTGTTCTTACATTTTACGCAGGTAATTGTGGTTCCTGAATGCATTTTACATACAAATATTCTACATGGCCCACATCTAACTGTTGTGTGTGTGTGTGTCATCGAATTTCCTGACTGTGGACTTAATCCATTAGCCGAACTTATTTTTGCTCTACAGATATTTATGTCACATATTACTATTAAGATAAGATTTTGTATTTTAAAGATATACCTAGATTCTATAACAATAAATGAATAATTTAATCTTCAGTTACAATCATACATTATTACACATTGATATAGATATATCTATATCATAAAATATATTCTAGTATTATTGTATTATTCAACATTATTCTTTATTGTATGTTTATTATTATTATTATTATTATTTTTTTTTTTTTTTCATTTTATTTTTTTTTATATATATATGTATATATATATATATATATATATATATATAATTTTTTTTCCTTCTCCTTCTGTTTTTTCTCTTTTTTTTTTATTTGTTATTATTATTTTTTTTTAATTACATTATAAGGAATGTCAACAAGGAGTACTTCTGCTCAGGGGTCTTTCAGAGCAATGCACATACACAAGACTAGACCACGGAAAGATAGGTAGACAAATGGGATAAACACAGGTATTAATAGTTCACAATTTTAATTTTATATTAAGTATGTGTTTAATTAGGATCTCATATACACGTTCGTCTAAACTAGATAATATTGTTTTTAGATTAAAAGGTCTTGTAATATTGGTTTCTCTGTATACTTGATTCATGAATTGATTTATTTCTATTATCTTTAGTCTACAGTTTAGTATCATGTGTTCTGCAGATCCTAATTCACCACATTCACAAAGATTACTATCACTAAGACCTATTTTAAATTTGTGTTCTGGAACTAGGCAGTGTCCATATCTAAGTCTGCATATGTATGAAACAACGATTTTTTCTCCGTGGTAATGACTAAACCAGGATTTAGCTGGAATATTTAATTGTATGTTTTTGTAGAATAGCCCTTTAGTTCAGTGGTTATACCATTGCTGCCAGGTTTTGGTTTTATTGCTGGTAATATTTGCGTAAACATCATTTAATGTTAATTTATATTCACTTTCATTTTCTAGTTCGGTAGCCTTCTTAGCTAAAGTAGGTATCTACTATTTCATTGTGTTTAAGATTAGAGTGAGCTTTTACCCAACAAAATGATATTTGTTTGCCCTTAGCCTTAAGTGCGATATATGCTTTAATAATGTCAATACATATGTAGTTTGATATGTCCTTCAAACTTTCCAGTTTAAGTAAAGCACTTTTGCTGTCTATAAGGATTAGAAATTTCTCTTCGTTATTGTTTATACTGCTTATATACTGCATTGCTCTTAGTATTGCAATAAGTTCTGCTGAAAATGTTGTAAAATTTTCATTAAGTCGTATACCCTCTTTATACCTTGTCTTAGGGTCCCACACGGCAGCGGCCACTCTCGAATTCATTTTTGAGGCATCGGTAGAAATTTGGTAATGTTCCGGAAATAAAGTTTCTATATCCACATTAAACATGGCATTCCTTAAGTAAACTGGAAATTTCGAGTAATCTCTCATGTAGGTTGGTTGTATGTTTGGTATATTGTTGAGATTTATCTGATGCATGGACCACAAGGTTGATGTGTATAGTTTATTTTTAAATTGTTTTATTCTATTGTAACTTTCGGCAAGTAGTAATGTTGGCTTTTTCCTCCAGTTTTCAGTTTCAGTTTGTGGCAGTTGTTACATATTATGCTCTCTTTAGTTATCATTTTAGTTATAAATTTTTCACACATAGTTTTCCTTCTTAACCATAGTGGTGGTTCATTACATTCTACGCTTAGATTTGATATTGGAGTACTCATTAAAGCTCCTATACATAATTTGAGGCATTTATTTGAAAGAATGTCTATTTTTTGAAAATGGGTTTTGGCGGCTTGATTGTAAAAGTAACATCCGTAATCTAATATTAATCTTATATATGATCTATACATTAGTAATGCTATGTTGGGATTTGCTCCCCAGGTTGTATAGTTTACTGCTCGTAACGCATTGTACCCTTTGTCAGCTCTTGCTACGATGTACTCAATATGATCTTTCCAAATCATTTTTCTATCCAGTATAATACCCAAATATTTAACTTTGGGTTGAACTTTATACGAGACATTTTGCAACTCCACTACTTCTGGAATGTTTCGTTTTCGGGAGAATATGCAAGCTTGTGTTTTTTTTGGTTGATACGTTTAATGCTATTTGATCTAGGTCTTCTTGTAGATGTTTAAATACTGTATTTATTTTTCTACCGCCTTGTTCGATTTCCAATAATTGATCTGCATATATGCATATATCATCTGCGAATTGTAATATTTTACCTTGTTTGCTAGTTATTATGCTTTGACCTATATGAGCTGTGTAAATAGTATATAATATTGGACTTAAGATGCTCCCTTGAGGCAACCCGATATTTGAAACTCTCTATTAGTTTGTTATTAATTTGAAGATAAAGAGTTCTATTGATGTAAAGTTGATGAAGTTTCCAGCAGAGTATATCTGGCAGTCCGATTTCTTTCATTTTCTGGAATAGAAGTTGCAGGTTCACATTGTCATATGCATTTTCTATATCTATGAATGTAGCAAATACCGACTTGTTGACGGAAAATGAGTTATATATATCCAGTATTAAGTGCGTTAAATTTTCCATCGTAGAACATGATTTTCTAAAGCCGAATTGTGTTACAGGTATTTTAGAATTTTTTTCTAACCAGAATTCTAGTCTACATTTAATCATTCTTTCCATTTTTTTAACACACATGATGATAGTGAAATGCCTTTATACGAATCCGGACAGTTTGGTGATTTGTGTGGCTTGAGAATTGGAACTATGATGTACTCTTTCCATGCACGTGGTATATCCATACTCATCCAGATATTGTTTATTACATTTAGTAGTTGAACTTTTTTATGTATGGGTAAATTATACAACATACTATAGTGTATACCATCTAATCCTGGAGCTGAATTATTATGTTTTTTTAGGCAGTTCTTTAATTCTTCCAGGCTAAATGCTTGTGTGAGAAATATGTTGTCTTTGTATGCTTCGTCATTGTTATGTCTATTATCCGTAGGGTTCCTGTGATTAATTTCTCCTTCTATAACCCAAGATCTAGCAATTTTATTAAAAAATTTATCTGTCCACTCACTTACAACTATCGGATTATTGGGAGGATTATAAACGTTTTTTAATTTTCTTATTTCATTCCATATTTTGCTAATTGGTGTATTTTTATTTAAACTATTACAAAAGTTTTTCCAAGAAGCTCTTTTGCTGCCTAAAATAATTCTTTTTTTATAAGCTTCTGCTTGTTAATATTTTAAATAATTATCGTAATTAGATAGTCTTTTAAACTGCAAAAAAGCTTCTTTTTGTTGTCTTATAGCATCCCTACAATCATCATTCCACCATGGTTTATTAAATTTTGCATTGGGCTTCCCTTTCCTCTCTGGAATACAGCATTTACTAGCTAAATTGATAGAGTCACAAAATGTGGAATATTCTTGCTCTGAACCATCTTATATATTATTATTCTTTTCATTGTTTAAGAGATAGGTAAAGAAAGCCCAGTCTGCCTTTTTAATATTCCATGTAATTCTAGATCTAGATATATCATTAGTTTCAATGACACCATTACTATTAGTGACGTTATTATCAGTATTATGGTTAAATTCTATTACTATTGGGTAATGATCAGAACCCAGACTCAAAGTTTCTGTGTGCCAATTAAATTTGTAATAAATATCCCTAGAGCAAATTGTTAAGTCTATAGCAGATCTATTTAAATTCATAGGTCTACGAATTAATGTTTCTGACCCATCATTTAGGAAATTAAGTCCACATTCCTCCATAGCCTCAAAAAGATAAATACCTTCTTGATCGGTGACATCACAGCCCCACATTTTATTATGGCAGTTGAAATCTCCCCCTATTAAAAAAGGTTTTTGTAAACTATTAAAAAATTTAACCCATTCGTTTTTTGACACACATAATTTGGGTTTTGCATAAATGGAATATAAATTTAAGTTTTTATTATTTATTTTAATCTGTACTGCAACGCACATGACATTATTTATTTTACAAAAATTTAAATTGTTCTGAAAATTGATATTTTTTCTTAATAATATCGCTACTCCTGCATAACCATCTGATCTATCTTCACGGAATATGTTATATTGGGAGAAGCTTATCTTTGAATTCGGTTTTAACCAAGTTTCACTTAAATGAATAGCTAAGAATTTATTTTCGAAAATGTACTTTTCAAAATGGCCTTTATTGTTCACTATTGATCGTGAATTCCATTGTAAAATCTTATAATTTACTAGGCCCATTTAAAACTTTTTCTATATTACTTTTAATGTCGTCTAAAATTTGTTTGTTTGCTATTGGAATTAAGTTTTTGTCTAAGAAATTTTTAAATATTGTTACTATATTATCAGTAATTTGTTTACTAGTTAGTGAGTTTTGTTGGACTATTTTTGTTTGATTTTGATATAATGGGTTGTTTATAATTGGTAGCGACGGGTAAGCAGAAGCGCTTGCAGTGTCCAGTATATTTTCGTGTTCTTTTGAATAAGGATAAACTGATTTATTTTGAGCTCCTTCACTCCATTTTCTCTTGGTTGTCACTGTGTACCTATTTCCTGTGTTTGTTGAATTCAGGACTGTCCTATAGCTACTGCTGTATTTTAATTTTGCTTCTTCAAAAGGTAAATTTTCATTTGCCATTATATATTTAATGCCCTTTTGTTTTTCAAACTCAGCGCACTTGTTTCGATCTAATGCTGAATGGTTTCCGAAACATAATATACAAGTGGGATCTGTTAAATCGCATACATCTGAATCATGTTCCTGTCCGCACTTGCTGCATCTTTTCTTACCTCGACATTGTGACGTAACGTGTCCGTATCTAATGCAATTAAGGCATTGTATTACTCTCGGAACGTAAGGTTCCACTTGGTATATCATTCGTTCAATGATTACTTGTTTTGGAATCATTTGGCCTCTGAAAGACACCACTATCGTACCCGTCTCCACCAGTTGATCATTTTCTTTTCGCTTTATTCTTTTAACGTTTATTACTTTAAAATTGCCCTATCTTGGAACAATAATACCTTTTAATTCGTTTTCTGAAATATTTTTGTCTACCCCTTTAATCACCCCACTCTTCTGAGTAAAAAAATTTGGAATATATAAATCGTAATTTCTTTCTATTAACTTTTTACATTCCACTAAAATATTAGCGCTTTTATATGTGTTACATTCAATTTTAATTTTATTTTTTCCTATAATATTAATATTAACAATATTATCTTTAATTGCAGGTACTGCACATAAAATTAATCGTGCTGTCGCTATGCGATGCAATCGGCCAATGTTACCTTCCTTATTCTGCATAAAAACAAAATAAGGACCTTGGTCACCTTGACTGTATTTATTTTTCACCTCTGACATTATGGGCTGGCCTATATTAATATTTGTTTTATTACTTACCTGATAATCTGGTAAAAAGTTTTTTAAATTTGTTATCGGTACCTGTTTTGATTATGTATTAATATCAATATTTATAATTTCCTCAGACTGCTTTTGTTTTTCATTAACTTCATAATCCATATTACTAGCAATATCGTCATTCCTTCCTCTGTCAGGTGGATTTCCTCTACCATCTGAATTTAATTCCATTTTTTGGTAAAAACAACAACAACTCTATTAATTAGCACTTTGATCACACAGAGAACTATTCGCTTCCGCTGCTACAATCGAACTCCATCTAACTGTTGTGCTGGAATTTTTTGAGCCTGGACATAATGCACAACGTCCACGTTTTCTAGAGCTTTGCACTTCTGTTCTAGTAGGTTAGGTTCTAGTAGATATCGCATTGTTGCTCTTTTTGAAAGATTTACTTTCATTAAACTCAAGCTTAAATTCTTTAGAAAAATTCGGCGACATATTTTGGGATTTTTTTTATTGGCACAAAACAACACCTGCGCGTTGATACCCGCCATATCCATTAGAGAAAAGAACATAATTAGTGGTCATATTCTGGTTATTCTTTTTACAGAATATGATGCACACATTTGGTCAATAGTATCCACACCGCTTGTTGTGGCATTATAATCTAGAATAATTTCTGGTTTTTTAGTTTCGACGTCTACAGTGGCAGTGTCATGCATCGTGAATAAAAGTATGACCGACTTACTTTTTTTTGGAACAAATGAAACCAAAGTGCCAATTTTCTGGAATCCAAAGAGTGACGTTCCCACTTCTTTTTGTTTTTGGGGTAAAAATTCAATAGGTATTTCCCTTTTGTTCTTTCTCAAAGTGCCAATTGTAGTTATTTTATTTTCCAAAAGGGAAATAGCTAAAGGATAACTGGTATACCAATTATCGGTTGTCAAATTGCGATTTGAACCTTTTATATAATTAATAAGTCTATCTACAATATCACTGGGAGAGTTTGATACAGCATAAGGCCCCTCAGGTTGCCGTCCACAATAAACCTCTAAATTTTCAACAAAGTAAGTTTGTGCATCGCCCAAAATAAACAGCTTGATACCGTATTTTGCTGGTTTATTTGGTAAATACTGAATTAAACAACAACGTCCTCTGAATCCCTCTAGTTTTTCGTCTATTGTAACAAATTCACCAAGAATATAAGAATTTTTACAGTTACTAACAAAAGCGTCCAATATTTTTCTAATTGGTGCAAGTTTGTCATATATTTTCCGTTCAGGTCTTGTGGTTTTGTCATCAAAGCGCATTGAACGTAACAAAAATAAAAATCTTTTGTAACTCATTACAGCTCTACTAATTTCTATACCTGTTCCATCAGATGTCCAAAGTTCAAGTGCGTTGGTATGGTTAGCCTTTTTAGTGCCTAAGAGGTAAAGCACTCCCAGTAACGCCATTATTTCACTTTTTGAAGAATGTTTCATATCTCGTTCTCTTTTATATTAAACAGATTCTTTTTTACTATCAATGTACAAATTAGTAAATTGTACGATGTTCTCTAATATATCAGAATCTATAATTTTTTCAAAAGATGAAAGTTCTGAGGTCACTTTTAAAGCCACTGCCTTTGGTCCTGGTAGTATTTTGATAATATTTTTCTTTTTAATTTTTGATTGCGACGACAGCGGAGTCTTACGCCATGCAGTTTTTTTATCTTTACCTTGAAAATATTCGAAAGCTGTCGTACTTACCACAGTATTATCCTCGAAGTTACTGGCTCTGTCGTGGACATTCTGTTCTCGTTCAGATTCAGAATTGTGGTCATCATGGTGTATTATTTCTTCGTCTGTCTCAGATTCCTCGGAATATTCTATTTCACTAGTTTCTGTTTCTAGGTCTTCATTAGGAATTTTATATAACTCAGCCTCAGTTAAAAACTTCTTTCTAGCCATGCAAAAATAAAAAAGTAACACTCAAATAATATAACAATGCAACTAAATTCTTACATAATATTCTCTCAGCATATCCCTTATATTCCTTCTCAATTATGTTACAATATCCTGTTCAACCTAAAATAAAGTAAAACTAAAGGTAATTTTACTTTAATTTCGAATTACAACTTTTTATAAAGTAAAATAATTAATGGATAAAATACTTACATTAGAAGGCGCGCCGTGTATTATGTACACAAAACCGTCACACTCTCGTATTTCTAAGAATTCCCACAAAACTCAGCTGCAACAAAAAATATTACTCAACTGTACAAATAGACGCGACGATATCGCCAGATTGACAACACTTCTATTTTTAGACGACTTTTTCTATTGGACCTGTACAAAATAGACGGGCGCGCCCACTCGAGGGTTAATAATGTCAAAAAAGTTGATAAAGTATTAATGACATGTTGTGTTCTACATAATTTTTCAAGCAAGAGCTCTACGTACAATGTACATACACAGTCGCTCTATTGATCTCGACGATAGTAATCGTAATCAGAGCATTCGAAATGGTAACTGGCGTGAAGAACTTCGTCAATTACAAGATTTACAAAACAAAAAGACCTATTTCAATGATATTGCCAAAAATTTCAGAAAAGCATTTACCCAATACTATAGTAATGAAGGACGAATATAATTTCAAGAAGACATGATTAACGGGAATTAATAATTTAATCGAAATGGTCTACCATATTTATCTTTTTTTTTTAATTGTCTGTGTCTTCTTCTTTGTTAAAATGGACCAAAAATAAATATATGACTTACCATTATTTTACCTTGAGTATCCCGTTCTGATTCCTGGGATTTCATTGAAGATGTTCCAGGGCGAACCTTTTCTTGGTCTTATATAAATAACATTAAGTCAAAATACCACTAGGTGGATTCATAAAATCGTCGAAATTCAGCACGCAAGAAATCTATTTTCTTTCTTACATACTTTACATCTGCATCTGGGTAAATTTCTTGGCATTTTTCAACCAATTCATTATATGCATTTTTTGCATACTTTTTATATTCCACAAGCTTTAACTTATATAACGAAATAAAACTTTTCCAAAATGCTTTATTATCCGCGAATGGTATTTTAGCAAATACACATTTACTACCTACCCTAGCAACTTGATACAATATTTTAACATGTACCTACTCCTCGTCAGGCATACAAATCCTTGAAACTATTCACTCACATGCCTATATTTATGTCCGGCTCGCTGTCCGTGCTCATCGTCTTGAACCACGGACGGCAAGCAAGACACATACAAGAATCTACAGACCGAGAGTTTGGTACAAATTCCACCACTTCGTGCAATCGTACTTGTAAGTTCGTATAGTCGGCTGGAGTTACAATTTGCCAAATTTAAATGTAATCGTTTCTACTCATTCATATTAATATTATAATGTATAATATATTAAAGTTTTTAATATTGGTAATATTATTAAAGCTTTTAATATTATTTTTTAATATTAATAATAATATTAAGTAATTAAATATTGCGCCTTGCTTAAAAAAAGGACGAGATAATATATTATACATTATAATATTAATATGAATGAGTAGAAACGATTACATTTAAATTTGGCAAATTGTAACTCCAGTCGACTTAGTTCACGAACTTACAAGTACGATTGCGCGAAGCCGTGGAATTTGTATACCAAACTCTCGGTCTGTAGATCCTTGTCCTCCGGATGCTCCGGACAAATACGCATGTGAATAGAGCCCTTAAGTTTATTTCGATACTAAATATTTTAGAAAAAACAATTTTCCGAGACTGAAATGTAAACACAATTTGTATTAGCATGTTCAGGACCGGTCTCCTAAAATTTTATTTATGGCTAACAATTAATTTAAAATATTAAGAATATTGCGATAAATATTGCTTAATTTTTCCATGTCTGTTTTGGACGGTTCTTTTTCTTTATCAGCTTCTGCTCCTATCGGAGATTGGAAATCATTCTGGCAATTATATTTTTTTTTTGATAAAATTAAAGGCAGATATCGAGCACAATTTTATTAATTAAATCTTGCCCAAGTACTTTCGATTTTCTAAAGCATCATCGCGATGGTACTTGGGCAAGATTTAATTAATAAAGTCGTGCTCGATATCTACGTTTAATTTTATCAAAGTTCATTTATTCGAGTATTCAACCTTACATCAAATTATAATTTTGTTGCTTACGCGCCTGAATAGTTCCATTGTACTGCATCCAAACCATTTACGGAGATTGCGTAGCCACGAGATTGTACGTCTTCCTACGCTTATTTTGCCTTTGATTTTACCCTGCATTATATTCGTTAGTAGTTCGTATTTTTCACCTTGCATGCTGTGCCTCAAGTATTCCAATTTCCTTATTTTTATGGAATTTAAAACTTCGCATTGTTTTCCTAGTTGTTCGAGAACTTGTTCGTTTGTTTTGCGATCCATCCATGATATTTTCAAAATACGTTGGTAATGCCACATTTGGCCACCGAACGATTGCCGGTATAAGCAATCCCCCAATTGTGACCAACCGCTGCGAGCGGATGAGTTAATAAGTGAAAGGGCGCTCTTTTGCCCAAGGGTTGAAAAACTGCTTCTAAAGGCGGATAAATCGAACAGTAGGTCAACGGCGTAAGGACGCAAAAGGCAACGCGGAACCACTGCATTAGAGACTACCCTAGTAAAGTCATAAATATTAAATGACAAGTAGAGTAAACAAACTTACTGGTAATGAAGCACGGAATCCAAGATCCGGCAGGGTAGGAATAACCGTAGATCGCAGAAACTTCCAGGTCGTAAACCAGAGAAATCCCTGAGCACTTAGGACATTGGGAATAGCAACCTGGAATGTCAGAAGTCTATACGCAAGTGGTGAATTAGCTAACGTACTGCTTAAAATGGAAAACCTCAAAATTGATGTCTAAGGTATAAGTGACGTACAGTGGCCAGGTTCAGGCCAACAAATTGCAAATAATGAAACCATGTATTATTCAGGTAACACCGAGGTCAATCATCGATATGGTGTTGCTATCGTAGTTGCAAAAAAAGTAAATTTTTCTGTGAGAAGTTTTACTTTGTATTCTGATAGGATCTTATCAATACAAATTCAATCTAAAAAAGGTATAGTAAATTTTATTCAAGTTTATGCTCCTAGGGCAGGTAAAGATGACGACGATATCGAACTATTTTACCATAATTTGAAAGTTTTAAAATCAATGAAGAAACATCACACTACAATAGTAATGGGCGACTTTAATGCCAAAGTTGGTCAGGGAAGAGTAGATAAATATGTGGGGAAGTAAGGTCTAGGAAATAGAAATAAACGTGGTGATCGTTTGATACAATTTTGCCAGACAGAAGAATTTGTAATAGCTAATACACTTTTTAAGCTACCAAAAAGAAGATTGTATACATGGAAATCTTCCAGTGATACAACGAATACAATAATCCGAAATCAAATTGACTTTGGCCTTATTCGATAAAGGCGTCGTAATTCTATACTCTCTGCCAAAACTTACCCTGAAACAGCCATCGGTTTAAACCATAACCCCTTAGTAGTGATATTACGAACCAAATTAAAACTAATTAAAAAACCCACACAAATTAGAATTGATATTAAGAGATTAAGAGAGACACAAACAAAGGAACAAACTGTAAAAACTCTTACTGAAAATCTACGTCATGCCCAAGAACTGAATAAAGGAAGCTATAACATTGATCAGAAATGAGAAAATATAAAAGTAGCAATAATTAAAATAGCAAATGAAAACTTAAAACCAAAGAAAAGAAAACATATAGACTGGTTGACTGAAGAAATACTACTATTAATGAATGAATGAAAATCATTCAAAACAAAAAATTATATTAACCCATTAGCTGCCATGATCCCCATTTGGGGATTTCGCTTTTTGTACCGTTTGGCAACTACGCATATTATGAAACTCTGTTAGTTTAGGTTATGTTTTGTTCCTTGAACATTCACGTGTGTGGTTTTGTTGGTTTACGATATTTTGGTGGCGTAAATATTGAAATATTTAGCTTTTTGTGAAAATTTGTGGCTGGTAAGTTGACCTTTTTACATACCTATATTTTCATTATTATTTTTTGATAGATAAGTTTTGACAAGAGTTTTTTGTTTATAAAGTGTGGATAGACTAGAGTCTTAAGCATACAAAAAAGATACAGCCACACAAAAAATAATAAAAATGTGGCTGTAGGGTCCTTTTGTGTTCCGATACCCAAATGGGGACCATGGCACATGTAATATTTTTTTCTTTTTTTTTAGATTATGAGTTCCAAACCTTTCCGCTCCTTGAAAGAGCTTGAGGCTTACATAGATGATCCAGAAAATCATGTCTACATTGATGAAAGTGAATATACCCATATCGACATCGTTGAACTTCCACCAGACCGCGTAGACTGCGTGACAGATTCTGAGGATCTAGATGAGGATGTCTTAGGTGATTCCGTTCCCCTAGACCTTCCAGGAGATATTGAGCTTCACGGCCTCACGGATGTTAAAAAGATACCCCAATCTGATCAGCCGCAGCCCAGCTGTTCTACTTCAAAACGGGTAAGATCGAAAACAACTGCCCAAGCGCCCAAGAGATCTAAAATTGCTACCAGTCAACCTCCAGCCTGGAAAAAGGTAGAAAAAGCCAATTTTAGTGTATTAGCTGATCCAAATGAAGCTCAATCGGCATGCGATATCCGTCGGCAAAAAATTAAAGATGAAATTCGCGGTAAATCACCAGCCGAAGTTTTTGAGTTATTCTTTGATGAAGAACTAATGACCTATATTGTTAGGCAAAGTGTGATTTATGCAGCCCAGAACAACAGGCATGAGTTCACTTTTTCTGTAAATTGTCTGAGAAAGTTTCTAGGCATACTCATATTGACTGGATATCATTCTCTCCCACAAGAACAAATGTATTGGTCAGAAGACGAAGATTTAAATGTCCAAATTGTAAGAACATGTATGTCTAGAAATCGCTACCTAGAAATAAAACGAAACATACATTTCAATGACAATTCACTTATACCTGTCAAGCCGGAAGAGCATGATAAGCTCTATAAAATAAGACCCATCATAGACAGGTTCAATAAATTATGCATGAGATTTGGAGTTTTCAGTAGCAACCTGAGTATTGATGAGCAAATGGTGCGGTATTTTGGTCATCATTACCTGAAACAATTTATCAGGGGAAAGCCCATTCGATTTGGTTTCAAACAATGGGCGATGTGCTGCTCAGAGACAGGTTTCTGTTTCGATACCGAGGTATACGAAGGTAAAAAAGCCGATACTGCTGCCAGTGTTAGTCTAGGATCTTCTGTAATCTTGAAAAAAATGGAGGTTATCGAAAATCCCTCTGAGCATTGTTTCTACTTTGATAACTTTTTTACCAGCTATGAACTTATGAGAGAGCTATCTGATAAGAAGGTCTGCGCTTCTGGAACAGTGCGCAGTAACCGAATGGGCCGTTGTCCTTTGACATCTGACAATGAGGTAAAAAAAGAGAAGCGGGGATTTTTTGATTACCGTTTTGACCAAACAAACAATATATTTGCGGTAGTGTGGAAAGACAATAGCTGTGTCAAACTCCTGTCAAATCATGAAGAGGTCCTGCCAATAGCCAAAGTCGCTAGATGGTCGCGAACGGAAAAAAAAGAAATACTTTTGCCTCAGCCCAATGTTATAGCTAAGTACAATAAATATATGGGGGGAGTAGACAAATTAGATTGGAATATCCAAAAATATAGAATTAAAATTAGAGCAAAGCGATGGTATTTCCCCTTATTTACAAACGTTATTGATATGGCTCTAGTAAATGCTCACGCAGTCTACTCTATTGCAAATGGTAGTGTTCCATTACTTGATTTCAGGAGAGCTGTAGCCAAAGCTCTTTTAAGGGTGAATTCACTTTCAGACCCAAAAAAGCTTGGAAGACCATCTTTAAAAATGAAATCTCAAAAACGTGTGCCTGAACCAGTGAGACGAGATCCAGTTGGACATTATCTTGAAAGGACTCCCGAAGGCAAGCAAAGGAAATGTGCGGTCTGCAAATCGAATGTAAGAAAACAGTGTTCTAAATGTAATGTTGGTTTACATGTAGAATGTGTAGTTGCTTGGCATTCAAACTAATTGCTTTTTGTCAATATTTTGTAATAAAAATATACCTTGCACTAACCTTGTACTTATGTTATTATTAAGCATAGTATATGCCATGATCCCCAATTGGGGATCCACGATAAAAAACGTCAAAAAATGACAGATTTTATAAATACATACCAATGGAGTCTATTTTTGTCAAATAATTATACATCAGTATTCAAAAAATCGATATTAGCAAGAAAAGAAAAATTGGCAGTTAATGGGTTAAATATAATGAAACTGATCGATAAATAAAAAAAGAATAAAAGAAGCTAAGAAGAGCTTACATGAGCAGTGCCAAGAACTATAAGAATTAAAAAAAAATATGACTTTTTTAACATCCACAAAAGAATTAGAGAACAGATATAAACCATAAAATGCAGAGATGAAGCACAACTTTTTGAAGACAAAGAGAGAACAGAAGCACCAAAAGAATTTAAGGATGATACTGGGCCCGACATTATACAAGAAGAAATTGAATATGCAATGAAATAAGCTAATGGTGATAAATCTCCCGGGGCTGATAAAATTCATCATTTCGTGATCTATTCAATACCATATATAGAACAGGAATAATACCTAAAGAATGACTCCAATCAACATTCACACTGCTTCTCAAAAAAGCCAATGCAAAGGAATGCAATGAACATCGTACCATAGCCTTGAGTGTCATGTCATGTGAGTCATGTCTTAAAAAAATTTTTAAAAGTAATTTACAATAGAGTACATAAGAGATTAGATTAAGGCATAAGTAATAAACACATAGTATTTAGGAAAGGACAGGGAACACGAGATGCACTGTTTGCAGTAAGTGTTCTTTCGCAGAGATGCTAAGATATAAATCAGGAAGTATATGCCTGTTTTATTGATTTTGAGAAGGCATTTGGCAGAGTGCAGCATAACCGGCTTAAAGACATTTTATTTAGAAAAACATAGACAGTTTTGGAAGGTACAAACCTATAAACCAAAAAAGAAAGATATGTGTCTACTGTCACTTTATCTATTTACGATAAACCACAAAGTAGGCGATGCCTGGTGGTAGATTTCAAAAGCATCCACTTCGGGAAAACATTGAAATTGTCATTATTTTGTATACACATTAGCGATCGGTTTATATTGTAATTAACAATACCTTCGACTTCAAAAAATTATTGCAGTGTTTCTCAATGTTCATCCTAATATAATTCACAAAAAAATTCCATACATTAGTTTCCGCTGGACGAGAATATGAGAAAAGTTTGGCAATGCATTTTGTGAATTGGCAAACATATAACCAAGTACGTGACTGTGCACAGTTTACATTTTACTTTCCAAGTGTTGATTAAAATATTATTTATATTTTAATATATTTATGCTTAAATTACTTTATAGTAACACCTGAAACTAAATTAAGAAGACTGAAGATAAATGCTGTTCCATCAGCTTAATTGCCCCAACGGTTTCATGAAGTTATTAGTAGAAAACGTAAGGCGTAATTTACAAAATATAACGTGACCAGCTCCAAAAACTGCCTCACCCTCAACTAAAGGTCTCTGCCAATCTTGCAACTATATAAATAATTAAGATAATGTAAATTGCACTTCCCGTGTTTCAGACATACTGTAGAAAAACAAACATTGAACTTTATTTTAATTTAGGTTTGGGAGTCAATTATCGTGTTTATAAACTCATATCACAAACAAATAAACTTTGAAGAACGTACTACAACTTTTACTTTGGCAAAACAAACGTGTAAATGATTTATATTAAACGTTTTATACCTTAGAGATCAAATGACAAAATGATTTGTTTTCCCGAAGTTATCGTCCATCTTTAAAATTTTCAGCGCCCCCTGTCGGAATTGGCTATCGCGAATAGAAATTAGATTTATTTTAAATCTAAAGCAGAGTCACTGTATACCTCTAGTATTTTTATTATATAATACTAGTAGGTCTTCAACGCAAAGATAGGGAAAGAAGACACGAACAGAGAAATCGCAGGAAAAGAAACAATCCATCACAATACGAATAGCAATGGCAGGAGAATATGTAATCTAGCAGCAGCAACCAATACTTTTATTATTAGCACTCAATTCAAGCACAAAAAAGAGCACAAAGTAACGTGGCTAATACCTGGAACAACAGATGGAAACCAAATAGACCACATCCTAATCTCAAAAAAATGGAGAACAATTTTTCAGAATGTAAGGTCTTACAGGGGAGCCAATGCTGATTCGGATCACATTTTGGTGATAGGCGACATGAAATTGAAGATACTTAAAGATAAAAACGACAGAAAAAAAAGAAAGAGGTGGAATCGGTCGAAACTAAATACAGATAATGCAAACAGAAAATTCTGCACTAAATTGGAAGAAAAACTACTAGTCCTAAAACCATCGAGCATAGATAAAACATGGGAAGACATAAAAGATAGTATCTTAACAACAGCAGAGGAGACGATAGGACTAATGAAAAACAATAAAAGAAAGGATTGGTACGATGAAGAATGCGAGCAAGCTAGTAAAAACAAGGACAAAGCAAGACACAGGTGGGTGGCCACACGGAAACAAGAAGATCTCCTACACTATAAAAAGAAGAAGAAAGAGTCAGACAAATGCTGCAAAAGAAAAAAGAAGAAATGGATCGAAGAATTACTGCAGGAACTCGAAGCCAATAGTAATGATAATGCAAGACTATACAAATACATAAAATCACAGAGAAAAAAAGAGATACCAGCAAATATTGGAAAAATAGAATGGGAAACACACTATAGAGAACTGTTTAAAAAGAAAGACGATGCTGAAAACGCAGAAAATGAAGAACAAACAGAAAATAGGAATGGAGAACAAACAGAGCCTCCCTCATACAGCGATATATTGGCGACTATAAACAGATTAAAGACAAGGAAATCAGCAGGACCAGACGATATTATAAATGAGTTCTTTAAGAATGGGGGAGAGGAACTAGCCCACAGAATCCACAACCTAATAGAACGAATATGGGAAGAAGAAAGCATGCCGAACGACTGGAATTGTGGTCTGATAACACCAATCCCTAAAAAAGGCGACAAGACGAAATGCACTAACTACAGGGGAATCACGTTATTAAATACAATGTACAAAATATTAACTAATTTGATCAGACAAAGAATAGAAAAAGAAACTACAACAAAAATAGGTGAATACCAACATGGATTCAGAGAAGGTAAGTCAACAATAGATGCAATACACATTGTAACGCAAATAGTCGAAAAAAGTTACGAGCACGGAATAGATCTACATATACTGTTTATTGACTACAAGCAAGCTTTTGACAGTGTAATAAGGGAGGAGCTAATTAAGGATATGAATCAATTAGGCATCCAAGAAAAATTAATAAGTCTCACGAAAATGACGATGAAGGAATCCAAGGCACGAATCTTAACAAAGGAAGGCCCGTCAGATGAAGTACAAATGGAGGTAGGTGTCAGACAGAGAGACTCCCTGTCAACAACATTATTTAACATTGCCATAGAGGGCGCAGTAAGAGCAGCCAAAATTATGGGAACGATTATCGAATCTTCAGCCCAACTGATTGCGTATGCAGACGATATTGCACTGGTTACTAGAGATTTAAAAACCATGCAGAACATAATATTAATACTAGATAAAGAAGCAAAGAAGAGAGGGCTAGTAATAAACCAAAGCAAAACGAAATACCTCAAGTGTTCAAGAGAGAATACGAATATAGAGAAAGAAATTAAGCTTGGTGCATATACATTTGAAAGAGTACACCGTTTCAAATACCTGGGAGTGATGGTAAATGACAGAAATGATAGAACAGATGAAATAAATGAACGCATCCTACTGGGTAAAAAAACCTACTGGAACTACCAAAAATTCTTGAAAGAAAAACACATTAGTAAGAAAACCAAATTAAAAATTTACAAGACTGCAATCAGGCCAGTGATCACCTATGGTGCAGAGACGATGTGCCTAACACAAAAAGATGAAATGAGGTTAGAAATCTTAGAGAGAAAGATAATTCGACGAATAATGGGGCCGGTGAGGATAAGTGTAGGCGAATTTAGAAGATTAACCAATGAAGAAATTAAAGAAGTCATCGAGGGTGAAGACATAATCAAGTTCGATAAGACGCAAAGGCTCAGGTGGCTGGGGCACACAGAAAGAGCTAACCCAGACTCTACGCTAAAGCGAATAACTGGATGGAGACCAACAACAAAGAGACCAAAGGGGAGACCCAAAACAAGATGGAGAGATCAAGTCTTAGGAGACATAAAGGAGCTGAGAATCTACAATTGAAAGGAGCGCTGTAAGGACCGGAAAGAATGGAGGAAAATTGTAGACAGGGCCAAGTCACACACGCTGCTATAATAATAAAAAAAAACAACAGCGGACTGATTCTCCGCAATAAATGAATCAGAGAGCCCAAAAGGGCGGCAAACACTCCGCCAGGAGTGATTAAGCCATGATGATGATGACTAGTAGGTAGTAGTAATCTTGGTAGGTAGAGAGAGTTGGTAAGATTGGTCAGTTAGAGAGTAAACTGAGGGGTTTTAAACCAAAAAAAGTAGGAATTTATAGCTATTGAATTCTAATAAAGTTTATTCTTGAAGTTCAGACGATATGAAATCGATAATCCTTTAGTTGTATACTAGTTATTATTCACACAAAATAACTAATAACACAAAAAGACAAATATATGAAGACGCTAACTAAAGGAAGCACCTTAAAAAACGCAATACTCCTTAAATCCTCCATTATATATAGAAAAGTCTACTATTGTACTCATTTTACCAATATTCTTTACTAATTTACTTCCATTTTGTGTTATATATTTAATTTGGATTTAATTAATTTTTTTTATTTCAGATGACATTGAAGACATTGCTTCTTTTAGTGATCATTGTAAGTTTTATAAACAGAAGCTTCCAAATATGTGCTACAACGACTGCTATCACTACTTGTCGTCAAATACATCTATATAAAACAAACCCTCTAACAATAAATAAATATAAAGATATACTGGAGATTTCTCTAGATGATCAAAGTGATACAATCTATAGTAATGCGTTTAACTCACTGGCTGAATTAAAACGTTTATTTTTAAGCAACAACAAGATAAAAAATTTGGAATCAGGTAGCTTTGACCGTCTTAGTAAATTGGAAGAATTATCTTTGTATAATAATTTGTTAACAACTATTGTTAGTGGGGCATTTCGTGATCTTCATAACCTAAAAATACTTAATTTGGGTGCCAATAAGATAACATCGATTCCTAATAAAGCTTTTGTTGGATTAGATAACTTGGAAGTAATAAATTTAAGTTTCAACCAACTAGCTGAGGTTCCTGTTCATATAAATACTATTAAGACACTTCGAGTTTTACATTTAAATGACAATAAACTACGAAATCTTAAAGCTAGTTCTTTTAATAATTTAAACAAGCTGGAAAAATTGCATCTCTATGATAATAGCATAGATTCTTTAGAAGCTAAGTCATTTGCCGGACTACGCAATCTTAAGGAATTAAATCTTAAGGCAAATTATTTGAAGCAGTTTAATACACAAGACGCTTTGGCAGACTTAGGTTCCCTGCAAATATTGAATCTCGCTATTAACAACTTTAGGTGTCCTGATTTGAAAAATATTGACAAAGAGTTGCAAAGAAAGAGGATCGCATTTGTGGAAGGTACAAATAAACAAAATACAAATAATTACAAAGGCATCAAATGCAATGCTTAATAATAATACCTAATTATTAATAGTATATAGTCAATTATCGTCAAAAATTGTAAAAAAAGTCGCCGTCAATCAGAAGACGGTTCTTACATGACTTTTTTTATATAATATCTTTCATGTAATTAAATATTTTTCTGTTTTATTATTATTTTATTTTGCATGTATTTGTTGTTGCTAGTTATAATTTGTTTCGTAGAGTTTAAAAAAGCGTAAAAAATGGTGAAAAAACCAGACCATTATGGTTATGAGCATCTGTAGTGTTATAAAGAATTGTTGTAGTGTTAAGAAGAATTTCTTATGAACCTCAGTTAAGTACCAGACGTTTATCAACATTAAATGGAATAAGCCATGCTTGAGTTTTTCGAATATTAAAAAAAGAATAATTAAGACCTTAAAGGCATTACCATTTTATTCCAGTGCAGGAGTTGCTACCGATATTCCTCGACAAATGAAATTTGCACAATTTGTTATGGATAGGGTCTCGCTGGCCTGAACCCTCGGGAACGAGGAAAGGTGCTCCAGCCGCAATACCCATAGCTGAAATGGACCGGAGCAGGTAACAGTCACGGTCCGTGGACATATAGATTGTATATTCCGTGGACATATAGATTATATATATATACGGGGAAAATACCTTTTTAAACAAATGCAAACGAATGTTAACTAAAACTAAGAATCTGCAAGTAAAGTGCTAATTAGTCTTAGCACTAAGAATTAGTGCACTTAGCACATAAGAAAAAGTTATTTCGAAAAAAAGTGAAATTTCTTCGAAGTCGATTTAGTCCAAAATGTGATAGAAGATATTCATCGTGGTGACTTCGGGACAAATTAACAAACAAACAAACAAAATCATATAAAGAAATATCGATACAAAGTAAGTTATTCGAAATTATCGACTATCGAAGATGATGAGACCTAAAAATGTTGAAAAATATTCTAAGATATTTTTATACCAAAATATTTCAAAGTCAATAAAAAGAAATAAAATATTAGAAATATTTCAGAGTCCCTAAACGAGAATAAATATTAGAAAAATTACCTAAGCTATTTTATATCCGAAAATATTTCAAAGTCCCCAAAGACAAATAGAATATTAGTCTTGCTAGAGAACTAAGAAAAATCCTGAAATAAGAGGATAGCGGTTGGATGCAACAAAAAGAGCAGAGTTTCTGAGAACTAAATCTACCAGAAGGCCTCTGGTGCCAAGATGGCTAGTTCTGCGGATCCCTGTCCAGACCAGAACAAATTTTTGGTTGTCGTGCACCTACACTTATGTGAAATTAAGTAGGTCAAGTGCTCCATGGCGCTTTTCCATTGGAGTTTGCACGACAGTCAATACTCAATTTCGGGCAATACCATTAGCTGCAATTATGGTTGCAATTCGACTAATCGTAAATCCGAAATTGAGCTATTGGCGACAAGGGCAGATGCAACAAACAACAAAAAGCTTTTTTTTTGTTGAATAAGTGTC
Organism: Diabrotica balteata; assembly: GCA_918026665.1. Classification (NCBI taxonomy): domain Eukaryota; kingdom Metazoa; phylum Arthropoda; class Insecta; order Coleoptera; family Chrysomelidae; genus Diabrotica; species Diabrotica balteata. The sequence continues at coordinate 85,401,145 of OU898276.1, forward strand.
TAACAGATAAAAGAATAGCCAGTCTGTGGAAAAATGCCGAAATAATACTTTTACTCAAGAAATTAAACACCACCAATATTGTAAACTACAGCCCCATAAGTTTGTTGTCACACTTATACAAATTGCTAACAAGGATAATAACCAATCGCATAACACAAAAAATTCATTTACATCAACCTGTTGAACAGGCGGGATTTAGAAAAGGGGTTTTGTACTAACGATCACTTACAAGCCATTAGAACACTGGTAGAAAAAAAACAGAAAATATAATGTACCTGTACATATGGCATTTATTGACTTTCACAAGGCTTTCGATAGTATTGAAACTTGGTCCATTTGTCAGCCCTGAGAGATGCTCGGATATATTCATGGTACACCACACTTAAATTACACTTACATTAAAAACATTTATGGACAGGCCACATTCCACATCAAAATCAATGAAGACAAAAAAACTGAAAAAATGCGTCTTGGTAAAGGTATTAGACAAGATGATACTATTTCACCAAAGTTTTTTACCTTAGCATTGGAAAATGTATTTAAACCGCTCGACTGGGAGCAAAAATGTCTAAAAATTAATTGATGATGTGATGTAATTTGAGTCATGTGAGTTTTATGGACGACATAGTGTTATTTAGTATATATTAAGAAACTGAAGCAAATGCTTAAGGAATTAAATCGGCATTCAAATAAAGTAGGTCTCAAAATGAACCTTCAGAAAACAAAAATATTGAGTAATTTAGTAACTTGTCAGTAACTTCTAGTTATTATTATTATTATCCCAGATTTAGCCATACGGCTCACACTCCCTCTAAGGGGAAAATTCACTCATCCCAGATACCTACGGTATCAAAAGGATTGAGCTCTGGTGGGACTCTTTCCGTGTTATCGAGCCCTAGGTGACTTGGTATGTCGGAGTATCTCCCAGAAATTTTCGTACACATCTGGAGGTCGCGAGGAGTACGGCTTTCTGCATGGCCTTATAAAGATGTTCTTTTAGACCCAGCTGTTTAATGTTCGCTAGGAGGTTTTTGGGAATAACACCAGTAGTAGATAGAACAATAGGTACTGTCTAGGTACTTTCCATTCTCCATTGTCTCTTGATTTGTATTTCCAGATCTCTATACTTGGCGATCTTTTCATTGTATTTAACAAGCAAATTGTTAGTGTTAGGTATCGCCACATCAATAAGTGTTGTTTGCCTGGTAATTTTATTCACTAGTATGAGATCCGGTCTATTATGGGCCACTGGTTGGTCTGTGAGCACAGTGCACATTATTATTATTATTATTATTATTATTATTATTATTATTATATAAGAAATAAGGGCAGAGGAGCAAGCTCCTATTATGCCCAAAAAGCAAAAATAAACAAAAATAAAATAGATCCTTATAAAACTAATACTAATTATAAAGTTAAGTAGTTAAATAATTAACGCAAATTGAAATTGTGACACAATAAATAAATAAATAATGCTGTCCGAGAAAAAATATCCTATCCTATAAAAAAAATAAAGTTCTATCAAGTTTATTTTTAAAGATGTTAACACTAGCTGCCGATATGGTGTCTTGATCCAAATTGTTCCAGATATTAAAGATTCTGTTTGGCAAGAAGTTCGCCCTGGACCTTGCAGTAGTTTGTTCTCTCTTTAATTTGTATCGATGGCCTCTTAATCTATCGTCTTCATTCAAAGTGAATATGTTGTTTAGGTTCCCAAAATTATGTTTTAAAATAGGGAAGGACATAATTAGGTCACCTCGAAGACGTCGCTGCTCGAATGTCGTAAGATGAGCCATGAATAGTCTATCTTTATAATTAGGTCTTACACGGCCGTATGCCAGTCTTGTGGCTTTACGCTGAACGTTTTCAAGTAGGATTTTATCGCGACTAAGATCTGGATTCCACACTGGTCCGGCAAACTCAAGAATAGGTCTAACGTATATTAAGTAAAGTTTACTAACAGAGGTTAGAGATATGCGTGCAAAACACTTACGAATCAAAAACAGTTTCGAGTTAGCACGTTTACACACCGACACTATGTGATCAGACCAATTTAAGTCACTATTAATTATCACTCCGAGATCGTTGTGTGAGGTTACAGAGTTTAAAGGATGTCCATTAATAAAGTACGGAAGTGATGGGTTATTTTTGCCCATATGTAAAACAACGCATTTTTCAATGTTAAGCGGAAGTAACCATTCTGAGGACCATTTGAATATTGCGTCAAGATCTTGTTGAAGAATATGTTGGTTAATAGTTGGATTCACATATAACTAAATATAAGTTACTGACAAGTTACTAAATTACTCAAGATAGAGTTACAGATACAACTCTAGATACAGTTCAGTATCTTGTCTGTAACTACATATGGACTGGAGACCATGGCCTTTAAAAAGAAAACCTTTGAGTAGCTCCGTAGAATCCAAAGAGAGATGTAGAGGGCCATGCTACGGATTAGTTTGAGAGATACGATTCGAAATATTGACATTCGGGAAAAAACAAGGGTTACTGCTGAACGAATAGCAAGACTCAAGTGGCAATGGGTCGGACATGTTTCCTGAGATAATCTCAAAAAATGGACACAAGTATTAACAAACTGAAGAATAAGAGAGAACAGGCGAGAAGTAGGCAGACCACAGAAGAGGTGGGCAAATGATATCAAACAAGTCGCGGACAAGCAGTGCATGAGAATTGCCAAGAGTAGAAATCAATGGAAGCAAATGAAAGAGGCCTATGTCCATCAGTGGACGAATACAGGCTGAGGAAGAAGAAGAAGAGGGCAGATGCAAATAACAATTTCCTTAGCAATATACTTTTTACTGATAAAGCCACTTTTATAGGTAAAGGCGGCTACAACTGGAGAAATTTTCAAATATGGGATAACGAAAATCTACATGCTGTCAGAGAAACATACTTTCAACATGAACTATGAATAAATGTTTAGTGTGGATTTTTTAGATTAATTTAATAGTTCCTTTTAAATTGCCTGCAAAACTTAACGGCAAGTCGTATTTAAAATTACTTTAAAATATCCTTTTTAATTAATTAAAAGAGTTACCATCAAACAAAAGAAGATATATATCTGGTTTATTCAAGATGGCGCCCATCACATTTTCCCTTGGTGGTGCGACATTATTGTTATTATGATTGGGCGTCTTTCGATTATTTTATTTTCACAAGTCCACCAATTCCCAATTATTGTTTTGTGCTTGGATATACAGTTCCGCCATACTTTTGAAGTTAAAATTGAAAGTGATTTTGGCCAAGTTTCTCAAACCGCTTCTTCAGTATAACTATTACGCCCACCATGGTTCTTACAATATTGTGCTACTGCAATGTTCTACATACGAAAAAGGGTAGGTATCTTTATAAATTTAAGTTAGTCGTTTAGTCTCTGTGTAGGGTTTCGCATTCTCTTCAGGGTTCGATTCAAATTCACTGAATTTGTATTTTTCATACAAAGCATAACTCAAAGGTACTACTGGGGTCGTTCTTTTAGCGTAAAGTGAAGCACAAATATAGGCTGTTGAGATATAGTCGAGTCAGATTAGAGAAGATGCTCTCTGGATTTTTAATGTTCTTTCCAGATTGCTTTGTGTTATGTGTGTTAATTCGACGGTGACATCGACTGCGTTTTTTAGTTAACAGGTTGGCTGCCGCATGTACCGCCTGCTGTCATTTGAGGTATTACTAGCAGGCCTTATTTCATCATAAAGAGATAACTTAAATCACTTTTATTGTATTTTTTGCAATTTACACTTGAATGAAATATTAAGTCCACCAATGGTTTTAAGGTATTTTTAAAAACTAAATTAATATGGTTTTTATTAATGTTCGCCAACTATCACGTAAGACTGTAGTAATAACTTGTTACAATATTTCCAAGTGTTAGCGGGCGGACACTATTTACATGTAGCAGTTTCTAATTAAAATCCACAGTAATGTTTTTTATAATCGAAAATATATTTTGTAGTTACCTTTACTTACATATTAACAAATTTGGCTAAATGATTAAAGGTAAAAGGCCACCCATTAAAATGAGAAGAAAAATCGTTACACGAGTTCATCATCTTTTTCTTTAAGTACCATCTCCGCGGCGGAGATCGGCAATCATCATAGCTATTCGGAGGGCTGTTTAAGAGGGCTGCTCTGAAAAATTCATTTGATGTACATCCGTACCACTCTCTGAGGTTGCGCAGTTATGACATTCTACGCCTCCCTATGCTTCTCTTTCCTGGATCTTTCCCTGCATAATCAGTTGTAGCAAGGTTTACTTCTCTCCGCGTGTAATATGTCCGAGATATTCTAATTTTCTTGTTTTTATTGTATTTAAAATTTCCATTTCTTTATTCATCCTTTCCAGAACCTCTTTGTTTGTGACCTGTTCTGTCCACGATATTTTCAGTATTCTTCTATACACCTACAGCTCGAATGATTCCAGTTTTTTATTGATGTCGCATTTAAGGTCCAAGATTCCATTCCATAAAATAAAGTCGAAAAAACATAGCACTTCGTCAACCTTACTCTTAGTTCCAGTTTTAAATCCCTGGTACATAGCACTCTTCTCATTTTGTTGAAATCTGCTGTAGTCTTTTCTATTTTTATTTTTATTTCCTGATTGTAATCATATTTGTGGAGTTAATCATTGTTCTCAGATATGCCTATTTGTCCACTTGTTCGACGTTTTTTCCGTTTAATAGAAGATTCTCGTTATTTCTTTGGGTTTTCGATATTCCGTCTTCTTGACATTAATTCTTAGACCATACTTTTTTCCATATTTTGCTATTCTAGTCACCAGTCTCTGAAGATCTTCAATGTTTTCGGCTAAGATCACAGTGTCGTCCGCATATCTCATTTTAATAATCGGAACTGCATTTACCCTTCATCATAGTGACACTTAAGTAAAAGGTAAACTTTTAGGTTATCGAGATTTTTGAATAAGAGTATTCTCCTGTTATATTTTCCCCCAAATATAAGGTTCCCTAACTGTAAACTTAATATCCTCTGATCTTAATACGAAGAAAACAAAGTACATGGTAGTCAGTAAGCGCGAAATAATAAATACACAGCTTTTGGTTAACCAACATCCAATTGACAGAGTGGACAGCTACACATACCTTGGTACCAACATTAACAGCCAATGAGATCACTCCAGTGAAATAAAACAACGCATAGGAAAAGCGAGATCAGCGTTCATAATGATGAAGTCTCTTTTCAGAAGTCATAATTTACCACTTGCTACCAAAATCTCTCTCATTAGATGCTATGTATTTTCTACCTTATTATACGGAGTAGAGGTCTGGACACTTTCAGAAGCTTCCTTAAGAAAACTTGAGGCATTCGAGATGTGGTGTTACAAACGTGTCTTAAGAATTTCATGGGTGGATCATGTGACTAATGTTGAAGTCCTACGTAGAATAGGCAAGGAATGCGAGATTATTAACACCATCAAAGAGCGCAAACTTGAATATTTTGGCCATGTTATGAGGAATGAACAGAGATACGGCTTGTTGCAATTCATTCTTCAGGACACGATATTTGGAAAGAGAGAACCATTGGACTATTTAGAATAGCAGCAAGCAAAGTTAGGATAGCCATGTTGATCGCCAACATCTGGAACGGATAGGCACCGTAAGAAGAAGAAGAGCTGTAAACTATAATTAAGGTGAGTATATATCTAATTATATTATATAAAAAGGTTAAATATATAAATTGGATTAAAGAATGTTTGGAAGAAGTACGTTGTATACTCGATATATGCATAAAGTTATAAAAAAAGGCAAGAACGAGTATAAAATTTTTTAATCAATCTTGTCCACGTACTTTTGCTTTTTATATTATCTACTACTAGTATTACTTTGCCTTGTTGGTGTCATGATAGTTTTCTTTAAATTTTCTAATTACCCACTACTGGTTGTGAAGACCCAATATGATTTGACATCTACTTTCACAACTGAAGTATTTGATGTTTTTGTAGGAAAACGAAATAGGATGAGTTCGTTTAATGTCCATCCAAGTACCTTACAAACTAAAAGAAAACGACTACTGACAAAGCAGTAGTTGCAAAAAATTGCTGACGAGTTTACCTCTGGTATTGAAATAAAGACGGAAATTTCCAACGACCAACTATCTTCTTCTTCTCGTCAGTCTGACCCAGCTGTTATACATTTTAACAGTGACGATAGTCGTTGTGATGAGACCAGTAATCTAGACTCATCATCCGATGTACCTGTAAGTGATCAGGAGATATCAAAGATATTTTACCACAATTAACGTGGACTACAGTTACTAGACAATAAAAAGAAGAAATCACGCCAAAGTGGTCTCGAAGTTAATTTACAAGATACTAACCTTTCTGCAGCTGATTGTTATCATCTATTTCTAACAACAAATATAGAAATACGAAAATGCATAGGTCTAGTGATCTATATGGGATTAGTAAAGTAGCCGACTATTAGTAGCTATTGGAGCAGGCAATCTATGTACAAGAATAATGTAGTAGCTAAGGTTATGCCTAGGAACCGTTTTTAAGCGTTACTGAGATTTTGGCATTCTTTTAATAATTTACATGCTAATGGAGAGACAGATCGCTTGCATAAAGGTATTGGTATTTTTCCTTAATAATCAGTTCAAAAAAGTGATAATGCCAGATCAGATGATTGCAGTAGATGAAAGAATGATTCTATTTCGAGGTTGTTTAAAATGTCGGCAATATATACCGGGAAAACGACATAAATACGGCATTAAAGTTTTCAATCAGAAAGTTTGCGACTAGAAACGGTATACCCATTCATTGAAGATATACTAAGCTAAAGAATATCAGAAAAGACAAGAATCCCTTACTACACAAGTAGTAACGGATTTATGTAAAGATTTCCTGGATTGTGTTAGAATTGTTTGTACAGACAACTTTTACACTAGTATAGAACTAGCAAAAAAGGTAATAGCAAGGCAAACTCATACTATAGACACACTAAGAAAAAAGTGAAAAGAGTTACCTGCAGATGTAAAAGAAAAAAAGGCAAATCACAGGAAGACAAAATGCAAAAAAAAGTCCTAGTTTGTAAATGGAAAGATAAACGGGATATTCTTATGTCGTCAACTTATCATAATTTGGATCAAAGTTGTGCAGGAAAAAAATCGTGCAAACGAAGATATTGTAACGCCCGAGTGTATCATATATTATAATTTTGAAAAAACAGGCATAGGTCTTTGAGATCAAATGTCTAGCTATTCATCACCAATCAGTAAATCCTTACGCTGGTTTCATAAAGTGTATGTTGAGTAGTTTCTTGGAAAAACGGTAGTAAATGCTCTACTAGTATATAAGGTTTTATAACCAGAAAAAAAAATTACGGCGACTCAGTTCAGGGAACAAGTAGTACAATCACTGTTAAAGATTCCAGAGACGACTGTAGCCGGGGACACAAAAAAGTACAAAGTCACAAAATCGTTGAAAATGTAAAAAGATGTTCAAGGAATAGAAACATTCGAAAGCGGTGCACGTTCTGCTATTTCAAACTGGCAGTTAAATATGGGTTCTTTTATGCAAGAAAAAACACCAAGACTGTTCCAACACTCTGCGACACATGTTCTAAAAACCCATACGTTTTTATCTTCTTTTCCTTCAGATAAATAGTTTTTATAAACTTTTAATTTTTCACTCAAATGTTTGTACTTGTTGCTATTAGTAACTTTATTTTATTACGTTCATTGGTTACCTTTATAAAAACATAATTGAATGCTCTAATCTATGCGCGTGTACGCTGGCAGTACACGTACAATTACCTACTAAAACTGTATAATTTTCTTATATTGTTGCAAAAAATGTTAATTTGGAATAAATAAATAAAATAACTTGTAAACTATTTGACCGACCACTTTGAAATTTTAACCATATTTTAAGCACTGCAACATACAGCATTCTATGAAATATAAATGTTATAAGTTTATTTTCAAAAAAGTTATTACCATTTATAAAAAACCAAAATTTTTTACTTATTTTGCAACTTTCGAAGCAACAGATAACGATAGAAACATTTAGAAAATGCCATGTTGAAGGTTTTTATATAACTTATAAATTTCTTTTCTTCTAAAATTTGTTTAAATTGCTTCAATTTTTGCTGATAGACAAAAAAAGCAAAAATTTTCCGTCTTTTGACCTTAATTTGTTAATAACTAATTGAGTCCAGAAAATCGACTGCAGGAAACATATAGGTTTTTGTTACAGAATTCCATCCTACTCAAATCAACTGTCGTTTATAATAAATTTTTTATTATTAAATAATAATAAAAAAAAAATAATTAAATTTATAAATTAGTGCAAATAAATTGCTTTTTTGCAAATATCTCCGTGAATTAATTATCAATTTTAATTCAAAAAACGGGAAAATAAAGATATGCTTGATATAAAAAAACAGATATAAAAATTGTTTATGTAAAATATAAGAGAAAAAACTTATAGACAAAAATCAAATTGTGAGCATAGATAATTATTGTTTAAAAAACAACGCAAAGTAAAAATGCGATTACTTTTTCATCTATTCGTCATCTCGTGACCCTCACCTAACTATTGTCTTAAAACTTTAGATATATGTGAAAATTTTCGCCGTGAAATCGATGATTTTTGCATAAACAGACTGGGCTGTATCAATTAAATTATTTGTGACATTATACAAACTATCTTTTGTGATACGACGGCTAGCAGCAACAAAAAAATAATTCGTGATCCAGAAATATTTCTTACAAATTCTGAATGGAGTCATTCTTTTAGATTAGATCCATAGATTAAATTGAAATATTAATTTTTAGCTAGGCTAGCCTTCTACGGTTGTAATCTACTGAAACATATCAACATATATACAATTATTTTTACAGATTTTCAGTTAAATCATGAGTTATTTACCTAATCCTAAGCCGGTGTAAGTTCACTGAATAGACTACGTCACAGATTATTAAACTAAAGTCTCTATTTAAAACAATATATTTATACACCCTAATTTTGTTACATGTTTTTGTTTTTACGATGAAAAAAGAAAATAAAAAAAGGTTATAATATCGCGAAAGACTGTTCAGTTTTGCAGGCTCGAGAGTCCTTAAACCTCCAAGGGCCATTATTTTCTTAGAGTCTAGATGGAAAAATTGACTACACGGAATTGTTGATAGGTGAAGAGAATTGTAAGACTATGTGGCGTTGCTGGTGCTGCTTTATTGTTGATGAGGGACTTTTTTCTAACAGGAGAAGCTTTGTTAATTACCGCCTTCTGATGAATTTTTCCCGATGGATATAGAAAATTTTATTTTTGCTGAGATAAAATCAAAAGCACACTATTTGGAATTGGTAAATTTATAGGTGTTTTTAAATATCGTAATAAATTCAACATTGTAAGTATTTACATATATATATATATATATATATATATATATATATATATATATATATATATATATATATATATATATATATATATATATATATATATATATATATATATATATATATATATGTATATATATATATATATATATATATATATATATATATATATATATATATATATATATATATATATGTATATATATATATTAATATGATGTTTTGTTTGTATACGAGCAATGAGAGTTTCAAAATAACATAATATATAAGTATAGGGTTTTTTCTCGCGATTCTCGAAGAATTAGTTTGTAAGTATGTACTTTTTAAATTATCTTTATTATAATTATAATGACATTATGACACATATAATATCTACTATAGACAATATAAATTTAGAACAACCTATCTTGAAATTGAAATAATTACAATATTTAAATTATATTAACAAAATTTGGTATTTTTCTGTCACTGAATGCCTAAATGAAACTGTTTGCCAAAATAAAGGATCTAATCACCACTCAATATCTTCTTTTTCAGCCTCGATTATCCTTGTTTTTGTGAAATTGCTTTTTCCAAATACACCACCATATTTTAATTATCAGCTTCCACTAATTTAAAATATTTTTCTTCTTAATAGCATTTATGTTTATTCTTCTTTTTATTATACCAATCTCCAATCACCATATAACTATTATAATTTTAATTTCTTCTAATCTCCAATCACCATATAACCATGATAATTTTAATTTCTTCCAATCTTCAATCACCATATAGATAATATAACTTTTAATTTCTTCTAATCTCCAATCACAATATACATACTGTACTGTATAATTAATACTCTAATACTGATCACTGTATACTATATACTACGAACTGCTTGTACTGACCGACTGACTGACTAACTTCTTAATGAATTTACTAAATAACTGTCTAACTTTACTCTCATACTGTCTAACTGTCTCACTGTTACTGTCCTAATTTACTCTCATACTGTCCAAACTGTAACTAACTGTCTCACTGTCCAACTGTAACTGTCTTACTAACTGTCCTAAACTAACTTCTATCCTCAAAACCATCGAGTATATCTTTTCAGTGTTCACGAATATTCTTAAAACAAATCATATTCGAAATTGTTCTATTTAATAGATGTATGAATGTTCTCGAATAGTCTACCTCGCAAATATATATATATATATATATATATATATATATATATATATATATATATATATATATATATATATATATGTATAGAATAGTGTTCTAGAGAATTCTTTACCATTATATCGAGAATTTTATGAACATTTAGGCTTTTCAGATCAGAATATAAACCTATATGTAAATTAAACACTTTAAATTAATACATAACACTATTTTACATCCGTAATTGTATGTAAATTAAACATATCAAATTAATATATAACCCTATTTTATATCCGTAATTATTATTTAACTGTCACTTATTCAGTGTACGTTTGGTTGTCTATGCACATGGCTCTCTTAAATATAATTATTAAAATAAAAGTTTGTACAATTATTATTTTCTAATATCTTAAAAATACCCTCATATAAATATTTTTTATAATATTCTCTAGTCTATAACTTATAAATCATTTCTTTAATCACTATTTAATTAAATTATTAATTAAAATCGTAATATTATTATGCTGATTTCTTCTATATTTATAATTATCTCTATACCCGAAAATTAATTTTAAAAGAAATAATTCATTTATTATTTTTTTAAATATTAATTTTCGTATCCACACACATTCGTAGATATAGTAATTAATATAATTAAATAATTTAATTTTCTATCTAAAAATGCCTTATTGACTCCGCCTATATTTCCATGTCAACTGTCATGTCAATGGAAAAGATCTTATGTGTTTACAAAGAAAATAAATAATCAACTTCTATAATGTCTGTTTATTAATAGACACGATTTAGGAAACCATTTTCGTTCTTTTCGTTCAAAAGAGTTTATTTAATATAATTGGTAAGTATTACATTTTTCATATTATTTTTAGAAAGACACTTACATAATTAATCTTATACCTAACTCCAATTCAAATTATATTATAAATTATTATAAATTAATATAAATTATTATAAATTATTTTAAATTATTATAAACTATTATAAATTATATTATAAATTATTTTATACCTAACTCTAATTAAAATTATGGTTTTATTTTAGGCATACACAATCTTCGTAAGAACAAAATCAACACCTGCTCAGAAATACCAAAAGCATGATGTCAAATTGATACATTATTCCACAACAATTAAATCTACCATCTGTCTTTCTCAACCAATCAAGTCTGTCTAATGAAATAGATGTATCAGTGTACTGTGAATATAGTGAATTGGTTGTAGTGTGATATTAACCGCTATCAGTGTTAAAAGTATAGAAGACATTATTCAATATCTTCATGATATTTAAAAATATCATTAATATGAAATATCCCTCTGAGTTTATTATCTGCATCTATCAACACATAACTGTTTAGTCCATTATGATTTTCGATTCTGTATGGACCTTCAAACATTGGTTGTAATTTCTTACAACGGTTTTCCCTCAAATTTCCTTGTCTAAGTAAACGAATTAAAAGTTTGTCTCCTTTTTGAAATGTGATTGGTTTTTTGTAATTGTTCGATTTTGTCTTCTGATATATTTTTTAGCTTTCCTCATAATTCTCCTGTTCACTCTCTGCATTACTTGTTTTAACATATCTTGGTTATATTCTGGAACTTCCTCTGTATTTAAATTATGTGTATTATTTAAAAAATATTCTACCTGCTCCATATGTTGTTGCCATGTTACATGTTGATCCTGGCATATTATCCTTAAATATTTTATAACTTTTTTAATATATCCTTCTGCAGGATTTGCCTGAGGATGTCTGATACTTGTAAAATGAATGTTGATCCCCTTTTTCTCACAAAATGTCCAAAATTTTTGGTTGTTAAAACATGTAGCGTTATCTATTATGCAATTTTTAAATGATCCTATTTTTTCGAAAAACTAATTAATATATAATTTCGATGTTTTAACATTTGTTCTCGAGCATGGATATAGTTTAATAAATTTTGTATATAAGGCAACTATCACTAGTACATGCTTATTTCCTGTTGGACTAAGAACTAAATTTGAGATGAAATCCATGGAAACTGTATTTAATTTTTCATATGCAACATTAGATTTGTATGTGTTCTGGTTTTTGAAATTCTTTTCTTTGTTTATTTGACACATTTGACATTGGGTAGTAATTTGTTTTGCTATTCATATGTCATTCTTTGGAAAATAATTATATCTAAATAACATCCATAGTTTCTTGAAACAATATGCATGTAACTTTAATGTAAATATATAAATATCTTCTTTGCCAAAGTTCTACTTATTACATATACTTCTATGCCATTAATTATCTTATAGTACACCTCATCTTTCTTAGAGACTTTTTGTTTTTCACTCAAATTGATCTGATCTCTTATGATTTTTTCTTTACAATCCAGTGTTTTCTATAAAAGAAAGGTCCCGTTGCTTGTCCGGAAATGTCACCTGATTTAAGTACTTACAGTTATTGTTTAAGAATACATAAAGGCATTTGTTTATTTCCGATACAAAATCATGCACAACTCTGACTAAGTATACACGATGCTTGCAAAGAATTTACAAATAACTTTGGAATTTTCACAAGAATTCGGCATTCTCTAAACAAAAGAACAAATTTATTCATTGAGACTAATGGTCATCACATCAAACATCTTTTGTAACTATCTACTTTTTATACTTATTTTTTGTGTTAGTTTCGTTTCATTATAATAAATACTTAATAAAATTTTGTTTTAATCTGATTTTTTGCTTACTTTAAAAACGAAGAGTTTCAAATTGATTTTTCTGGAAAACTGTGTATCCTACCGACTTAATGTAAAAGTACCTTTGAGTACTAGAATATCTGAAAATTTAATATTCTAGTATCACAAATGTTAAAAAGTTAACGGCAAAAAAATTATACATTAAAATAACTGTTGACCTACCCAATTGGACAACATAAGATTTCTAGTAGTGTAGTGTAGGTTATAGTAAAGCGAATTAATTTTTGCTGTATAGTTTTTAATTGTCAATACAGAGAAGGAGCGACATTGTTAGTTTGTTTTATATGTGTACTAATATTTTCCAAGGTATTATATCAATATATTTTAACTGTATCGAGCATTTTGACATTTCTTTTATTTCTTTTTATCTCTGTTGTATGTCTTAAAGACTATTAAAAGGCAAAGGTATTTCAGAACTTATAAATATTAAATTTGAACACGAGCAGAAAACCGCCATAACCTGGACTATAGGTGATAATTAAAAAATGAATGTAATAGTCGAATTATTTAATAACATTAACCTAAAAATCTAAAGTAAATGTTAAAATATAAAAATATAAATGCGTGTTCAATATTACATGTTTGAAATTATTAATGCCGTACAAAGGGAAAAACCTTACTCTCCACCTACGTGTGTTTATTTGTTCCTTTTTATTTCTTTCAAATACAAGAAGTCGTCGCTGGAAATAATTTTTAAACAAAAATAAATCTTCTCTCAAGTCAGATACATAAATTGACGTATTCAATAAAATTCAATACGCTGAATAGAATGGAGGTGCTGACATCATGTCACCATATTTCAGCGAATGAATGCATTTTCATTTCTAAATCATTTTCAGTCTGTTGCGGCCGATTCTGTTGTCGCATTTTCTTTTATCGTATTATTCGTAGACTGCGGACTGCGTTTCCAAAGAAAGATATTTCCCCTCTTGCGAAAAATAATTGCCCGTGAAAAAATATTGGTATAAATCAACAAACTCCAATATAGATAAATTTTGTCAACCATAAGAATATGTCTATATCTATTTATATATTATAAGATATATATATATATATATATATATATATATATATATATATATATATATATATATATATATACAGTGTGGAAACCACTTATGGAATAAAATTGTTTGTGTCCTTATTTTAAAAAATAATAGAAAACGTTGAGATACCTTAACTTTTAAATTTAATTGTTCGCTTTTTTCACATAAATTTGAATGTACAGGGTGATTAACGCAAGTCTGACATAGTCCACAATATGTATTTTAACTGAAACACACTGTACATTTTTATGATTTTAAAAGCTCCTTAACAACCTGATCTCACCGAACTATATCATGTAGGGTCTATTAGGAATAATACAAGGTGAAATTTTGAAATTAAGTATAATTTCCTTTCAAACAATTAATTCATAGAATACCCGAGTGAGTTGATTGGATTACAATAAAATAAATGCTTAAAATATTCTCCACCTTGGAATTGGCAATAATACAGTCTCCTATAAATTTGCCACGAACTTTGTTTAAAGTTTGAGGTGAAATATTCCGTATTTCTGTAGTTATCCTTTCGATGCTAGTTGGTTATGTTGCATATACTTTGTTCTTGAGATAACCCCACAGAAAAAATCCAAAGGCGTAGGATCTGGCGACCTAGCTGGCCACTCAATAGTACCCCTTCGTCTAATCCATTTATCGAAGAAGATTTCATTCAAGTAATTTCTCACCACTAAAACATAATGGAGTGTTGCACCGTCCTGCTGGAACCAGACGGTTTCATGCGGTAGGGTCGCATCCATTAGATTGGTTTTTAAGTTGGCCAACTGAGGAAGAATATCGTCTAATAGCTTGCTTAAATATTTTTCCTCTGTCAAATTATCATCTACAACTATATAGGACCAATAATTAGATCTCATATAATACCTGCCTAAAAATTCAAGTTTTGAGGATAATGAGTGTGTGTCTCATGCATCCAATGAGGATTCTCCGCTTACCAATATCTACAGGTTTGTCGGTTTACCTCTTCGTTCAATATAAATGTTGATTCATTAGAAAAAAGTATTGTGCCAAAAGCTATTTTATTTGTGTTAATTTTATCCTTCATTATTTCGCAGAAATACATTCTACCATCTGGATCGCTTTCTGTTAGCTCCTGCACAAAAGTCAATTTATATGGATAAAGTTTTTCTTCATAAAGACCCCTTAGGACAGTTGTGTGACTCATTATTTTGACGTGCAATTTTACGTGAACTTGACGTTGGATTCTCTGCGACACTTAACAAAATATCCACTTTAACCTAATCTTCAATAAAGTTCGGTTTTCTTTTTAATGGTTTTACATGTCCAAGTTCTCTGAATTGTGCATAAATTTTGTGAAACCTTGTGAAATATTAGAGAACTGAGGATACCTATAAGTTTGCTACTGCAACTAGATTTCTACAATTCTCCCCGTAACCGATCATCATTAAAATCTTATTTCGGTGGATCTCAGTTAAATATTTCATTTTTGTTTCTGCAAGAAATTAGCTTTTAACGAGAAATTTATTATTTTAATATAAAATGTCCACACACCAACAACTGATTGATAACAATCCGCATTATTTGCCGATTTAGTTTAATTAGCAGACTATCTAGGCAGTTTTTACCTATTCTTGATACAAAATATTAACACGGTTACTAAACAGAAATTTTCCACAATATACTGACATTTAGAGTAGAAGTATATTGTCTGTATTTAGCTAATTTAAAATAATACCATAACACGTGATAAATTATTAATTTCAAAATTTCACCTCGTATTATTCATTATGCACCCTACATGATGTAGTTCGTTGATCATTTGCTGAGAATCTTTTAAAACCATTAAAATACACAGGGTGTTTCATTAAAAATAAGGATGATGGACTATGCCAGACTTGCTTGGATCACACTGTACATTTAAGTTTATGTTTAAAAGCGTACATTTAAATTTAAAAGTTAACGTGTCCCAGAGTTTTTTATTATTTTGTATAATAAGGACACAAACAATTTTATTCCATAAGCGGTTTCCAGGAACCGTAATCACTTCTTTCTGACTATTTGGTCATTATCGGTATGGTACAGTCAAGTTATAAAAGGATCATGTTTACTTAGGATAGAATCGCATTGCTCCTGTAGTGATAATAAGACAACCTACTACAAGTCTCTATTGGGCTCTGACAACAAGAATTTTAATTTTACTAGTTGCAGGCGTAATGCCTATCAACCGTTTCAAAATTGTCAAAAGATTTCTTCCTTTTTTTAAAACAAATATAAAGATCGTGTTGGTAGATACCTTTAAAAGAACACTTATCTTGTGTCGAACAAGCTATATCATTCAAAGTAAGTTCTAGTATGAAGACATACAATCCCAAAAAGTCTCAGATTGAGGCTACTAGATGTAGGTTCTCTTAGGAACCTCAGGATTTTTGTATCATTTTAAAATTTTAGCTGGAAAGGATGGTTACACTAAACTAGCGAATAAAGTAAATTTTGAAGTTGCTAGTAATGTTGTAGTTCGATTGAGTAAACAAATACCGTCCAATAAACACTACAAACTCTTTTACGATAATAATGTTTCAAGTCTACTATTGGTGTCATTTTTGTCAAAACAAGGATTACATTTTATCGCAACAATCCGTTTAAATCAAATTCTGACGTATAAAGTTTCACAAAAGAAAGAAATTAAACAATTTCAAAAATAAAGCATTTGGGAACATAGTATTATAGACAAAACAAATAAAAAATCTAAAATTATTATTTTTATAATAGTACAAACGGAAATGTGGACGCGTTGGAAAAAAAAAATTATTTTAACATCTCGATTTACAAGATGGCCAATGACCAATTTTTATTTGATACTAAATGTATCGGCTATTCAGTTAAGTTATATATGAATTTACTTCACATGGAAATTAATTTAGATGTAACGAATTCATTCATTCATATGTCTATATTATACGTTTTTTAAATATTTTAATGTTCTAAATATTTTTAATTTGTTGTTTCCATTTTTTTGTAATATTTAATATTTATAAAGATACGTCGATAGCAATTAAAGTAAACTGTATACGCAAGCTTAATCAAGCCATTCAGAGCGGTGCTAGGAATAAATTAAATTACACTATGCACCAACAATTTACCCATGTAAATTATAATCATTTTTGTACTCATTGCGTCGAGTAAGGATGATAAATATACAAAAAAGGTTGCGTTTCGATTTAATTTGAGTGTCTTACCACTCTCTGACACGTGTTTCTGGGTCTACCCGTCATCAGAAGGAGTTTGTAAGAAGACTCAAACCAAATCGAAACGGACCGATTACTCTGGCAATTACATGCAAATAACTGCCAGAGTATGCAACTAGAAACCTCTAGTGAGGAAAGATGAAGATATATCGATAGCAATTACAGTAAACTGTATACGAAAGCTTAATCAAGCCATTCAGAGCGGTGCTGGGAATAAATTATATTCTAGTATGCACCAACAATTTACCCATATAAATTACCATCATTTTTGTATTCATTGCGTCTAGTACAGACGATAAATATACGAAGAAGGTTGCGTTTCGATTTAATTTGAGTCTCTTACCACTCCCTGACACGTGTTTCTGGGTATACCCGTCATCAGAAGGAGTTTGTAAGAAGACTCAAACCAAATCAAATCGCAACGATTACTCTGGCAATTATGGTAATTTATATGGGTAAATTGTTGGTGCATAGTGGAATATAATTTATTTCCAGCACCGCTCTAAATGGCTTGATTAAGCTTGGGTATACAGTTTACTTTAATGGCTATCGACGTATCTTCACCTTTCCTCACTTCAACTTTCTTTATCTAAATCTCACATTGACATCGAATTTTCAACCAAAAAGTTACAATCACAAATTACTAGATACGGACTGAAATATCTTTGAAATTAATCCAGAACTTTTAGTTGATCTACCTGCTAAAATTGCTAAGTTATAAAGAAATAGATATTCAGTATGCTCATCGCAAAAAAAAACCCTTAAAAGAAACCTTAAATTTAAACTACACAAAAACACCTTATGTTTGCAATGTGCAAAAAAATTATCTGTAGTCCAGTCAAGAAATTTTGACCTCTTACAATCATACAAACAAGCTAAGCTTAGCTGATTTTGCTGAGAATGTCAATTTTTGATCCCCAAAAGGATGTAAAAAAATTTTTCATTCCCATTTCCTCCAGTCTCTCCCTAAAACGTACCTGGTAAGGCAGTGGACGAAAAAAATCGATTTACCAAGTATCTCTAGGACTTCAAACAATTATTTCAGATAAAAAGTATATTTAACTACATTTTTTTAATAAAAAGTTTTATAGCACTTTTTATATAGAATGAACCATTTTCTCATAAACAACGTTTAAAGTGACCGGCGATTTTGAATGTCTTGAAGACGCTAAATTAATTTTAAATAAAATTAGTAACAGCTCGATGGTAAATATTCGATATCTTTTGATGCGTGTCTTATCGACCAAAAACAAAATGCGATTCTTGTACTACTACAAATAAAATTTTAATAAAATTTATTTTTTTAAATTCTCATAAGATCACTAAAATGTACACTTCTATTAACTGATCGTACTTAAATTTTCATTGCTGAATCCTTGCATTCAAAACCTATGCCATAAAATTTTAATTTTGAGTTTTAAGCCCAGGAAAATAAACTTTTCTTCATGACACTTATACTGCCAGAAAGTATAGATATCTATAAGAAGAACCTTTATATTTTCTGCAGTAGATTCTTTGGACTTAATTAGTTATTAACAACAAATTAAGGTCAAAAAACGGTAATTTTTCGAGTTTTTTGTCTATCATCAAAAAGCGAAGAATTTGATAATGGGGGTTCTTATATGTTCAAATCCTTTAATCTTGTTTGGAAAATTGCAAAATAAGTAAAAAATTTTGGTTTTTTATGAATATTATTTACTTTTTTAAAATAAACTTATGAGAAAGGTGGAGGAGGAAGCAGCTCTTACCTGTATCTGTGGTTTTATTTAAGGATTTCGACTTTTTTTATTTGTACGAACTTTTTGCCTATATTACGGCTATATATTATTTAAATAATTAAATTGTTAATAGTATATTACATAACGAGAGTTGTAAGAAGCTTATTACATGCGAGTAAAAAAGTTGCGCGCGAGCCGCGTAGCGGCGAGCGCAGTAATTTTACAAGCATGTAATAAGCTTACAACTCAAGGTGTGTACTATACTTTTTCTACAATTATTTTCGTTTATAAAAATAAAAATTAAATTACCACTATATTTACACTGGTAACCATGGTAACTCGATCAACTGACTTACAAGGCTTATGTGATATTACACATTTTTATAGAACTGAAGCATAATTTTTTTTATTACGTGCTAGTCATTACGTGTCAGTATCTGTTATGATGCATTTACTTAGCATCCAAATAGTAGGTAATATACAATTTACTAGTAAGAGAGTAGAAAAAAACATTTATCTGTCTAATCTGTTTAAATATCAATTTTTAATTTTTTTTGGTATAAGGTATTTTTTTCGGTATAATATTTAAGGTAATTTGTATTACAAAAAAATAATATTTAAGATTAATATATACTTCTTCAATAACGTCTGCAAATATTTTATAATAAACTTTATAACAAAACCAAATGAATGAGTAATTTGGAAAAAAGATAACATTCCAAAAATATGGAGAATAAGTATGTTTTATTTAGAGTCATAGTGACTTCTTGTCGTTACTTTGCAAACTTACGCAATCTAACCACAAAAAGTATCACTTTTACTCCACTAATAAAACATTGTACTATTTCCTCTTATAGACATAAACGTGGAATATTAGAAACATGTAAATAACTAAATATTTAATTTTTAAAATTAAGTCATTGTAAAACTGTAATTTTTAAACCTTTTTGTTGACATTTTTCACCTTTTTCTTTCCAAATACTATCACGCCTCACCTAATTGTGGTAGTTCTGATCCTAAACATCATACACTTCTTTATAATTTTGAACAATCAAAACAAATGTTTCGTCATACATACTGTCTTCACTTTAGATCAGTACCTACAGGTGTAAAATACAAATACCAACCAACTGTACATTAGCGATATTAGCACATATTAGTGAAGGTCGGTACTTTTTTTCAGTACAAGACACGTCGAAAGTAGTCGATGACAAATGAAATTCGGAAAAATTTCCGCATGGCTTCCATAGACCTCCGAGTAGCGCGCCGAATAGAATAACTTCGCCTAGGGTTCTACGGTTGCGATCCATGTTCCTTCCCTTCGCTGTGCAGCGCGTTGCTTTGGACAGATACGCGCGAGTATATTTAACTTAATGAAGAAAATTCAACCTTTTTCTCGGCGCTTCGCTTCGCGGTGCAGTGCATAAGTAAGCGCCAAGCTTTAAAGTGATATTGCCACTATATTTGTATCTTCTATCGGTTGTGCGCAAAAACGATAAAATCACCAGTCGCCTTTATGTAAAAACATTGTTGTTGAGCGGAAAGAGGATAATATTACTGGAATGTTATCGTTTATCCACGCAATGTTAAAAATGTGTCGATTAATAAACCTTCGGAGTTTAGCTTTTGTTGAAACGTATTTTAAAATTTGTTTTAAAGTGAATATTATTTAATATTGACCTGCCGTAAAAACTGAAGTCATTTAGAATTTGATAGTTCAGTGTCTAGTAGTTAAGTTAGCATTTGGTTATTATTGAACAAAAATATTAAAATTAAATCTTGTTTTATAGAAGTGTCGGATTTAGATTAGTCGGAGTGTGAGCCTGCAGGTATAGGAAAAAAGCGAAAGCTCGATAAAAAAATTTCACATAAACGAAAGGGAAAAATTGGCAAGTCCATACAATGTTTCTCCAATAGTTAATTCTAAAGTAACCGGACAAGTTTTCACTTGACGTAATAAATGTAAGGCGAATTTAACGTTTAAAGAACGACGTTCAATCATCAAAATCGTTTATAGCAAAAGACCAAAAAATTAAAAAGATACATAACTATTCGGATTAATAGAACGACATGATATTGCTAGACATCATCCTGCGTCAGCAAAAGTTTACACGCTCTCTTCAATAAAGCCTTACAACGCAATACAACGAAATCATTGCGCCTTTCAAGAAAAAGAACAATAATAACTTCCATGTAAAACGGCTAAATATCATGACTTTAGAATTCATTAATGGTTTAATCTATGATCTTTTTAATATAAAGAAACAAGATAATGTAAACCTTCTTATCTCAAAAGCATACAATGGCAAACTTCCTATCCACTCCCAAAAGGTAGAAGATGTTTCCAAAATATTACATTGTATACCAGAAAACTACCGAACCTTCTATGATGATGTACTTACAAATATTACAACAAATAAATAAAGCAGTAACCCAGAACACTAAAAAATATATAAATACCATTTGTTTTTAGTTTTTTTTTTTAGTTAAAATCAGTTCTTTTAAATCCCATGTTTTATTTTGTTTCACTCACGTTTTTGATTTTAAGTGGAAAATGGATAAGATTTTTGTACTTTCAAATATCAATAACTACTTACCTAATAGACATTGACTATTATTATTTGGGTATTAAATATATCTTAACGAAGTACACAAATATTCAATAAAAATGTTTTTAGTGAAACTGGCGGCTTCGGCGCATAGCAGTTTTTGTTTTTATTTTTTAAAAACATGGTTCACAGGAACGTTATCCGTTTTCCAATTACCCATTTAAATTATCCTATTCAATTCTTTCTACTTTAAAATGCTTAATATTATTTCTTTAACAATAAAAAATGTCACATAAAAATGTAGGTATATATGGTATTGCGTCAACCCATAGTTTATTAGGAAAAACTTTTTGTATATTGTTTTACCACTTACATTTATGTTAAAAAGAATTTAACCAATTATTTTGATACATAAAATATATTTTATTTTATAATAAAGGCATAATATCCAAGTTACTTAATCTAATTTTATCAGGAATTTAATTCAGCTCTAACCTTGGCCAGTTTATCAGCTATTTCATTTCCCTTGATATCAGTATGTCCACTAATCCAACATAATCTAATATTTTTCCCATATTTATGTAAATAGTATAGTTACTTTTTAACTTCCAAAACTCTGTAGTCCTTTGTTGTAGTTATCATATTGTTATTAATTTTATCTATAGTGCTTTCTGAGTCCGTAAATATTATAGTTTTATCAATTTTTTTCCTCGTAGATAATTAGGGGTTTTCGAATATCTATTATTTCAGCTGTACAGATCCTAATAACTGAAGGAATTTTTTTTGAAAAGAAATTATTTAGACTAGGTATGTTTATTTGTATAAATCGGGCTAAAGGTGAGCCTTGTAATAGACCTTATGTGTAGTATGTGATGGTCTAACCATTTCGTGATAATGATTTTTACCATATAAAGTCCTATTGTTTAAGAATTGATATATAAGTTTTTTTATGTTTATTTAAATATTAATGTTATTAAGAATTTGAAAAGTCTATATAATATGCAAATAATTACATGATTGAAAGCTGCTTTAATATCTAACAAAGTAGCATTTATATGTTGGTTTTGTAAAAAAGCCAATTGAACATAACAATTTAAATAATTTAAATTATCATTAACTCCCATTCCTTTTTTAAATCCTACTTGAAATTGGCTACAGGTCTTTTGATTTTCCACGATCCCATCCAGCTTACTTTTGTTCATTGATTTCAGTAGTTTTACTGCACATGATGAAGGTCCCAGAGTCCTATAATTTTCTGCTCTTAAATTTTGTTGTTCTTTGAAATATTAATAATAATTTGTATTTTGTACTGATTGGAAATTAGTTAACCTTCTTTAACTTTGTTGTATAAATTTAGTAGCCATATTAGCCCCATTCCAGGTAAATGTTTTAACATATTAAAGTTAATATTATCAAGAGTTCAAGAGTATCAAGTGTTCTTTTTTTTTAAATAGTGAACTACTTTTATTAATTCTAATTTATAGTTCTTAATTTTATTATTAAAGGTTCAATATTTATAACACTCATAAATTTATTAAAGTCTTTAGTAATACTAATTTATTTTACAATAATTTATTAAGACGTACATTTAAATCCTCAGCCCCGAATTTATCTTCTTACTAACTGCTCAATGAAAATTTCCCGGTATTTATATCCAATACCGCTAGACTAGAAACATCTGGGGAATCCTTCCGATTGGAATGGGACCCCATCGAATAGACTGGTATTCCGGTGAAGATACTATAAGGCGGTCGACGGCTGAAACTAGTTTTTCAACTGCTTGAAAAACCTCGAGTCGTGGATGACTCATCAAAATTGGGGTCTAGAGGTTTCTAGTAAACAACCGTCGGAATGACTATCACAACAACAGAATTAGTCCTAATATATTTACAGTTTTAAACTCCATAATTATCGTAACAATAGATTTTTTAATTGTCTGTTACCATTTTTATGGTTACGAAATGCCAGGTTACGGGATGTCATGGAATAATAATATGTACAATAAATTGTAAAAATTAATACATTATACTATATTGACACTATATTATACATAATAAATAACTGAAATATTTTTTTTACAAAAATAGTACAATTATATCAATTTTGATATCTCCTATTAGAAGTATAAAAATGTTTTCAGACAGCTCTTAAGCTTTTAGTTTACGTCTTAAAAATATTAAAATTAATAATAAGCAATTACATATTTATAGATATGACAATTATTTTCGGTGTCCCTCTTTCTTTTGTCCCCAATCTTTCCTATTCGACTCACAAAACGACCCTTTAGCGGCATATATTCTTTACTTTCTTCATAACTCAGGATTACCGTCCTTCTAACCTTATTTATAACATGGAAAAATTTAATGTCACGCAGGTGTTTCCCGACGAACAAAAGAAAATTTTTCATACTTATTGCTCACTAGTCACAACATATTTCCTTTCTAAAGAGTTTCGGCTAAAAATAAGATATGAGTTTATTTTTATATTATTTTCTTTATGACGTCAATCATTTAAACCTGTTATCCTGGTCATATTCAGGAACGTTTTTTATTAAAAGATACATATGTTGCAGAGAATTATTCTCATTAGTCGTTGATTTGTACAGGAAAAGTCAATTGTATGATTTTTTATTTAATACCAAAAATTTATATGTATTTATTTTATTTTATTTGTTTATTTAACCTGCTATAAAACACAAAATGATTGTTTTTACAAAAGAGTGCTTACTACTGCTAAAAACTAATAACTATATTAAAAACTAAACCT
The DNA here is from genome assembly GCA_918026665.1 of Diabrotica balteata. Classification (NCBI taxonomy): domain Eukaryota; kingdom Metazoa; phylum Arthropoda; class Insecta; order Coleoptera; family Chrysomelidae; genus Diabrotica; species Diabrotica balteata. Next base: position 85,425,705 of record OU898276.1, read on the forward strand.
AGACAGAATAAAACAAGTAAAAAACACTATACATCTAAATTAAATTTTAACCCTGAACTACTATCGTGGGGTCAAATTTTACCCCAGGACTTAAAATTTCGTGCGCCACTATTACTAAAGGCCATCGCTGGCATCTTCGACCTGAACGATAAAGTGCACATTTTTGATCAAGTGCATCAACGCCCCCTTTCGCCGAATTGTAGAAAGCTATTATATTATGTAGGTTTTTTGCTTTCCTGGTCAACAGATTTGTCGTGGTGCATAGACGACAACATAATTACACTTTTATTTTTTTTAGGAACATATGATACGATTGTATTGTCTCGTGTAAAACCAAATAAACACTTATCAACTTGTTGCTTGATAAGTCACTTACGTCAATTTCCGAATCTGTGTCGTGAACCGAATGTTCACTTTCAGTGTATTCATAATAAATATTGCTATAGTAAACAGTCACATTATTTTACACGTAGCTAATCCTGGGGTTAAAAAAAATCGATCGGATTTTATTCAAGAGCTGGAAATCAGTCTTATAAAGGAACATTTAGAAGTAAGATTTGCAATGCCAAAATTGTCAAGAGAATTACGCTCGATAATTTCCAAAGCTTTAGAAAATAAAATTACTCATCAAGATCAGACCAAACCAGAAAGGCCAGTTGTAAGACGTAGATGCTACTTGTGTCCCAGAGGTAAGGATAACAAACATTCCACATTTTGCGCAGAATGTCATAGGACCATCTGCAAAACACATTCACTTCCGAGAGTTACCTGTACTATGTGCAAAGAATAGATAAACACTTACAATTTGTTCAAATATTTTTGTCGCAAGATTCTAACATTACGAAAAAAAACATGACTGTTATTTTTTTATATGGTTACACTATTATGATTGTCTTTTGTATTAGGTTAAGACGTTACTATTATAAACTACTTTTTAGAAAATGAACCGTTAATTTCAATTTAAGATATATTTTTTTTGTTATAATAATGAGTTATGTTTTTGATCAAAATTTATATTAAAAGTTCTATAATTTTTATTATGGCATCTTAATTTTCTTGAAATAAAATTAAAGTTTACAAAAAATCTCTTTTTTATATACACATTCATTTGTCAAAAATACAAAAACAATAAAAAATATATTTTTATATCTTGTTTAGAGGTTTTTAAAATTCGGGTCATCTATGACCCCACGATAGTAGTTATGTGGGTGTAAATACACGATAGTAGCTCAGGATTAACACAGCAACTTTTGCAGACTAGAAATTTGTTTCAGAAGCAACTTTTATTTGTTTCACAAAAAAATTTAAAAAGTCTATATCACAGTTAATTATCGCTTGGTTACATTCTTCTAACATCTTATTTTTTATGGGTTAACAATCAGTATTATTAGTTGAGAACAGTCGTTTGTTATTATTTCTTAGATGTATTTTTGGAATTCTAAATTTAATATTATTTATAAAAAAACAATATTTATATTCAATGTGATTTACAACATAGTAAATAAAAAGGGCTGAATGAAAATTTCTTCTATTATCCAATCGCTGAACTTTAAAACAAGTTAACATAACCTTATAGGAAATGATGTATATATAGGTACCAAACTTTCTGATATAAAAAATCCTCAAGAATCGTTTTTGAACTTTTTCAATCAGATCAACATTGAATTCGGCTTGTTGTGCCCATATAATAGAGACATACTCCAAGTGAGGTCTTAACATTGCATTGTATAATGATATTAGAGTTTCAAATGTTTAAAAAAAAATTGATTATCCCATAATGTTTACTAAATTTCAAATTTTGCTGCAACAGTACAGTACTCCAAGATCTGTGCAAGTGTTATTTCTTTCAAGTACAGTGCTAGAAGTTGTGTATTGGTTCTCCATAAATTGTGTTTTTCAAGTGATAGTAAAAAACATGACATTTAAAAGTGTTTAGAAACATTTTGTTATCATCGAACCATTGACTTCAGTTTAGATCACATTGCAGCATCTCAGAGTCCTGTAGAGTTGAAATTTCTTGAAAAATCTTAAAATCATCTCTGAAAATAACAGACTTGTCGAAAACTTTACAGAGTTAGGTAAATCATTAATTATTATAGCGAACAGAAGAGAACCCAAGTTGCTATATTGTGGTACACCTGATATCGACATAAATGGCTTGAATAAACTGTTCCCCACTTGATTTAACCTACCAGAAAGATATAACCTCATAAACATACATGTTTTTGAATCAAAACCTAATTTTCTTAGGTTTTCAATAAGTATGGAGTGATCATAAGCTTTGGTACAGTCGGTAAAAATTACATCCAGCTGTGTTTTCTTATTTATGGTCACTGCTGCAAAACGCACAAATTTGACACAGTGAACTTTCTTGGTAAAAAAACATGTTATTGTGGACAGAACATATCTCCAAAGTAGTAATAAAATTGATGACAGATATAAGTCTATAGTTCTCAACGTTACCAACATTACCAGGTTTAAATATAGGTATTAAAACTGTATGTCTTAAGCCACCTGGAAATTTACTTTGTTTAAGAAATAAATTAAAAATTAGTGTGAGAAGCACAAAAAGAGTCTTTGCATAACCTTTAAAAATGTATGCTGGTATATTGCCTGTGGCTTTTTTTGGTTTTAGTTTTTGTGGAAAATTCAGAAAACTTTTTTACGTTATATTTTCGTTTTTCATTTTATATTTTTATCTTTTACAAAAAAAATTACGAAATTTGGTGAAAACTTGCCTTAGTATGTCCAAATACAGTGCAATTTTTTTAAATTGAAAAATTTGTTTTTTTACCTAATATTGATTTAGTATCGAAAGAGCACCCTAATTTTCAATCGAAAATTTATTTACAAAAGAGAATGTATCTAGAAGCAAAAAAACTCCCATAATAAAAAATCAAGAAGAGTCAAGGTTATATCATTGAATAGATAATTACTGACAAAGCCATCGAGTCTGCCTCAAGTTTTTTTACAGCCATGTCTGATATATCTCGCAAAGTCGTCGAGAAGTGTATTGAAGGAATGATGAATATGGAAATTTTTGTCGGCTATAATAGAAGAAAGAATAGCAAACCCCACAATGCATCTGCTGAGATACAACGGCAGCAAGTTAAGGATCAGATTTACTCATTTCCAAGAATTGAGTCGCATTACTGCAGGCGTGATTCAACTAAAAAGTATCTAAATGAAAATTTAAAAATTTCCATCATATACCAATTATAGAAGGACTTTTGCACTTCTTATAGTTTAAGTCCGGTCTCAAAGTTTGTGTACCAAAATATTTTTTATGATTTTGAACTGGCGCTTGCCTTTTATCATCCAAAAAAGGATTAGTGTTTGGTGTGTAATGCATTCAAGCAGGCCAAGGAAAAAGATCCCTTAAGAGAAGAGTATGACAAGCATAAAAGAACCGAAAAACAATCGATGAATATGAAAGAAGACTACAAAGAAACGGCAGCAGCCACGTTAGAAAAAAAAAACATTTAGAGCAATAACATTCGATCTGGAAGCATTTCTACCCGTTCCGTTTGCTGGTAATTCTCAGATATATTACAAGACCCATCTAAATGTTTACAATTTTATAATTTATAATAGATCTACTCGAGACGGTTATTGATATGTCTGGGATGAAACTCATGGTAGCAAAGGTAGTTCTGAGATTGGGTCATGTCTGCTTAAATATCTACTAGACCTACCCAAAACTGTAAGTCACGTAGCTTCCTTTTCTAAAACATGCGAAAGTCAAAACAAAAATAAAAACGTTCTCACAACTATGCTCTGTGCCGTCAATATAATAAATAATCTTCAAATCATTAACTAAAAATTTATGGAATCAGGTCATTCCTACCTAGAAGCGGATTCAATGCACTCTACAATCGAGAGGGCTCGAGCACATAAACAAATTTATAACACTCGGGAATGATTTCAGCTGCTAGGTTGAAACCTAGACCATACCAAGTTATTCATTTAAAGAACTCAGACTTTTTTAATTTATAGAATCTTGTCGATGACGTTATGACAAACAGTACTGTAAATTGTGTTGGGGACAAGGTTGAATGGCTAAAAATCAAGTGGTTACGATTTCAGAAAGAAAAGACATTCACAAATTAATATGAATACGATCTGTCATCAAAAACTTTTTTGGAACTTAATATTACAGAAAGCAGAAAACGATTCAGCCAAACAAAGAACTGGACTTATGTACAGCTTAAATCTAAATATTCCAATCGCATTCCCATTTCTGATAAAAAGAAGGAAGACCTTGTTTATTAACTCAATAAAAAAAATTATTCCAGAAGAATACAGAGATTTCATTATTAGTTTTCCATCGACATCGGATTCAAAGCAATTAGCAGTACACAAGAAGAGAGACTAATTTTCAATGCAATTATTTGTAAAGAGTTTTTGTGTTTTGTGTGAGAAATTGATTAAATTAAATGTGATTAAATATGTATTTTCTAAAGCAGCTATGAGATTTATTCCAATTTTTTTAAATCGCATTATCAAACAATTCTGTACAGTTTACCAAAAATAAATAAATCGCTAAAAATTTATATGATGGTTTATTTATATGATGTTATAAACTTTGAATTATATGATTTATATGATGTTTTTGCAATTACTCGAATTAGCTATTTTTCACTTTTCATCTCTGTACGCTAGACCAACGAAATGTAGAATATTGTTTTGATGACGAATATCGGAAGATAATAAGAGGAAAAATATATAACAACAAAAAAGTGACGTTTATAACATTACGCCACTGGTATGTAAAATGTGATAAACTATTACTTGCGCAAATTTCTGTCTAGTGAATAGTTTATTATAAAGGAATATTCCTTTAATTTATTCCTTTTAGTGAAAATCAGTAGCTTTTTACGATCTATTTGATAAACAAATATTGTATATTTTTGGGATTCTATTTTAAAATTCACACTTTAGGTCTGAATTTACCGCTTTACTCAAGTGGCAAAGTTACGGTTTTTGATAATCGAGTTATTCTAGTTATTAAATGAGCGCCTTAAAGTTAAATGAAACGAATTAAAGAAAAAGCTTAGAAATAAAGCTTTTCGGCAATATAAACAGCACACTTAACTGAGTTGGGGAAAACTTTCTCAATTGGAAAATATTTAAGCTTTGTGTTTTGTTACGCAAGATGCTATTTTTGGTAGCAGTTACATAAAGAAAAAAGGAAAAATAATGTACAGCTATAACATTGTTATTAGACTGCTATATAACATATCATTTTATAAAAATGTCTCACTATAATAGGTGAAATTAAATTTGATTCTAGATCTGATAAAAAATAAAATAACAATATTATATTGATTATTTGACCAAGTATCTGTTTCACAGAACATAGTTTTTGAAAAAGAAAAAATACTTAAATACTTTGTAATAAATAAAAATATTAATGCTTTGTGTAAAAATTGTCTATTACTATTATTGGTTATTATTGTTAAACTATTTTGTAATAAAAGGAAATGTAAGAAATATAAAAAATACTATTAAAAGAAATAGAAAAAGACACTAAACTAAAATAAATCTAAACCTAAAATTAAATCTCTGAAAAAGTAAAAAATAAGAGAAAACAACTGTCTTGTATCCAGTCAGGTTATTATAGTCCTTTTCCATCATATTGATAGCGCATTATATATGCAAATCCTCAACAGGTCAAAACACCTTAGGCGTCACCCTATACTTGTTTTGAAATAAATAAAAAAAATTAATATTTTAAGATGCCGTCAACAATTTATTTTCTTTTAAAAAATCTTCTGTACAATAAGTGTCCACTACTCTCACTATACCTTTTTTGTGCGTAAAAAACGTCGGTATATATGCCACACGATTATTGTTAATTATACACGGGTGAAGAGAATTCAATGTTTTACGAAATAAATTAATGTAAACAGTAATTTAAAGGTGATTATTGTTTTCTATACAAGTTATCGCCTGACACAAAAAACAATATCTTTTTGAACGATTACCTGGAATTACTGATAAGGCTTCACTAATGATAGTTTAAGTAGTTTTTATGCCACATTACAGCTTATGCCAATAATATAAATTAGAAATTGTTTGCATCTTCCATTTAGTTTGTAGATGTACATTGTTCATGTCTTATCTACCTACGTTTTTGGTGTCGATATTTTGTTATCTGCATTTAAAAATGACGTCGACAATAGGTTTTATCCCGGTTAAGTGTAGTTTTTCTTAGCCTTCAGTCTAAGAGAGAAAAATATAATATTAAATATACACGATGCACTTGTACATCAGCGCCCTTTAAGTAATGTTCGTGAAATCGTTAACATGTGTTCAAATATGACAGGGGTTGGAGAAGCAACAATTCATAGATTCCTAAAAGCAAGAAAAGGAGGAACTGTTTCATCTCCCAAGAAGAGTGGAAAGAGCAAACCCTTGGAAATTGAAGAAATACATAAAAACATGATAAGACGCAGCGTCCACCCATTTTTTTTAACAAAGAATTTCCAACATTGGACAAAATCCAAACATTAATTAGAGAAAACGAACAGTTACCAATCATAAGCAACAAGAAATTATGGGGACTATTGAGAGAGATGGGATTACGTTGGCAAAAGAATAGAAGAAAATCCGTTTTAATTGAAAAAGATTACATTGTATGTTGGAGACGAGATTATCTAAGAACTATTAAAAAGTACCGAGAAGAAGGGAAAACAATTTTTCATTTGGACGAGACTTGGCTAAATGAAGGTCATACTGTACCATATCTATGGGTTGATATAAATGTGAAAAGTTCCCGTCAGGCATTCATCGAAGGTGTATCTACTGGAATAAACAATATTCCTGTCGGAAAAGGACGCAGACTCATAATAAACCATATTGGAAACGAATCCGGTTTTGTCAATGGTGGATTATTAAGTTTTTCCTCAAAATCAACCAAAGATTACCACGAGGAAATGACTGCTGACGTTTTTGAAGAATATTTTGAGCAAATGTTGGATTTAATTCCAAAAAATTTTGTCATAGTCAGTGTATAATGCTAGTTACCTTTCAAGACTAGCAGAAAAATTGACAACAACGGCATGGAAAAACGGAGAGATAATCGAATGGTTGGATAAACACGCAATTGAGTACAAGGAGAATTCGACAAAAAAAGGAATTATTACCTATTGTAAGGCAACATAAAGCAGCTTATAGAAAATATATAGTTGATGAAATGGCATTAAACCGTGATGTAATTATTTTACGTTTACCCCCATATCACTGTGATCTGAATTCGATAGAAAATATATGGTCTCAAGTAAAGGGTGAAGTCAGACGCAACAACAAAACTTTTAAATTAGAAGACTTACAACAATTATTAGAACTTTGAGGGTATACAAGGCAACTATCGAACACGGTGATTAATTTAATCTTGCCCAAGTACTTTCGATCAATAGATCATCTTCAGGGACATTTCGTCAGTTGTAGCCTATCCGACATAGTAGAATGTCATAAATGTAAAATTTGGACATAACAATACAAAATACAATACACTAAGACTAACAAACACTTTAAAATTTATAAGGAGAAGCTACATGTTGTATAGAAGCCGGAGACAGAATGACATCATTCTGTACGCACGCGATGAGTTGTGCGACGTCACTTGGCGACAAATGTCACCAGAAATGTTCTGTCTTGTATGGAGTTTTGTCAGATTTAGTATTGTTTTATCGTTTATCTTGTACGTTGACATCGGTTTACTGGGTAAACCATCTTTCCGAAGAAGGTTTACTTAAACCATATCCAGATTTTCTAATTAAATGTAATGAACTGGACCATACTTTTAACAATTTTAACAAAGGGTAATTAAAATTAATCAAGAAATATTTAAAATCGCTAATGGATTTAGCTTGTTTAGTAAACGTAAGTTCAGATGTCAAACATTTTTTTTTAGGTGTAAATTATATTTTAAAATTAGAAAACTGAATAGATATATTAACGAAAAATCCAAAGTTAAGAAAAAGAAAATATTAAAAATTGTAAAATAAATTGTTAAATAAACTTGTAAATTATTACAGTAAACTTTATTTTACCAGTTGTATTAAATTTTGATTTTAATAAATCAATCCATTTTATAAATATTTCCATTTCTAAAAGAATGTTTAGTTCCTACTTTTTTTCTATAATTTTATTATCTATTTAAATTCTATTAATTTGCATTGCTAGCTAACACTTTTGCATTGCTAAAGTGGAACTTTTATCACCAAGTGACGTCATGCGCGTCGACGTACAAAATTCGATTGCGAAGTGGGTTTATCTTGGAAGTCATAGTATCATGGGTATACTCAGTGTGTAAGGAGTAGTAGCTGACGATAAAATGGCTTCTATAGATTTCATACAGGTTTCGATATTTAGAGTTACAACATTATTCTTTTTTAATCCTTCTAGTTGCAGATTTCTTGGGAACATGAATTATTATTTTTTGATTTTCTGAATCTATTATTTTTGATTTGACATTTTTTTTTATAGAAGTCTATATCATATTGGTATTATTAAATAGTAGTTCGGGTAGGTTTTGTGGGTTTAAGGAGGTATTTGGTGTGGTCTGGTTAAAGAAGTAGGAGGAGTACTGGATCGATGAGCAGTTGGGGTTTATGATGATGATGTAAGGATGTTCTATTTATTGGATAATTTTCTCTTTCATAGAGAGAATTCATAGATTAAGATAGCTGGTCAATATTTTGTATATTAATTGGTTCGATAGTGCAGTTTTTATCTTTGTCTCCCGTGGTATTACATTTAGAGCAACTTAGGCCACCTAAGTAAAGACAAATTCTAGTAGGGGGTAATGTCATGAGATATTAGAAGTGAATTTGGGATATAATCATTAGTTATTGGAACAAAAAATACTTAGTATAGACGCCTAAAGCTTAATATATGATAGTATTCAGATTCAGGCATGCCAACTTTAAGATGTACCAGCTAATACGAGAGATATAGATAAAAAAAGAAATCCCCCAACAATAGAAGAAAACTATAATCTGCCCTATTCATAAGAAAGGAGACAAACTATTGTGTCAGAATTATAGAGGAATCTCTTTACTTTGTTCGGGAGACAAAATACTCACAAACCTCATTTATCGAAGACTTCAACCTCTCAAGGAAAAAATCATCCGGGAATATTAAGCAATAAATAGAACAATTCTACCCAATATATTGAAAGAATTTGGCATACAATAAAAATTAATACGACTAGTACAAATGACAATGACAGAAACAGAGGCACAAGTATGTATTTAAGGACAGGTCACTAATGCCTTAACGATAACGCAATGACTGAAACAAGGCGACGGACTGGCTCCAACGCTCTTTAACCTTATTCTAAAGTATTTAATTCGACGGTCGATGGTGAGCACAAATAACATACTTACAAACATATCTACCCATTTATTTATTTATTTAGCGTATGGCTACATCACAGATTCATATAAATATATAAATATAAATTATATAAATTACAAACAACAGTAAATATAAAAATATTATTCTACAAACAAACATCTAGATTATAAATATATTCGATTGACTCTTTTGTAACAGCCAGGAAATCTGAAGGGTTGCCATTATAGGATCTAATCGGGCATTCCTCTACCATGTGTTTTACTGTTTGCCTTTCGGCGCCGCAGTCGCAATTTGGTGATTGTATTTTTCCCCATCTAAAAAGTGAGTCTGAACATCTGCCACAGTTCGTCCTTATTCTATTGAGTGTTGTCCAAATTCGTCTCGGTTGGTTGAAGCCCTCAGGTTTGCTTGTAATACATGGCATGTTCCAGTTAGCTGGTGCAGCGTTATTCTCCCATTGTTCTCTCCACCGTTCAGTTACATTAAAGTTTTGATCTACTAGCCTTTTTGCTGTTTTTAGAGGCGGGTGTCTTGAACGGAGCCTATTTATGTCTCTGGCGGAAGTTCCGACATGGGAGCGGAGCTCAGGATCAGTATTGATTTTTGTAAATTCTCTGACAAGGGCATGTTCCCGGCGGATGGGTGGTGGAGCTATATGACTCAAAGCTGGTAACCAGTAAGTGGGCGTGGCCTTGATTGTGCCCGATATAGTTCGCATGGCTTGGTTGAGTTGGACATCAACACGGTGAGTATGTGGACTGTTTATCCATACTGGTGCACAGTATTCCGCTACGGGGTATACCAGTCCTAATGCTGTCGATCTAAGTATGGGTGCTGAGGAGCCCCATGTAGTGCCGCAGAGCTTTTGCAGGATGTTGTTACGAGTTCGGAGTTTTGCAGCAGTCTTAGTAAGATGCTCTTAAAGTTCAGCGTTCTGTCAAGTGTAACACCTAAGTATTTTGGGTGTTTATTATATTTAAGCAGTCTATCCACAAAATTGATTTGAGGTTGATAGTTGGCCATCTTGTTGTATAAATGGAAGCAGGACACTTCTGTCTTATTTGGATTGGGTTGCAATCTCCATTTGCGGAAATAATTCCCTAGGGCATTTAAATCGTTTGTTAGAATGCGTTCAGTGACCTCGAATTCTTTATGACTTGCGGCAAGCGTCCAGTCGTCTGCGTATCCAAACTTTTTTGATGTGGTTTCTGGCATGTCTGCTATGTAGAGGCTGAAAAGCATGGGAGCCAGCACGGATCCTTGTGGAAGTCCATTATTCAGTTTTTTTTGGGTACTAGTCTTGTCTCCCAATATAACTTTAAAGCATCTGTTGGATAGCATGGCGTTAATAACCTCAGTGGTCTTTCTGCATGGGATTATTCGCATTAATTTATATATTGCCCCTTCTCGCCACACAGTGTCATAAGCAGCAGATAGATCGATGAAGACAGCGGTTGTTTTTGATTGCTTTTGAAAGTTTGATTCCACATAATTGGTCAGGGCGAGTACCTGGTCTGTGCAGCTGCGGTTTGGCCGAAATCCTGCCTGTTCCACTGGTAAGTGTTGGAATATGGTTTTGCTGATTCTATTATACAACAGTCTTTAGAACAATTTGTACACCATACTTAAGAGTGCGATGGGGCGGTAGTCTTTCGGTGAATTATTACTTTTCCCTGGTTTTAAAATGGCGACGATTTTTGCATTTTTGAGTTGGTGGGGGACGTTTCCCGTTTGAAGGATGTCAGAAAAGAATTCTGCGAGCCATTGCCTAGTGAATCTGCCGCTATGATTGAGGAACTTAGCGTGAATGGCGTCGAAACCCGGCGCTTTTCCTGTTTTCATTTCATTTAGGGCTTGCGATATTTCTTCATGCGTAAATGGGTTGGAATATTCTGTTGACTGTGCAAGACTAGATTTTATGGTTTTGAGGTCTTTTTTAACTTTAATTGTATGTAAACGATTTTGAGGTGCCCTAGAGGTTGACACTATGTGCGTAGCTATTTGGTCTGGAGTTACTAGGTTGGTTTGGCGAACGGGTGGGTTGCTACTTCCGAGTTTCTGCAGTAGGGACAAAGCTTGTCGACTTGACTTCTGGAAGTCTAGGTTTTCTACTGTCTGTGTCCATTTTTCACGCCTGGCTGCATCAATGCTGTGGAGTAGTTCGTCTGCAATCTGATGCTTTCCATCTTCGCAATATTCTTCATACAGTTTTTCGCTCTGTTCTGTCCAACCAGGGATATATTCTTTGCGGTATCCTCTAGAGATTGTCGCTTTGGCTGAGGTGATTATTGCTCCTGTTAGTCTCCCGTAGTTCTGGCTCTTTGGTGGAATCCATCCTAGGCATTTGTCAAGGTTACTGGTGAAAGCAGACCAGTTAGCTTTCTTGAAGTTCCATCTGGGGCGTGGGAACGATCTTATAATCGGAATGCTGATACCGATCTTGATTAGGACGGGGCGATGTTGACTATGTGGAAAGTCAGACATAACTCTTCGAGATGCTGCTAGCGGTTGGCCTTTGTTGTCAATGGTAACAAAACAGAGATCAGGGTTATATTCTCTCCTCCAGGCCGCAGATCTGAAAGTGCCTCTATCTTTGGCGTCAAATAGAAGGTGGGCACCATGTTCCTCTGCCCATTCCACAAGGGATGTGCCATTTCTGTCAGTGTCTGAGTATTTCCACATCTCATGGTGGCTGTTGAAATCACCTACGTATATGGCTGGATGTTCATAGGAATTAAGAACTTGGACAGGCCAGGTAATAGCAGGAGGTTTGTATATGTTAGCTATTATGACATTGCCTATTTTCACAGTTACCTCGTGGATGTTGTTCTCGGTAGAAGTGGCGATTAATGCTGCATTTTCTATGTTTGAACGGACATATGTTGCCACTCCGTAAGCTCTATCGTAGGTAGCGCCCAAAAGATCATAGCCGGGGATTTTTCCTCTTGAGCTTAGTTGACCTTCGTTTTCTGTGTGCGTTTCCTGAAGTGCTACTAGGTCAACTTCGTTGTCTTTTAAAAGTCTGTGCAGGATTTGACATTTTGCCCTGCTTATGCCTTCTATGTTAAAATGGCAAACTCGTATGCTTGGTCCGAGTTCTTTGGTCAAATGGTCCTGATAAGGTCCGTTTACAAGTGTCATTTCTGGAAAGATTTTTTGTGATGATTGAATTGCCAGGAGATTCAAGATTGTCTGGCGCCTTTTGTGCTAGTTCATTTAGCGTTACCCAGGGTGCACGTGTAGTGTTCTACTACGGACGCGAACTAGCTTTACACCCCATATCTACCCAATTTGCAGCATACGTAGATAATATAAACAGTAATGAGCAGAACAGTGAATGCAGCGGAAGAAACCTACGTTAAGTTAAAACAGACTGCAGAAAAAGTAGGGCTAGCAATAAATAAAAATAAAACAAAACTACTCATACAAACCAGATCAAATAAACCGGCGCAACAACACTTTATTGACGATATAGAACATGTGAATAGATTCACATACCTAGGAATACATCTGGTCGCCAACAATGAAGAAGAACTGAAAATAAATAGAAGGTTCGTGCTGGCAAATAAAGCCTATTTCTCGGTGAACCACGGAGACGTACACCGGAAAACATAGCTCCGGGTCTATAAAACAAAAATCAGGCCCATAGTAAGTAATGGTTGTAAAACATGATTGGTGGCACAAAGATCTACCAATGCGTTTGATGTGTATGAAAGAAAAATATTACGTAGGATACTGGGCCCTATAAGTGAAAACAACAACTGGCGAATTAGGTGTAATAGAGAAATATACGAGCAATATAGCGAACCAAATCTAGCACAATACACTAAACTGCAGAGATTACGGTGTGCAGAGCACGATGTCCGCACGCATCAGAATAGAATCCCCAGAAAATTACTAAATGCAAAAATGCGGGGAAAAAGATGGAAAAACGAACTCGATGAGGATGCCAGGTACTGCCTGCGAACGCGTTCATGGAAAAGAACAGCGGTAATTCTAAATGTTTGGAGAAGCCTGTTGAAGGAGGCCAAGGCTCGATTTGGACTGTAGTGCCATTGTGTATTTTTATATCCGGTACTAATGATAAAACAACGGCTTGTTCTTTGGATGGAAAGTTGAAGTTACTTACTGAATTAAGGCGTGTTCTCACGGTTCGATTTTAGTTGATCAACTTTAGTGGATCAACTAAAATCGACTGATAATAGCTGTGAGAACATATGTTTTAATTTTAATCGTTCAACTTTTGTTGAATCGACAAAAGATTGATCGAGTCAAACTCGACAAAAGTTGTACATCATCGACATTTTTCAGACGAGTTGAATCACGTTTGAAGCGTATGAACATTTGTTGGTCGACTTGAATAACTCTTATCCTTATCTCTTATTCTTAAAATCAACAAAATGAGTTCAAAGTGGTGAGAAAATGTTATGTTCAGATTTATAGAATTATGTCATAGTCATAACTGTCTTTGGAATCATAAACTGAACTGTTACAATAATAAACAAGCTAGAGAATATGCATTAAATATTGTAGCACGGGAAATGAAAATAAACGGCCTTACTACATCGGATATTAAAAATAAAAACGATACGAACTGCGTATAAAAAGAATTAACAACAGTCTTGCAATCTAAAAAGAGTGCAACAGGCACTGACGATGTGTATAAGCCAAAGTTATTCTGGTTTAAAAGAGTGGATGAATTTTTGTGAGGTGTTTAAGCACAAAGAGACAGCTCATCAAATTTGGGAAGTATGATTAATAGTTAGATGTTTGCTAGACATTTTTAATTATAGTTTACATAGAAATTAAGTGTATTGTCAGAATATTAAGCGTCATATATCATTTGATCTTGCCACGGTACAGCCCCACGACTTATAAAGTAATCTGCATATCTGTTACGTTTCTCAGCAGCTTCTTGTGTGTAATTACGAGCCGCAATGTTATTTCTTAATGTCTGTAAACCATTTTTCGCTTTATCAATTTCTGATCTCCAAGAACCTGGTATAATCTTAGCTGCATTAAAGTCCTCTACGTCCAAGGCGCCCATTTCTGTATATTTTTCACTCGAAGTAGTTCTTAGCCAATTGTGTAATTCACACGCCGTCTTAACCAGTATATCCACCTTATCAATTGTGAGTTGTATCGGTTTTTCAAATATTCGAAATCTTGAAGTAAAAAATCCCGAATGCATTCTCCACAATAGGGCGTGTCCTAGATAGGCGGTAATTAAAAATTTTCTGTTTTCTGGATAGACACGTATTTCTTCCGTATGGTTTTAAAATTAATGTTTTGAGCAAAAAACCGATATCAGCGACAAATTCTCCATTTTTTGGAAAATTTAACACATTCGCTCGCAGTGCTGCGTTTAGAGATAAATTTGAAAAAACTGCTGCATCATTGGTACGGCCGTTTGTACCCACATCAATGTAACGAAAACAATAATTAGCATTAACAGATACAAATAAAATATTACTAAACTTGCCTTTATAATTGAAATATTCTAATCCACTGTGGGGTGCATTACATTATAATAATATGTTTGTCATCCAAGGCACCACAGCAATTTGGGAAATTCCATCGGCAATAGAAATTATTTTGAATTTCTTTGCATTCTTCTTCTGTTTGTGGTACCTGTAACAATAAATATACATATTGACATATTTTGTTCTAGATTTTATCCAATAGTGAAAATGAAGAAGAGCCGCAAACGAAAATACAGGATGAATTCAGTTTTTATGCAGCTGAAAGTGGGCCTATTGATAGCAGTACAGATTTGTCAATCCAAACTCCAAAAAGCACATCTTCACAATGTCGCTCTCGACGAAACCAAAAGCGCAAAATTGTGACAAATGATGATATAAGTACCATAAACAATGCAATAGGTAAACTGGACAAAGTATTAAAACAAAATCAAAAGTCTTCGGGAGATGAATTTGATGCATTTGCTCAACTGAATGCTATTCAGCTAAGACAGCTACCGTTCCTGAATGCAGTTTCTTTACAGCAAAAAATACGCGTAAAGGTTATGTTAAATACAGCGAGTCATTAAGCATCATCACCATCCCACTTCCCGAACAGTGGCTACAGTACTCGGGAAATTTGGCAAAATTCAGCACCAACATCACCTGAATTTGTAGAAGAATCTACTCTATCTTCTGTTGCGGAAGAAATATCTGACATCATCCACCTAGCCTTTGCTAATATATAAATATATACAAATGATTTGTTTTGTAAAAAATTTGCTTTATGTTAACAATATGTTTTGGTTTAATTATGTTTAAAAGAACAAAGTTTAAGTTTTGATTTTATTTTCTTATTACATTGTTAAATTTGGCTTCTTTCTGCCGCTGTGTGTCTGCCATCCCGCCCGTCATCACCCTGACAAGACAGTTGGTAACAAGCATGAATACACAATACATAGTACAACATATATATGTATTGTATAACTAACTACACACCACAAGATTTTGTGAGTTTGACTAAATAAATATTCTATTAGTGCTAACCTTTATATTATATTCTTGTAGAGAATTGTATATTTCTTGGCAGACTTCTTTAATAAAATTTGAGATATTGTTTTTCGGTACTCTGTACATAAATGCCAGCGTTGCAAAAGAATCTCCTGTTGCTAAATATCGCCAAGTTATTTGCAGTTTTAAGGCTGCGGGAAGTGCTTTTCGCATAACAGTATCCTGTTTTTGGATTTTAGGACCAATTTTTAATAGTAATTCTTCAAAATTTCCTTCAGACATTCTTAAGTGATTTTTATATCCTTCTATATCCTCCAAAGCAAGTTCTTTTAGCAGAGTTTCTTCACCACCAAATTCATTTCTTCTTTTAATCCAATTTCGTATCCAGAAACGACGTTTTTTATGTTTATTTAAGAACCCAAACAGGCTAAGTTAGACAGACAAAACGTTTTCGGAATCCATATTTCATCATCAGTGTCCTAGAAAATATGTAACCACTTAATTAAAAAGAACATAGGTTTAAAATTTTGACAAAGGTTAATACAAGGTTTGGTTAATACTTACTAGGAGTACATGAATATAGCCACTAAATATATGGGTAATGTAATTAATTATCTGTTTAACGTAAAACGGGTTTTTACCTATATATTTAGTGGCTACATTCATGTACTTCTAGTAAGTACTAACCACACTTTGTATTAACCTTAGTCAAAATTTTAAACCCATGTTCTTTTTAATTAAGTGGTTACATATTTTATAGGACACTGATGATGGAATATGGATTCCGAAAACGTTTTTTCTCTCTAACTAAGCCCGTTTGGGTTCTTAAATATATACCTTTTACAAAGGATTTTTAATAATTTTTTTTTAATAAAACTACTTTGTTCAATTTTGTTTGAAATGTGTGAATAACAAACTTGACCGATTTTAGTTGATCCACTAAAGTTGATCAACTAAAATCGAACCGTGAGAACGCGCCTTTAGAGTAGATTAATGTTAAAGAAGACGTTGGTGCTGAAGATGTAAATAATAAGATGTAATTAAGCCGGCTTATCGGCGCTTTTACTTAAAATAAAAATAGATCTTCTGTTGTTTATTTTTCAATAAAACCCTTTAAATGGATTTATATGGTTCAAATAAAAATTTTACTTACAATTACTTTTCTCTTCTCTAATTAAAAATTACTTTAATTTCACTATTAATACAGACTTGTACTTAAATTTTTGGTATCAACAAACAAAAATCGCGTTTTATTCGGAGCTGAAATTTATCGACACTTTTCTAATGCGTACCTTATTGGTTCTCGAACACAAAGTTTGTTTCTAATATATACATAAATTTTGATTGTATGTTAAAAAGTGACATACCGGTGTAATAACTGATTACTCAGTAATGAAGTCATCTTAATTTCAGAGTAATGAGATTTCCCTATGAAATTCCATCAGAAAAGCTACAACACCATTAACGGCCTCTGTGTTGTAATATTTACTTTTGTTATACATAGTAAGACCAACTTCAATTCAATCGAATTCGGGACAAGGCTAAAAAAACACCTGAAATATGCGACTTTTCAGTAAAAATGGTGCCATTTTTTATTTTTTTAAACAAGGACTGTAATACCATCATTTTATTGATTATTTAACATTTTTATTTTGAATACTAAATAAAAATAATCCAATAAAAAAAGTATAAATCAATATAAAGTTTTGGAAAGAAATCCACTCAACACCTTTATTAATAAAACAAAAGCAATGGTTAAATTGTTTAATGACACTATTACTAAATATAACAACAGAAAGTTAACTGTATTTAATCCTATAACACCTAGGTTATATGGACTGCCTAAAATCCATAAACACGATTGTCCCATAAGGCCTGTAGTAAGTTTTTGTAACAATCCAGTTTCTATTTTATCAGAGTTTATTTACAACACAATACAGTCTATCACTAATTTTAAACCTAAGTTCTCCATTAAAAATTCTTTAGATCTAATAGAACGTTTAAATAACATAAGGATAGAAGAGGGTTTTTATTTAGTTTCTTTTGATGTTTCCAATTTGTTTACTTCTGTACCAAGAGATGAAACATTAGTTTTAGTACACAACCTTTTAGACAATTGCAACATATCTGCAAAGGATAAAGATGCTATATTAACTATGCTTAAATTCTGTCTGGATCAGGACTTCTTCCAATTCAATCAAAAAATATATAAACAACCAACAGGTTTAGCAATGGGATCTCCATTATCACCTTTTCTAGCTGATATTTTCTTAGATAGCTTAGAACAAAAGTTTGTTAATAACAACAACGAAATAGTTTAATGGTCAAGATATGAGGATGATTGTATAGCTCCCATACAGGGAACCCAAGATGATCCTTTACAGATTCTGGATGATCTCAATAACCTCCATCCTAACATCTCTTTTACTCTGGAACCAAAATCTGACAATAAGTTGAACTTCTTGGATATGACTATTTCCCGTAATAAGGATTCTTTAGAGTACAACACTTATAGAAAATCCACCCAAACAGATCACGTTATACATGGGACGTCTATTCATCCAACTCAACATAAAATGGCTGCTTTCAACAGTTACATTCATCGGTTACTTAAATTTCCTCTTTCTGATGATAATTTTAATACAGAACTTAATACTCTTCAGCAGATTGCTTTCAATAATGGCTATGATTTTATAATGATATGATAACATTATATACAAACTTCTAAATAGAGCTAAACCAAAAATTGCAGGAAATCTTGCATATTCTTCACAGTGTTTTCAACCGAATGCTTCAGATAACATCAGATATTTCTCCTTCACTTATATTAGTAGCATTTCCAATAAAATATCTAAACTTTTTACTTCTACAATTGATAACATCAAAATTTCCTTTAAATCACATGACACTTTAATTTCCTTCTTAATCAATACCAAAGATAGGATGAATACACTTGATAAAAGTGGTATTTACAAATTAAAATGTGATGATTGTGATGCATCTTATGTAGGTAGAACCATCAGAAAGTTATCCACTAGAGTCTCTGAACATTTGAAAAGACCAAATTCTTCAAGTTTTGGTCAACACTTAGTATCCAGCAACCACAATTTTAACATCAATTCTGGTTCATCTATCTTACATGACATTAGTAGAAAGAAAAACTATCTTGAGTTGGATTTATTGGAAGATTTGGAAATTACATGGGAAACAAATGAAAACTCTCACTGTCTTAGTACTCAAATTAATTTAAATTGTACTAAATTTAATCCTATATTTAAAAACTTTATTACAGCTTCACCTCGTAGAGGACCCAGCTCGACTGTTTAGAGTTCATGCATTGAGCAGTTCAATATTAATTTTAAAGTTCTTCCATTGACGGTGGATTCAACTGAACTACTTGGATTATAACCCATTTATACATTTTGTCTTTAATTTTGATTTTAACTTTTAGTAATTTAACTGCATATTCAGATTTTTAATTTTTTACAGTACTGATAGCGGTTGGTGGACCATTTTATTGTAGTCAACCATCCACTGTCTAATATATTGTTTAGTCTTTTCTTACATTTATACTTTATGTCAACTTCAATTGCTCTCAAACTAACATCCTTATTATTATAGACAGGTTTGAGTGTGAGATTTGGATTATTCAATCTACATAAAAAAAAATATACTATATAATTTTATATTTCATCAGTTGATTTCCTATAGTGGTGTCAGTTGGACCTTTGGTCAATACTTAGTTTCATAGAAGTTTGAAAGGTGCAGAATACATAACTGCCCTTCACAAGCTGTCATTTGTCACATGTCATCTCAATATTTTCGTCAGACCGGGAGCCCATTCTGTCTCCGGCTTCTATACAACATGTAGCTTATCCTTTTTAAAAATTTTAAAGTGTTTGTTTGTCTTAGTGTATTGTATTTTGTAGTGTTATTTCCAAATTTACATTTATGACATTCTACTCATGTCGGATAGGCAACAACTGACGAAGTAAGTCTATAAAAGTTTATCACACATAAAATTTTTTCAACCATAAACTTGGAGTTTTTTATCCAAGTGAATTAATTTTCCTTTTTTATAAAAAACGTTTCTTGGCTTATTTCAGATGCCCCTGAAGATGATCTATTGATCGAAAGTACTTGGGCAAGATTAAATTAATCACCGTGTTCGATAGTTGTCTTGTATACCGTCAAAGTTTAAAAAAAGTATATTTTTTATTGGGTTAAGCCATAATTGGTTATAATAATCAAATTTTTATTAGTTTTTGACGTTTCGACTTCAAATCCCGAAATTATTCTCAAAAAAAAATAAAAACATCAACTGGACTATTTAATGATGGACTGAAATTTCCAGGTGAAATATCTTAAGTTAATGTTGTGGTATATTTATTTTGTTGGTGGCCAAGTTCAGATATTTCGGTACCTAGTTGGATAACTGAAGATCTAGATCCAGATATAGAGATACGTAGCAGGATTGAGCAAACCAGAACCGCATTTACTAATATGAGAACCTTGCTAAGCAACAGCAGCCCCAACTTAATGCTTCGGTATTGCTTTGTAAAATGTTACTTTTACTCCATACTACTATATGGTGTAGAAACCTAGACCATAAGGGCTAATGTCATGAACCGATTGAAGGCCTTTGAAATGTGGGTATTTAGAAAACTACTTAACATTCCCTAGACAGATGACACAACAAATGCCGAAGTAATAAATCGAATGGGCAGAAAACGAAAATTGCTGCCAATAATAACAAGAAGAAAAACTGCTTATCTGGGTCATATATTTTGTAATTCCAAGTACTAGGTCTTAAAGCCTATTATGGAAGGGAAAATAGAAGGAAAACAAGGCATCGGAAAAAAAATACCCATGGCTTATCAACATAAGGGATTGGACAAATCTCGATGCCCATGCACTTTTTAGAGCGACACAAATTCGAGAGGAGTATTCCAGAATTATCGCCAACATACACTAATTGGATATGGCACCATAAGAAGAAGAATTGTGTTGGCAACAATGAAAGTGGTATCAAAAATTGCAGAGAAATAGCTCTGATGTAAATAGGCTAGGCAAGAAATATGCCATGCAAGGCAGACTTGCATAGCAAGGGACTTGCATTACCTAGATGTAAAGCTGCTTTCACTTTATCAAGAATGAACAACAACCAAACTTTCGAACTTGGGTCCTTGAAAAAATGCTTTTATTAGTTTTGAACTGTTTGAAGTTTCCAGAAAATACGTCTTTTATCCATCATAAACTCTTTTATTGTTCGCATGTGAACATTTCCAAAAAGCGAGTTTTCCCATAACCAAAAATTTTCTGGTATTGAATGTTTTCGGTTTCACAAAACTCTTTCAAATGTGTGACACGAACGTTGACGAAATTACATGTCAATTGGTAACATATTTCAGCCACATTGCAAAGTGTTGTGAATAATGTGAGGCGCACAATCGATTTCCATCAAATTTGGATTCACCTATGATTTTAGTTTGTAGTAAACATTTTTCTGCCCACTTCGACTTTTACCACTAAAATTAGAATTAGTATTATCGCCCCAAAATGAAACTAACTTTCTTGAGATATTGTACTTTTCAAGAGTGTTCCTCAAGGGCTGCACAATAATATCAGATGTTTCCCCATCTTTAGCTGTAAAATTTAATATTTTTGTCTTCATGCCTTCTAATGGAACGAAATATCTCACTACAACCGGGAACATCTTTACGTTTCATAGTTTTATGCATATGTAATTATACTGACGTATATTACGTTATTCATTGCATCAACCAATTAATTTTTGATGTACGGACCAAACACATTTTTAACATTTGCCTCATTTTTAGTACCAACTGACTAAAATTTGATCAATCCAAAGCAGTTCCGAAATATTTTCGATGAGCAATCAGCTGAGCGAAAGTTTTCATTTTCCTTAATCATATGATACGCCCTAACACCTTCCCGATCTGCAGTCTCTAAATCAATATTGCTCGATGTTGCTGTTGCCTTGAAAAATTTAGCCAATTTTTTGCTGCTTGTCGCGGAGCTAATACCTCTTTGGTGTTTTTCACTGTTGATGTGACTCACTACATCCGCCTACCACCGTGGGCGATCGAAAATTTGTATCCACAAGTATCACACTTTACGTCACTGTTACTTTTTTTTTAATGAGAATTATTCTTGCAATGTTATATTAAAAGTGTAATAGCATTTTCTTTTTTTACTTTCTTTTGATTTTCAGCCGATTTGATCTTGGTTTAAAGCACGTAACGGTTTGAAAATAAATCATTTATGCTTTAAGAATGTGAATGAAGAAGTTTGTTTACCTATTTAGAATAGTTGGCAATACCCAAAAAAAAAACATTTATCAGCAATCATTTACATCGTTGAATACGGCACACCTCGGCCTGCATGATTGATGTGTATACAATACATGAATTTTTATCGTTTTTGAATTATCTTTTCGAAAGAGGATAATAATTAAAATACAGAACGACAAAAAAGTGCACAGTTTGAGTTTTCCTATAACATAATACCACGATAAAAGCCTCACGTTTTGGATGAGGTGTTAGTGTTACACTCTAGAAATTTTCGGCTTTTTTTCGTCCCAACAATTCAATTTGATCTGAATTCTAGGAAGATTATATATATCCGGTTTTTTAGGCATTACGCCCGTCTGGTAAGGATCTATGGAGGAGTATCACCGAGCCGCAAGCCCTTATCTCTTGCCGTACTGCTCCACCATAGGCCGATCAGATCCCAGCATATCCTAGTCTAAGCCGCAGATTCATCTAGAATTTTAAACTGCTGCGTTAGGCTTTTTGTTTTCTGTATACCAAGAGACCGAGAGAGCACTGGAGAGACGTTTTCCGAGTCCATGAGAGCAGCCCAAAATCGCAAGAGATGGAGAAAATTGACAGCCCGCATTGTAGGGAATCACGATCCTCAGCAATGAGGAAACGACTCGATCCCACATCCACTGAACCATTGGACAGTGAAGCGAATGAGAGGCAGCCGCACAGCCCGCTGAGCTATCTGACCGGAAGATTAACGTATTTAAAATTTCAAAATACAATTTTACCAAAAAGTTAAAAATTTGGATAGCCCCGGAAGCCTTGTCCGGTACGCCGGGACACGAGTTCGTAATTCGGGCCATGTACTGGATTTTTCGGACTAGTTAATCACAGTAGTTATACATGCAGTTGATATTTTTAAATTATAAAAATTATAACTTGCGTAAAATAGAAAAATATTGACTTAGGAATTTATTCATTTTAAAAATTATTTTATCATTTATCAAGTTTTATTTATATACCAATTACATTTTTTAATGAATACTTCATAAAATCTAACATCTTTCTAACAATTTGAGTTATGAAATAATGATTAAACGTAAACATCACCAAGGGCTAATTTTTTCGCTTGATTAGATCTCGTCAAATTCCCGTCATTTGTCAATTATCATATAGGTCGGATATCATTTAATAATTATCACAGTATATACATAGACAACAGGACCATTTCCATACAGTCTAATGTACAAATAAATCATTAATATTGGTTTTGGTGTGGTGTTGCTGCCATGTTTCAACGTACATTTTAATTTCCTGTTTTGTACTCCTATTATGTATCCAATACAAGACCGGAAGTGACGTAAACCTTCGATTGATTTCGGCCACCATCATAATTTCCGTCAGTCGGACTATTCTGAAAATTGAATGAATTTTTGTCGAAAACCAATAACGTACATAACAATTGTATTTTTTAAAATTCATACACATTATTAGGTTACACCCCCTCAAAGGAAAATAACTTTAATAATTAATATCAAGCCTTTAAAAAAATACAATTTATTGTAAAAAGAACAGAAACACGGAAAAATCGTACCCTTAAAAACGTTTTTTCAAAGAGACATCAGAAGTTGTGAGATTTTTTAAAGTTTAAGTTGGTGATGTCCAAATTGATTTACTATACAGGGCAGTATATCCCTCTCAGAGATTTTTATTATTCGATTTTACCTTTTTAACGAATGGGATCCTATTTTGGATTGAAGTAAGTACTGATTTACAGGGAATGACAGACGGAGAATTGTGGTTATTCGTCAACTCGTTAGGATAGGCTTCCTCTTGGCAGATCCGAAGGCAGTCAATAGAAACATCAGGCTTGCATATCACAGAAGGAACTTTTTTGAAGAATTGTTTGGGTTTTCTTTAGTATAGAGCTTATTTCAGTGTCTCAAATACCATTTTTATAAGATAACATGCCTGAATCTGCATACAGTCCTATATTAAACTTCAGGCGTCAAGTATTTGTTACTCCAAAAACTAAAAATCATATTCTAAATTCACTTATAATACCACAAGGCAATACCCCTCCCAGAATTTATCTTTTCTTAGATTGCCTTAATTGTTATAAATGTAATACCACAGGACACAAAGGTAAAAACTGCACTATCGAATCAATTAATGTATAAAACATTGACCAGCTATCTCAATCTATAAATACTAATATTTCTAAAACAAACAATTATCCAATGAATAAAACATCCCTTACATCAGAAACCCCAACTGTTCATCAATCTAGTTCCTCTACTACTTCTTTAACTAGTGTAATGTAAACATAGCAAGGAAATAAAGAAAACAAATAAGGGGTAGTAGCCTAGAAAAGAGTAATAATAATAAGGATCAAATAATTTTCGACATAGTTGGCGTATGCATTTCAAATTAAACAAAGGAATGAAAACTCGACCTAGTTTAAGTATATTGCATGAGTCTCAATATCAGGTCGCCACGGTTGTTTAAAAGAAAAAAATCACGTTTAAAACATAGACCTTCTTTGGAAAAATAACACCACCGCCTGACCCGGTTTAAGAACGAGGACTCAGCAAAAACTCGACCTTGGTACTACGATCGGTAATTGAGAATACGGGCTCATAAAAAAACGAACGAAGTGGGCCAGGAGTGTCAGTAAGCGCTAGGCACCGGTAGTATTCTGGCGACCGGAGCCAGAGCGTGCTCGGCGGGCAGTAGTTGCTCGGCACCCGTGACTGCTCGGAGGCGATAGCGTCCAGTAACTGCTCGAGTTAGTAAGAACGAGGCACCTAAGAGTGCTTGACGCCAGAAGCACGGGCGATCGGGGCATACGCAGCATAGTGAGCGCGCTATTTTAATTCGACGGGGAAGGTACCGTATAAGTGCTGGTATCTGCCGGTCAACAAACTGATCCTGAATTCTAGTAGGACTGAAGGGCGTATTTATTAGCTAGGGCCTAAATACGCGAAGGTAACTAAATTTATATACTAACCCAAGGAATATATAATAAACGTAGATTGTCCACCCTTTTATTTCTTGCTAAGGTCTCTTCTCGTCTCCCTTCGCGAATCGCCTGATCGAATCATTATTAATTATAACTGATATCTTGTTATCTGAATTGTAGCATAGAGTCTATTCATACATTGTCGACTCGAAATTTGGTGTTATTGTTTCTTCCAGTTGTTACAAGCAGAGACTAGAAGAGTACACATTTTTCGCTTATGCATTTCTCCGGCTTCTAAAGCAAGCCAATAACCTCTGACTCTTTACAGGGCCTGCATCAAAGTATCCTTCAGCCCATATCCTGTTTTTTTTTTCCTACCCTCTTGTAAATCCACGAGGGAGAAACCACGTCCATCCAGACTAATGAGACAGAAAGCCTTGCCTCCGCTCGCAGCGATAAGCATCCTTTAGAGTTTAAACCGAGAATGTTACAGGGGTTATAGCAGTCTTAACTCCGCTAATATTACAGTAGTGATAGCGGTTTCCGGTTTAGGAAAAAAAATATGGGAATAATCGGGTCGATTAATACACTTTTTTAAGTTTTCTGTTAACTTTTTCAAATTTTCTATATCGTTTAAACCGTGCTTCGCCAGTGGCATTCCAATTTTTTTTTCTAGTAAAGAAACAGTGAAGTATTTAGTTAATATTTTTTTATGTGCAGGACTTTCTTTCTTTCTTTCTGGAAATTTTTTTTTTCTTCGCCATTGACGTTTTGGGTCCCGAGACATATAGACCCTCGATCGGTTTTGAAAAATTTTAGAGTATAAGCAAATAAGTCAGTTTGAAAATTTCCATCAGGTCCTCAAAGTATAAAATAACTTTTCCGCTGCAGCACAGATCTTGTTGTGGCGAGTAGATGTTTTTTATCGCTAGAAAATAGCTTCATAACCATCCCGTCCTAAAACCAAAAATTCCAAGAGGCCATAAAAAGTAGGTGAATCGCTTTTATAATCCATTAAAGAGTGGATAACTTAAGAAAAAATTTAGCTTGAAAAATAAATACTAATTATTATTTTTAACAGTTGATTTTACTTGAGATTACAATGTTAAATTTATTTTATTTAACAATCAATTATATCCACTACATCCATATATTTTTCCTTAATTCTTAAATTTACCATATCTTACCGTATTAAATAAATACATTGCAACATGCAACAAGCAGCGTCTACTGCCCCAGTAACGATAACATGGCCACCGCAACCCCTAGGAGTTGTCGATGCTACACTAGCAGATTTCAATATAAAGGACCCCATTCGATACTTGGAAAAACTAGAACAACTCGCTCAATTAGACAAATGAAAAGAAGAGGATACCTTACAAATATTAAAATTCAAATTAACGGGACCGGCGTAACAATTTTTTAAGTCAGACCCAACACTAGGCAACCTGAATTACGGAGATTTAAAAACTAAACTAATCCAAAAATTTGCACCAAAAAAATTGCCAGGACAGAGGATGATGAAGCTTTCCAATTGCTTTCAAAGACACGACGAGAGCGTATCGGATTTTACGACAAGACCACGAATACTAGCAGCCAGATTATTAAAAGAAGATTTAGAAGGAGCAACAACCACAGAGAAACCAGGTATTAAGAAGAAAAACAAAGAACTATTACTTAACCAATTTAAACTAGGATTCAGAAGAGATCTATTAAAAGAAACAGGTATTTTATTGCTAAAGGAGCCAAACTTAGACTTGGAAAAAGCAGAGGAAATAGTAGCATTACAGAAGATAAATTTAATGATGATACAAGGAAGGGTGAGTACAGCCAGAGTTTCAGCCATAAGAGAAGAACAAAGATGCCACTACTGTAATAGAACAGGACATCTCATAAGAGAATGCAGAACAAGAAAAAGGGAACAATTATCACCAACAGCGCAAAAAGTCAAATGTTACAAATGTGGGAAAAAAGGCACTTCATAAAGGAATGCTAGACAGGAGCCAATCTAGCTAAGAAAACGGGCAAAGAATTCTTCGAATGTGCAAAGGAAGGGCACTGGGCAAGAAATTGCTTACTTAACAGAAGGACAAGCCAACCTAACGATACTCATCCAAAAAGTAGGCAAGAGACAAAAACATACACGCAAAAATATGGAAGGAATAATTACACAAGCAAGTAACGAGACAATTCGCAATGAAGGGATAGAAACAGATGGAACAGCAACAGAGACAGGAACGATGATAGAAGAAAACAAGAAACACGAGAAAGTCAACATAACAAGAATCGCAACCAAAATTTAAACTAACCATGGCCACTAAAAAGCCCTCACCAAGGGGCTAAAATGGAAAAATTACGAGGGGCACACACAAAATAGAACACATCGATGACGACACAGAAACAAAACAACGCTATGTAATAACACTCACGATTAATGGAAGAAAACCCTCCACCATGATAGACACGGGCTGCGCTTTTTTATTGATAAGGAAATCATTAATACAAGATGAAGATATAAACCTAGAAATAACAGGACATGAGATAGATATATACGGAACAGCATATGTGGATATACAGATAACATCTAAAAGCAGGAAAACAAAAGCCAGATTTATAGTCTGTAGCGACAAAACGCTAGGCAAAATATCAATGTTATTAGGTAGAGACTTTTTAGCAAGCCACAAAGCAATCATCTCATATGAAGACGAACCTTCACTAATATTATGGGGACAATCAATTCCAATGATAACAGCAGGAGAGATAATGAAAGTAATGACGGTAAAAGCATACGACAATAGCCATAAAACCACAAGAATAAAAAGGAACAAATGGTGATCAATAGTAAAATAATTTTTGGAAAAACAACATAAAAGTGTTATAAAAGAACACAGATAAAACTCACCCAACGCAAACAGACAGGATACATCAAGAAAGAGCGAACCAAATAAACAACCAAATAGACAAAAAAGGAATCCCAAATGCCAAAAATATCACCAGAATAGCAGCCAACCACTACAAAAACATCGAACAGCAGGAACAAAATGAAGAGGACAGAAAAAACAAGAATCTTGTCTCCTACAAACAAAAGAACAAAGCAAGGAAGAAAAAACGACATAAAACAAGATACGGTCGATAGGAGAAATGGCTAAAAACAGTAGAAAATTCTCTAAACAAAGGCAAAACAGCACAACGCAAACAGGAAAATAGAGTACACCACATCAATAAAGTTTAACAGAAAAAGGATCAGTCAAATATAGAAGAGACGAAACCTAAAGAAAGAACGAGACCAAAAAGAAGAAACAAGAGAACAGATAAAAAAGCCGAAGAAAAACAAGTGGACTTAGAAGAGATACCAGTCGACAAAAACAATGAATCAGAAAGGATTAAGAAGATGGAACCACAAACCAACGATAGAAATCTAAAGAATGAAGATAACCAACAAGAATACTTAAAAAACAAAAAGTCTCTAATAGTACTGAACGAAGAGCTAGCCATACCCGCCCGATCCGAAGTCGTCACAATGGGAAAAATCCGAAAACAAAGATGGTACGACAATAGTCTGCGAATAACAAAAAAATGGGCCAAATTTCATACGAATGGCTAATGCAATAGTGGATAATAACAAAATGGTTCCCATAAGATTAATAGACGCATCGTCCCAAAGCATAACTTTAAGAAAAGGAGAGAAGTTTGGAATAGCATCAGAATGTATTGTAGAACAACAATAAAAGAAAGCAGAAATAATCTCAAATTTGATGTCTCAAACAATAAATGGACTGAAGATGGATTCGAAATGGAGCACCTATCCAGGGAAGCAAGACAAGAATTAATAAAGATAATAAGAAAATATCACCATATCTTTACGGACGACAACGAGATTATTACGAGCACATCGAAAGTCAAGCACAGCATTACTCTGGAACCAGACACAAAACCAGTTTTCAAGACTCCATATAGAATGCCATACCCATAAAGAGGAGCACTCAAGAAAGAAATAGACAGACTACTAAAAGCTAAAATCATAAGAAAATCAACCAGTCAGTGGAGCGTCCCAGTAGTATTGATTGTTAAGCAGAAACCGGACGGAACAGAAAAAATAAGATTGTGTATACACTACAGAGGATTAAACGCAGTAACACTGAAAGAATATTACCCCTTATCAAACATAAATGACGTTCTATAAGGATATCAAGCGGGAGAGAAAATGTTATTTTCAGTAATAGATGTCGCGGGCGCTTATCACCAGGTAGACATGGAAGAAAAAGATATTTTATTAACAGGATTCAGTACCACGGACATTTCATACCACGGATACTACGAATATTGTAACCTCGGAAATCTTTTTTGGGTGGTGCTAGAAACATAACCAATGGAGACACTGCGGACGGCAGCCAGATGGTTGGCGGAGAGCGAGTCGTGGGTTCGAAACTAGCTTTTGGAACCGGGAATAGATCCAACGGAAGAAATAGGTAAAGATAGGGTAAGAGATATTAGAAAAGATACAGAAATAAACAAAAAGATAGATGGGTAAAATTACCAAAGATAAGAGAAGATAGAAACAGGGCGCCACTCAATTTTTTGGGGTTAAGGAGAAAATTAAGAAAACCTTAGAAAAAAAAGGTAAAACCCAAGGAAAGATACCAACAGTAAATTATCAAATAAATCTGGTCAACGCAATATATAAACAATAATAAATATATTAAATATTACACTTACTTACCTACGAAACTTAATCAGCCTGATCTTTCTACAGTTCAAAAGCATGGTAATATTTAAAGATAGTAATTGTTCAGAGCTATTATTTTATCAGGGAACTTGTTAGGAGCCGACAAATAAAATACATGCATAAAACAATAACAATATATTAAACACAAAATTATGATGCTGCTAAATGCAACACAGGTAATAAAAATACACAACTATGAAATGGTGTTATATATGTATAAAATTAAGCAATAATGTAAAAAAAATACCTTTACCAAGATATATAAGGCAATCATATACAAATATAGTTTGGCATATCTCGAGATATCATAGGAAAGATAATGAACAAAAATTATAGAAAATACAAAAGATAGCAAAAATTAGTTAACTGTAAATTTACAAAAAAAAAAACAAAAAGGTTACATTAATGAAAACATAAACCAAACTGCACTTGGTTAAGTCAATTAACTATCTCGCACTATTATTTAATAAAAAACTGAGACTTGTATGTTCATAGGTAATATTTATAGAAATTTCTTGAATGGTTCAATTACATTCAAAAATCGGCAATCTACAGGTGAAGATATAGATGGTACGTCCAGATAATGGCAGATTATATGATATCATACCATATTACCCGCCCAGATAATTCTAGATAAAGATTACTTACAGTAGATCTTGACCAAGGCAGCTTAATTCACTGAATTTAATACTTTTCTGGTACTAAACACTGAATTTATTAACCATTAAAGGTAGTGTAGAACTATACATAATTTAATATAGTCTAAGGAAAGAAAACTCAAATATGAAGTGTACACACACTTAGAAAATAATTCACAGCGACGATAAGATCAGAAATATCGTGAGCAAAGCGCATCACGAGATATCACTTCACTCAACAAGAGCCCACCGAGAAGTAAGTTCGTTCCCTAAAAATTTCACCAACTATCCAAGAAAAAAGAAGAAGAAGGTATATCCCTGACTTAAAATCATCGGACAGTCTTATGTATTTCTCAGAAGGTAAGGCCTTAACGACTATTGGAAAGTTTGAGGTAAAATAATCGGTATTAACAATTGGACCTGAGAATATTAAAATCCTTAGGAATATATTATTGTCAAAAGATTCGGCCTTCGGCAAAAATTACCAATTTATGAAAAAGAAACTGCATACCGGAAAGCATTTGTTCTTTTCATACAGAGTATTAAGACGGAAGGATTAAAAACCTTTCTTAATTAGGGAATTTCATTTCAGCTTGGTGTCTACAATAATATTATCTATCGTAAACACAGGGATTCCTAATCATCGGCGTATCGCACGGGGGTAAAAGGAATTAAAAATAATTTGATATATTAATAATAAAAAAAATGTTACAATATACAAAAATGCCTTTTGGATTAGCGAACGCTTCAGCAATTTTTCAGCGATTTATGAACGCCACACTAGCCGGACTCACAGGAATGTTCTGCATGGTATATCTAGATGATATTATACTATCCAACTATTTGGGCGAAATGAACCACATAAAGAAAATAGAAGAAGTGTTCGAAAGATTAAGCGACGCTAACATAAAATTGAAACCAAAGAAATGCAATTTTGTGTGTCTTAAATTTGTCTGGTTAATTAGCTCGACCGGGGCCATCAAACTAAAATAAAAAAAAAAAATGTAAATCTTAAAATATTCACTTTGTTTGCATCAAATAATTGTTCTAATAAATTTACTATTTTCTCCTGAGAAAGTCCTAAAATAGTGACGAAATATTGAGACATAAAACAATGTTTTATTTCCTACAGACCTATTGATGATACTATAAAACAATATTTAACACAGCACGATCAAAACTAAATTGAAAAATAAAAAACATATAACATTAAATTAATTAAACAAATAACAGTATGGCTTAGAATCATTTCCTGGTCATTTCCTTATGCAGAGAACTAAAAGCTGTGTTATATTTACCCCCACAAACCAAAAACCAATTTCGAACTTATACTGTAGATAGTGTTTCGCTCATTAAAAGTTGAATTGATTTTGTTCAAGTGTCGTGTTCGATAATCCAAGACACAAAGTTAAATGGCTTGTTACCGATATTCACAGGGCTTAATTTTGCTAAAGCTTTGTACGTCTAAAATGTGATATTGTACCTAATTTAGTCCTTTTCTCATAATTCAAAGCTTCGGCTTTATTGAGTCGAGCGTTTTGATGGGACACTGTTATCGTGTTTGACGTTTCCCAGATTAATTTTAGCTGTAGTTATTACAGGAGTAAATGAAAACCTCTTAGTTAATAAAAATAATCAAACATTAATTTGTGTTTATTTTTATTTTGTTTTGTTTTATTTTAAGCAAAAACGGTTCATTATTAATACTGTCTAGATTTTACGAATAACGACATAAAAAATACCTAAATATGGCAAAATTAAAGAAGTGCAAACTCAAAGAAGAACTAAACAAGAACAAAAATGACGACTCAGAGAGTTAAGTGATGGTACACGCAATGTACCACCTTTTTGATGCTATTAAGCGGCGGTGATCTTATAAATGGATCATCTTTTTAATTCATTGTGGCTTAGATTGCATTGGTATAATTTTTCTACAACTATAACATCCATAGTTTTCACTTAATACTAGAGTTCACAACCATGATGCTATAACAAAACAAGATAAATCAACGCGCATGGTACTGTGACGTAATCCTGAGACTAATTTAATGACAGCAAGTTAAATGCTATGTTCATGTTATTATGTTGCTGTGTTAATCGAGTTTTCTATCCTGTGAATTTTAAAATGTAGTGAATGATTTTTTTATTTATTTATTGATGTAGTAAAGTCTTTGTATATTTATTATATTGGTATATAAATCTTGTGGTGAAAACATTCAGTTTATTGTGGTAATATCACTTAATTTGTTTGTCGTACGCAACTTCCTCTCGACTACCTGTAGCTACTTTACAAAGAAGACTAATAATTATTTGTTTGCCATAATGTATTGTGCAGCGGTGGGTTGTTTAAACAATAATAATAACAAAAATAAAACTTTTTCGACGTACCGTTTTTTTGGGTTTCCTAGAAACAAACAAATGTGTAAACTATGGGTCTCCAAATGTATTCAGCGAGACAAATTTAATGTAGAAACCGCTAGAATATGCTCAAAACATTTTACAGAAGCTGATTATTGTTTAACCCTTAACCACTGACATGCGGTATGCCATACCGAGCCGAAAATATATTTTGTTGTAAAACGTGTTTTATAAAAGATTCTTAGATCACCATCTGTGTACCTTCAAGTGCGGTTAAATTGTACATGCTCTCAACTGCTGCAGTTTTAGTACATGTTTAGTCTTTGAACTACGATGATATAAAGTTTTCTTGCGGTATCAAGTACCGCATGTCAGTATTTACGTTTCTATAGTTAAAAGCAGTGTAGTATATTCTTTTGCTGTTAGTATGGCAGCAAGTTCATCCAGTTGTTCTAAATTTAGCCGCAAAACTGTAAAGCTTTCAGATGATGATTTTGAGGCTGTTTTATCTCAATGGGCTCACGAAGTACCTAGTGATTTAGAATATTTTAGTGATAGTGATGTTGACGATGCAAGCGAAGAAGTATGTATTGGAAGTTCACACGACACCGAAAGTGAGCAGTCGGAAAGTTCTGAAGACGAATATCATTTAAATGATAATGGTAAGTCATATTTTTATGGCAAAAATTATTTTAAGTGGTCTACTACAGCAGCCTCGAAAAATGTAAGAACTCCGTTACACAACCTTGTAACAAAAGTACCAGCTGTGCGGCCCAGAGATGTAAGAAACGAAACTTCATCATTTTTTTAAATTTTCTTATTTCTGAGGATATAATACAAGAAATACGTAAATGGACAAATAATAAATTACGTGCAATTCGTGGAAACAATAAAAAAAATGAATAGACCAGAACTAAATGAAATTGATGAAATAGAACTAAAAGCCTTTTTGGGATTGCTTTTCTACTCATCAGCTTTCAAATCCAATGACGAATATATAAATTCTATATTTGCTACAGATAGCACTGGTAGAAATATATTCAGAAGTGTTATGTCAAAAGAAAGATTTGCAATATTTCTTAAATGTTTACGTTTTGATAACCCTCTGGATCGAGAAGAAAGAAAAAAGATAGATCCAACAGCAGCCATTAGTAACATATTTAATATATTAATATCAAATTGTCAAAAAGTGTATTCCGTAGGCACATGTGTTTGTATTGATAAATTGTTGGTCGGCTTTAGGGGAAGGTGTAGGTTTAAAATGTATATGCCTAATAAGCCTGCGAAATATGGCATTAAAATAATGTGCCTGACTGATGCACGAACAAGTTACTTATACAATGCCTATATATATATGGAGGCAAGGACACTGACGGAACTGGGTTATGTGAGGAAGAAAAAAAGATGAATAAACCAACTCAATCTGTTCTTCGGCTTGCTAAACCTATTTATGGAACTAACCGTAATATCACAGCTGATAATTATTGGTTTAGTTCTATAGAATTAGTAAAGCAGTTAGAAGTAAAGAAGTTAACGTATGTGGGAACCCTCAATAAAAATAAACGGGAAATCCCTCCGAAATTCCAGCCACACCGATGTAGGCAAGTAAATTCAACTACTTACGGATTTACGAAAAGTTTATTCCTAATTTCCCATGTGCCAAAAAAATCTAGGGCTGTTTTACTTATTTCTTCGATGCACCATTCAAAAGGCACGGATCAGATTACTGGAAAACCAGAAATTATAGCTCATTATAATCGTACGAAAGGAGGTGTCGATATTTTAAATGCCAAGTGTGCCAAATATTCTGTAAAACGTCGTTCTCGCCGATGGCCACTTATTATTTTTTACCGCGTCATTGATATAGCAGCTGTTAATTTGCATGTTGTGTACCAATCACTACAAGAAGATAATATGGAAAGGCTAAACTACACAAAGGAGTTGACAAAACAATTAGTTTTACCTCACCTACAAAGAAGACTCGAAAATCCCAGAATCCCGAGAGAATTATTATATGGTATTGAACGAATACTAGGACAAAAACGCCAAAAAGAAGCATATTTCGAAGAAAGATTTGAGAAAAAGAAGACGTGTTACTTATGTCCAAGTGCATTAAAGCGAAAGACTTTTTATGTGTGCTTTTCTTGTGGAAACCAGTGTTCTTACAGTGTACAAAGAAAAATTGCGGACCTTGCTCGCAAAATGACTAGTTATTTTATTTTAATTTTTGGTTATTGTCAGAATTTTGTATTTTAGTTTTTTATTATATTTAAATCATTAGTCTGTTTCTTTTACCATTATTTTACCATTTGTTGACACAAGTCGTCAATTTTTCTTGTAATTTAGTTTATAAACGATTTTGTAGTAACGTCCACCATTTTTTTAAATATTATGCATTCATTCATAATATTCTTGAAAAAGTAAAGTTTATTTTACTTGTAGCAGTATATTATGCTACAGCCATGTGAAAAATCATTCCATAGTTGATATAAAAAACAAATACAGGGATATAATAAAAATTCATATTAAAAACAAACGAGAATAGGCAACGGTATGACATACCGCATGTCAGAGTCTTCGTCCTGAAATATCCACGTCAGTAGTTAAGGGTTAAAAGAAAAACTATTGGGATTGCCTGATAAACAGTGGAAGTTAAGAAATGATGCCATACCTTCTCTTCATTTAATAAAATTACCAAGCGCTAAAACATCGCCTGAAAATAGACACAAAATAATGGAGGAAGTAAATGTATTAAAAAACATGTAAGTATTGTGGTTTTAGACACACTAGAGTAAATGTTTCTATAGATGATAGTAAATGTTTCTATAGATAATAATATATACGACTGCTCATTTTAATAGAACTTGAAGTAATACTTTATTTTTAGTAGGTCTCTAAAAAAAGTCACTTTGGATGTATGATTTACTACGAATGTGGTAGTAAAATGTGTTCTTTATGTATTTAACTTTTATTGCAGAGAAGATATAAATGAACTACAACCTGAAGTATCAAATAAGTCAGATGGGATTGCAAAAAAAAACCGTAGAAGAAACTTTCGACAAAAAACTTAAGGATATCGCTACTCAAACTGCAATGTAAGAGGAAAAATTATATTTTTAACACTTATAATAATAGTTATGATCTACTTAAAAATTATTTAATTTTAGTAAAAACGATATAGTCAAAAAAGCCATGGAACAATTTGCAAACTCAAAATAAAGAAGTAAAGGAACTTCTTAGAAGAGAGAAGAAGGAAAAACGTAAAACCGAGGAAATTTTTACCAAAGGACAGTTAAAAAAACTAAAAACTAAAAAACAAATTAAGTGGACAATTGAAGATATTGCTTCGGCACTTTCTTTGTATGCTGCGGGGGCAAAATCCTATCGTTTATTAAGAAAAAGAGGCTACCCACTTCCGGCTATAGGAACGTTAAGACGATGGGCAAGTAAAATAAATTTGCAACCAGGTAAATACATTTCGATAATTCAGTGAATTATTATATTCAGTCTAGAATAAATAATATATTGTAGTTTATAATCAAGGGCATTTTACGAATATATTTTTAGGTATATTAAGTACAGTCCTGACACTGATGAAAAACAACGAGATGTCCAAAATGTAGAAGGCCTGTGTTTTGCTTTTTGACGAGATGGAAATTCAGACATCCTATGAATATGATAAGAAAAACGACACTACACTTGCTCCGAGCAACTATGCTCAACTTGTTATGGCTCGAGGAATTTTTGGCAACTGGAAACAACCAATATTTTACAATTACGATTGTAAAATCACGAAACACATATTGTTTGAAATTATAACAAAATTGGGAAACATTGGATACCCAGTTTACGCAATAAATAGTGATTTAGGCGGTAGTAATAGAACTCTTTGGTGTACTCTAAATATAAGTGAACAAAGTACGTGGTTTGAAAATCCCATTAGCAAAAAAAATGTTTATGTTTTTTTCGGATACGCCACATATGATCAAATGATTAAGGAATCACTTTCTTGACTCTGGTTTTTCATTAAATGGTCTAATAATTAATTCAAATCCAGTTTTAGAGTTACATAGTTACACTGAAAAACTAGATTTAAATATTCCTCATAAAATAAATAAAGACTTTTTGACTGTCAAAGGTGCTCAACGCCAAAAAGTTAAATTTGCCACTAAATTATTTTCACACACAGTTTCTCGCGCCATTTCTAGATTAGGAGTTTTAGGTTTGTATAAAAACCATAACAACTGGTTTGAGTGCTCTGATTTCTTCAAAACTGTTAATGATTGGTTTGATTTTTTTAACTCTAGAGTGCCCCACAGTGACTCTAGAAGTCATATAAAAGCATATGGGTTGGCCTTGAAAGATCAAAATGAAATTTTAAATAAAATGGAGAAAACAAAATTAGCTTTAAGAAAAATTGGATCTAACTCTGTACTTCCGTTTCAACGAGGTATAATTATTTCTATACGATCTTTAAAACAACTTTTTGTAGACTTGAAAAATGACTTTAATGTTAAATACATATTAACTTACAATCTTAACCAGGACCCTCTAGAAGGCCTATTTTCAATTTTAAGAGTAATTGGTGGTCTACGTGATCACCAAACTGCTATGGAGTTTAAATATAGATTAAGAAATTATATAATGGGTTGAAACGATGAAATTATTTTAACATCTGCAAACGTTGAGTCAGATCCTGCAAATATTACTAATAGTATAAATAATTGTGAAATTGTCACCGAGAAGTTCTTTTCCTACCTAAACCTTCCTAGTGGTGATACAGAAATTAACCCGGAAGATTTAATTGACAGTCATTAAGATTTTATAAATTCGAATATAAATGACCTAGAATGGGATGGATTGGAAAATTTAGCCGGTTTCATTGCATTTAAGTTACAAACAAAGAAAAACTTGGATATATTCCGGTCGCTAACGATAAATCGTTTACTTGGGTAAACCACATTTCTGAAGGTGGTTTACTCAAACCAACACTGGAATTTGTAACTAAATGTAGTGAACTGGAATTTTTTTGTAGTTATAATGGCGACACATTAAAAATAACAAAAAATTATTAAAAAAACTTAAACTTATGTGGTTTCTACAAGATGGTAAACCATTACATTACAGAGAAATCGGAGTGAGACAGTATTTAAATACAACTTTCCTGAACGTTGGATTGTTCAGGAAAGTCATATTCTTGTGGTGAGATATTAATATAATTATTTAATTCATAAACATTTCAAAAAATTATTTATTATTATACTTATAACATTTATAATAAATACTGCAGCATTTTCTTCAGAACCAATAACGCTATTTAATATGAGACGATATTTTATGGAATGTATTGACAAAAAGTTTAATTATATTTACTTTAACTATTTCTTAATTTCGTTTGCAAATAAAATGTTTTGATTATAACTTTAATTTAAATCAAAACGTAAAATTTTTGATGTAAAATCCAATTATTTTGTTATTTATCAAATCCTGTCATTTTATTCTACTAATATATTTATTTTATTTAATAATTCATTAACTAGTCACTGCATTAAAGGTATTTTATACCAAAATTCAGAAGTATTGATGTTTTTCTTTACTTTTCTGTCGTTCCATGGAGTAATTGCGATAAATCAGAATTATGTAGTTGATTTCTAAATTGCGATTATCTCGAAAACTGTTGAGTTTTGAAGATATTAATTGATTAATATTGATTTGTTCAAATAACGTATCTTTAATATTTTTTTATTAAAAATATCGGTAACTTAAAGAGCAAAAAAGTTAAGTGCAAATGTATGCCACATATGTGGCATATGTGGCGCCCTCTATCAGCTACATCAAAGTATACATCAAATTATAATTTTTGATAATTAATAGTACCCAGTTGTAAATTTTTATACATTAATGTTAACAAACATGAAAGTTATAGCGAAAAATACAATTTTAAGTTTCCACTTTAACACCCTGTATCTATCTTAATATCAACATTTTATTAAAGAAATTTGACTTAAATCGTAATATATATATATATATATATATATATATATATATATATATATATATATATATATATTGGGCAAACATTTTCGCAAGTGGCGATTTCAACCAAATGCATCCAAAACAGAAATTAGTTGCTTTCACCTAAACAATAAACTTGCTGGAAAGGAAATCAACATACGGTTTGAAAATACACTTACCCACAAGAAAACACCGAAGTACCTGGGCATAACATCAGACAGAACGCTATCATTTAAAGACAACAGAACGTGCCAAAAATTGAGTACAATAAATAACATTAAACAAAAGCTCTGCGGTACCACCTGGGAAGCATAGGCTTTCACTCTCCGCTATACTGCCTTAGCCCTTGATTTTCTCGACCGCTGAATATTGTGCTCCAGGTTGGCTACACTGTCGACACGTAAAAATGTACGTACCATGGTAGCCCTGAAGACTTCCTGTTTACAACTTCAAAGTTAGTTGATTATATTAAAACACTTGATGATTGTTTATAACTATTTAAAGTTTGTAATATACCTATATTACTAGTGTTTTGTAATTTTGTTCTAAATCTGTTGTAATTGCCATACGATAAAAAAATAACTTTCAGTATGAACTTTAGGTAGATATTAGACTCTGTATTGACTATAGATAAATTCACATTCAGATGGCAGCGTTACAGAGATAGGCCTGTACTTTATATATGCCAGAAATAACTACATTGTTGTCAGTTTTTAATCGTACCTACAATGGTACGTTATGGGCCGGCTCCTATAAAAGAATTATAATTTCGGAAATATTTATTAATGTGAAACGGAAAAATACTACATTTTTTTAATTATATAATTTTTCTGTTGGTATTTTAAAAA
The DNA here is from genome assembly GCA_918026665.1 of Diabrotica balteata. Classification (NCBI taxonomy): domain Eukaryota; kingdom Metazoa; phylum Arthropoda; class Insecta; order Coleoptera; family Chrysomelidae; genus Diabrotica; species Diabrotica balteata. The sequence goes on from OU898276.1 coordinate 85,465,375, forward strand.
TAGAAAGTTATATTTCGGAAATCTGGTCTTTTCGGAATTATATCTTCTGTTCAAAATTGTTTACAATTCGTGGAAATGAAATAATTATTTATATAATCCGTTTTTGATCTTAATGTCCTTTTAATGACACACTTTCTCTACCTGCATTTACAGTTACAGACATTAAAAAATAATTTAGAATTAAAAAAATATACCTATTTATAAATTCAAAATTATTGTCTAATGCCAGCAATTATAAATTCAGGTAAATACTTGAGAGTCATTAAAAGAATTTTCAGTTGATATCAGACGTTTGTGTCGTGTCAGTGTCAAAATGGCCGCGAGTGTAATAAAACGGTAATTTGTTAAATAATGAATGCAAAAAAATAGTGTTAAATGTTTTTAACTATTTATCAAACTGTAATAATGATAAAAGTGTATCAACAATAGTGCGGGAAGTTTCTGCTATGACTGGAGTCTCTGAGCGAACGATATTCCGATATAGAAGTGAAAGTAAAAATGGTCCACTCGTAACTCCTATAAGAAAAAAAAGAACCGGTTATTTGAATAGTCGTGAGAATGATGAAGCAACTCGGTCTAGAATAAGACAAGTAGTGCACGGTTTTTTTTATGGACAATATTCCTCCAACCCTTGACGTAGTACTAGAAAAAATTAAGCAAATGGAGCATCTTCCGAATTTTTCCAAGAGTACGTTGAGAAGACTATTGCACGACATGGGTTTTATATATGGCAAACAAGGTAGAAATTCAATATTAATAGAAAAACAAGAAATAGTCGCTTGGAGGCGTCACTATCTCCGGGAAATAAAGAAACTGAGGAACGAAGGAGCCAATATCATTTATATGGACGAATCATGGGTTAATACTGGAATAACCAATGGGCAAGTATGGCAAGATACAACAATAAAAAATAGCCGACAGGCTTTCGTAAATGGACTTACCACAGGTTTAAAAACTCCGACCGGAAAAGGACCAATATTTGTTTTAGTCCATGCAGGAAACAAAGACGGATTTGTTGAAGGTGCTGACATCACTTTTCTTGCCAAAAAAGGTGCTGAAGATTACCATGAAGAGATGGATGGAAATCTATTTGAAAAATGGTTTGAAGAGATGTTAATACCGAATCTCCCAAAAAATAAAAAGAATGTCATTATCTTGGACAATGCATCTTATCACTCTAGAAAATTAAATTTTCCCAAACAATATTGGGTGAAACGTCAAATTAAGGAGTGGCTCTATGAAAAGGACATTTATTTTGAAGAAGATTACTTAAAAAATGAACTTCTGGAAACTGCTAATGTATTTAAAAATATTTATGACAAATACAAAATTGATTGTATTGGTGAAAAATACAGGAATCACAGTGACGAACAATGCCGCGTAGATGTACATATCTTAAGACTTCCGCCTTATCACTGTGAACTGAACCCAATAGAAATGGTGTGGAGTGAAGTGAAACAGTACGTGTCCTCTAAGAATTCAAGTTTCAAACAAAACGACGTTAAAACATTGATTTATGAAGGTTATGATAAAGTACAGAACAATGGACATTGGAAAAATTACGTCAACCATGTTTTAAAATTGGAGAATAATTTTTGGACAGTAGACAACATTCAAGATGACATTAAACCTATTAGAATTTCATTAAACGATGACTCTGAAGATGAACTAGATTATGAAAATGAAGATGATTGAAAATTGTTTTTCGGGGGTATTCTTTTCTCAGTAAAGGTAATAAAATATTTAGTTGATCTGGTTGAAATGTAGCACACTTAAATAACTCATTAATCGACATAATTTCAAGTAGTTATATTAGACGTCATTATGCAAAAAATAAAGTTATGAACATTTAATAAATTAGTGCACAATTGAGTTGAGTGCACAGTTGTAAATTTTTATACATTAATGTTAACAAACATGAAAGTTATAGCGAAAAATACAATTTTAAGTTTCCACTTTAACACCCTGTATCTATCTTAATATCAACATTTTATTAAAGAAATTTGACTTAAATCGTAATATATATATATATATATATATATATATATATATATATATATATATATATATATATATATATATATATATATGGGCAAACATTTTCGCAAGTGGCGATTTCAACCAAATGCATCCAAAACAGAAATTAGTTGCTTTCACCTAAACAATAAACTTGCTGGAAAGGAAATCAACATACGGTTTGAAAATACACTTACCCACAAGAAAACACCGAAGTACCTGGGCATAACATCAGACAGAACGCTATCATTTAAAGACAACAGAACGTGCCAAAAATTGAGTACAATAAATAACATTAAACAAAAGCTCTGCGGTACCACCTGGGAAGCATAGGCTTTCACTCTCCGCTATACTGCCTTAGCCCTTGATTTTCTCGACCGCTGAATATTGTGCTCCAGGTTGGCTACACTGTCGACACGTAAAAATGTACGTACCATGGTAGCCCTGAAGACTTCCTGTTTACAACTTCAAAGTTAGTTGATTATATTAAAACACTTGATGATTGTTTATAACTATTTAAAGTTTGTAATATACCTATATTACTAGTGTTTGTAATTTTGTTCTAAATCTGTTGTAATTGCCATACGATAAAAAAATAACTTTCAGTATGAACTTTAGGTAGATATTAGACTCTGTATTGACTATAGATAAATTCACATTCAGATGGCAGCGTTACAGAGATAGGCCTGTACTTTATATATGCCAGAAATAACTACATTGTTGTCAGTTTTTAATCGTACCTACAATGGTACGTTATGGGCCGGCTCCTATAAAAGAATTATAATTTCGGAAATATTTATTAATGTGAAACGGCAAAATACTACATTTTTTTAATTATATAATTTTTCTGTTGGTATTTTAAAAATAGAAATTTATATTTCGGAAATCTGGTCTTTTCGGAATTATATCTTCTGTTCAAAATTGTTTACAATTCGTGGAAATGAAATAATTATTTATATAATCCGTTTTTGATCTTAATGTCCTTTTAATGACACACTTTCTCTACCTGCATTTACAGTTACAGACATTAAAAAATAATTTAGAATTAAAAAAATATACCTATTTATAAATTCAAAATTATTGTCTAATGCCAGCAATTATAAATTCAGGTAAATACTTGAGAGTCATTAAAAGAATTTTCAGTTGATATCAGACGTTTGTGTCGTGTCAGTGTCAAAATGGCCGCGAGTGTAATAAAACGGTAATTTGTTAAATAGTGAATGCAAAAAAATAGTGTTAAATGTTTTTAACTATTTATCAAACTGTAATAATGATAAAAGTGTATCAACAATAGTGCGGGAAGTTTCTGCTATGACTGGAGTCTCTGAGCGAACGATATTCCGATATAGAAGTGAAAGTAAAAATGGTCCACTCGTAACTCCTATAAGAAAAAAAAGAACCGGTTATTTGAATAGTCGTGAGAATATGATGAAGCAACTCGGTCTAGAATAAGACAAGTAGTGCACGGTTTTTTTTATGGACAATATTCCTCCAACCCTTGACGTAGTACTAGAAAAAATTAAGCAAATGGAGCATCTTCCGAATTTTTCCAAGAGTACGTTGAGAAGACTATTGCACGACATGGGTTTTATATATGGCAAACAAGGTAGAAATTCAATATTAATAGAAAAACAAGAAATAGTCGCTTGGAGGCGTCACTATCTCCGGGAAATAAAGAAACTGAGGAACGAAGGAGCCAATATCATTTATATGGACGAATCATGGGTTAATACTGGAATAACCAATGGGCAAGTATGGCAAGATACAACAATAAAAAATAGCCGACAGGCTTTCGTAAATGGACTTACCACAGGTTTAAAAACTCCGACCGGAAAAGGACCAATATTTGTTTTAGTCCATGCAGGAAACAAAGACGGATTTGTTGAAGGTGCTGACATCACTTTTCTTGCCAAAAAAGGTGCTGAAGATTACCATGAAGAGATGGATGGAAATCTATTTGAAAAATGGTTTGAAGAGATGTTAATACCGAATCTCCCAAAAAATAAAAAGAATGTCATTATCTTGGACAATGCATCTTATCACTCTAGAAAATTAAATTTTCCCAAACAATATTGGGTGAAACGTCAAATTAAGGAGTGGCTCTATGAAAAGGACATTTATTTTGAAGAAGATTACTTAAAAAATGAACTTCTGGAAACTGCTAATGTATTTAAAAATATTTATGACAAATACAAAATTGATTGTATTGGTGAAAAATACAGGAATCACAGTGACGAACAATGCCGCGTAGATGTACATATCTTAAGACTTCCGCCTTATCACTGTGAACTGAACCCAATAGAAATGGTGTGGAGTGAAGTGAAACAGTACGTGTCCTCTAAGAATTCAAGTTTCAAACAAAACGACGTTAAAACATTGATTTATGAAGGTTATGATAAAGTACAGAACAATGGACATTGGAAAAATTACGTCAACCATGTTTTAAAATTGGAGAATAATTTTTGGACAGTAGACAACATTCAAGATGACATTAAACCTATTAGAATTTCATTAAACGATGACTCTGAAGATGAACTAGATTATGAAAATGAAGATGATTGAAAATTGTTTTTCGGGGGTATTCTTTTCTCAGTAAAGGTAATAAAATATTTAGTTGATCTGGTTGAAATGTAGCACACTTAAATAACTCATTAATCGACATAATTTCAAGTAGTTATATTAGACGTCATTATGCAAAAAATAAAGTTATGAACATTTAATAAATTAGTGCACAATTGAGTTGAGTGCACAGTTGTAAATTTTTATACATTAATGTTAACAAACATGAAAGTTATAGCGAAAAATACAATTTTAAGTTTCCACTTTAACACCCTGTATCTATCTTAATATCAACATTTTATTAAAGAAATTTGACTTAAATCGTAATATATATATATATATATATATATATATATATATATATATATATATATATATATATATATATATATATATATATATATTGGGCAAACATTTTCGCAAGTGGCGATTTCAACCAAATGCATCCAAAACAGAAATTAGTTGCTTTCACCTAAACAATAAACTTGCTGGAAAGGAAATCAACATACGGTTTGAAAATACACTTACCCACAAGAAAACACCGAAGTACCTGGGCATAACATCAGACAGAACGCTATCATTTAAAGACAACAGAACGTGCCAAAAATTGAGTACAATAAATAACATTAAACAAAAGCTCTGCGGTACCACCTGGGAAGCATAGGCTTTCACTCTCCGCTATACTGCCTTAGCCCTTGATTTTCTCGACCGCTGAATATTGTGCTCCAGGTTGGCTACACTGTCGACACGTAAAAATGTACGTACCATGGTAGCCCTGAAGACTTCCTGTTTACAACTTCAAAGTTAGTTGATTATATTAAAAACACTTGATGATTGTTTATAACTATTTAAAGTTTGTAATATACCTATATTACTAGTGTTTGTAATTTTGTTCTAAATCTGTTGTAATTGCCATACGATAAAAAAATAACTTTCAGTATGAACTTTAGGTAGATATTAGACTCTGTATTGACTATAGATAAATTCACATTCAGATGGCAGCGTTACAGAGATAGGCCTGTACTTTATATATGCCAGAAATAACTACATTGTTGTCAGTTTTTAATCGTACCTACAATGGTACGTTATGGGCCGGCTCCTATAAAAGAATTATAATTTCGGAAATATTTATTAATGTGAAACGGAAAAATACTACATTTTTTTAATTATATAATTTTTCTGTTGGTATTTTAAAAATAGAAAGTTATATTTCGGAAATCTGGTCTTTTCGGAATTATATCTTCTGTTCAAAATTGTTTACAATTCGTGGAAATGAAATAATTATTTATATAATCCGTTTTTGATCTTAATGTCCTTTTAATGACACACTTTCTCTACCTGCATTTACAGTTACAGACATTAAAAAATAATTTAGAATTAAAAAAATATACCTATTTATAAATTCAAAATTATTGTCTAATGCCAGCAATTATAAATTCAGGTAAATACTTGAGAGTCATTAAAAGAATTTTCAGTTGATATCAGACGTTTGTGTCGTGTCAGTGTCAAAATGGCCGCGAGTGTAATAAAACGGTAATTTGTTAAATAGTGAATGCAAAAAAATAGTGTTAAATGTTTTTAACTATTTATCAAACTGTAATAATGATAAAAGTGTATCAACAATAGTGCGGGAAGTTTCTGCTATGACTGGAGTCTCTGAGCGAACGATATTCCGATATAGAAGTGAAAGTAAAAATGGTCCACTCGTAACTCCTATAAGAAAAAAAAGAACCGGTTATTTGAATAGTCGTGAGAATATGATGAAGCAACTCGGTCTAGAATAAGACAAGTAGTGCACGGTTTTTTTTATGGACAATATTCCTCCAACCCTTGACGTAGTACTAGAAAAAATTAAGCAAATGGAGCATCTTCCGAATTTTTCCAAGAGTACGTTGAGAAGACTATTGCACGACATGGGTTTTATATATGGCAAACAAGGTAGAAATTCAATATTAATAGAAAAACAAGAAATAGTCGCTTGGAGGCGTCACTATCTCCGGGAAATAAAGAAACTGAGAAACGAAGGAGCCAATATCATTTATATGGACGAATCATGGGTTAATACTGGAATAACCAATGGGCAAGTATGGCAAGATACAACAATAAAAAATAGCCGACAGGCTTTCGTAAATGGACTTACCACAGGTTTAAAAACTCCGACCGGAAAAGGACCAATATTTGTTTTAGTCCATGCAGGAAACAAAGACGGATTTGTTGAAGGTGCTGACATCACTTTTCTTGCCAAAAAAGGTGCTGAAGATTACCATGAAGAGATGGATGGAAATCTATTTGAAAAATGGTTTGAAGAGATGTTAATACCGAATCTCCCAAAAAATAAAAAGAATGTCATTATCTTGGACAATGCATCTTATCACTCTAGAAAATTAAATTTTCCCAAACAATATTGGGTGAAACGTCAAATTAAGGAGTGGCTCTATGAAAAGGACATTTATTTTGAAGAAGATTACTTAAAAAATGAACTTCTGGAAACTGCTAATGTATTTAAAAATATTTATGACAAATACAAAATTGATTGTATTGGTGAAAAATACAGGAATCACAGTGACGAACAATGCCGCGTAGATGTACATATCTTAAGACTTCCGCCTTATCACTGTGAACTGAACCCAATAGAAATGGTGTGGAGTGAAGTGAAACAGTACGTGTCCTCTAAGAATTCAAGTTTCAAACAAAACGACGTTAAAACATTGATTTATGAAGGTTATGATAAAGTACAGAACAATGGACATTGGAAAAATTACGTCAACCATGTTTTAAAATTGGAGAATAATTTTTGGACAGTAGACAACATTCAAGATGACATTAAACCTATTAGAATTTCATTAAACGATGACTCTGAAGATGAACTAGATTATGAAAATGAAGATGATTGAAAATTGTTTTTCGGGGGTATTCTTTTCTCAGTAAAGGTAATAAAATATTTAGTTGATCTGGTTGAAATGTAGCACACTTAAATAACTCATTAATCGACATAATTTCAAGTAGTTATATTAGACGTCATTATGCAAAAAATAAAGTTATGAACATTTAATAAATTAGTGCACAATTGAGGCCCCTAGAACACAAGGGGTGTAAGTACCAAAAACAAAGTTTTGAAAAATCTTTGTTCAAAGTTCGATATAAATTTAAAAACCTAGGTAGCACTTTTTCAGTTTTCAGCATGTTTTCAATGACATGTAATTTTTGATGGTGTTATTGTTGTTAATGTAGAAAGTTTGAAGCCAAAAGTACGTGCCTGTTGTTAGATATCAGTTGCTAAGTGATAAGCAACTGCACTTACACCCTTGTGTTCTAGGGGCTTCAATTAGGGGTTTTTTGCAATTATCTTAGTCACTCGTTTATGTATTTTAATTTACAAACTAAAAAATTAAAAAACTTTTTAAGATCTGCAACATTTATTTGAAACATTTGTCCCTAAAATGCACGAGGAACAAAATAGGCAAAAAAATGATTTTTTCCAAATTTCATCTTTCTTTAAAAAATAAACAAAGCAAAATTTGCTGCAATTCTTCAAGGAATTATCATCAGTTATCCCTTATCTACCGTTTAGAACATTAAAAAACGTGTAGAATATTTTTCATATTTTTTTCCCTATTAACTGCGGTATTATGTATAAAAGCATTTTTGGAATTATTACCATTTATTTCATTCACGAATTTTCTATTAACAACTTTAGCTTACCTAAACATATCTTAGTTTACCGTGAGTTTGGCCCTGCTTATTTTACAAAAGTAGCAAAATCTACAATGGCAGTAGAATTGGCAACGCTGTTATCCTATATCCGCACACTGCCATCTGAACGTGACTTTATCTATAGAAAGTTTTGATTTGATTCGTATGTATATCATCGATGACGCGTAGGTAATCTTTCATTTTTCCGACTGTATGTTCTTTTGTTCTATTTCTTGAAGCAATATTACATAATCGTAGTCTTCTTACCACATCTCAAAGGCTTACAAGGCTTTGAGTATCTCCTCAGTCAGGGTCCACGCTTCCACTACATACAGTAGCACTGGAAAAACATAGCAACATCGCATTTGGACGCAAATGTCAATACTACAATCCTAGTACGTCTTGTACTATTTCTTTTATTTACCTATGAGCCACTTTTATATGTACAGTTAATTTTATTTGGTTTAAATAAAATATTATCATTATAAATACTATTTTTGTTTTTTGTTTTAACTTATATTACTTTAAAATGTTCAATATAATATATATGTATAATATATATATATATATATATATATATATATATATATATATATATATATAAATTTCTTAAATAAAAATATTTATCATATCAATCTGCCTGCTGCGCTTTAATATTAAATTGGCATCTTATTTAATTATACGATCATATTCAATATATAGTAAATGTGCACCTCACACTTTCACATAGATAATCCTTAGCAAGGTTTTGTTTATATCACAGTCCTAGGCAACAAATTCCTCTTCTTACAATAAAACAGCGAAACCGACCGAGTCGGTCTTCTTAGATTCATGATGTTATAACTCATGCTTAGTGTCAGCCATAGCTTCCTACCGGAAATGTTTCACACAGACTTCCTTCTAAGGGCTTTTATTTTTTTCTTGTTTATTTTGTCATGCTGCCACACCGACGCCGGCCAAAGGTAGGGGCTAAAAATATAGCGGGGTCTGTCGCTCAAAAGAAATGCTCCGTAAAAAACTTACAATCCTAAACTTATGTTGCAAGTATAAATAAGTAAAGATGGAACAACTTGTAAGTGTATATGCAGTTTTTTACTTCTTATAGATATGTAAATAAGTTTGGAATATTGAAATATATCATCTTGTTGATATAAAATCATCTGAATAGTTAAACATAATTTTGTTTTAATTCTCAACAATACTAAATAAATCTCTAAAAAAAATAAACAATATGCAAAAAATATATAACATTTAAACAAAGGTGCAGTATAAAAGTGTTACTTCTTCTGGACTAAAAAGTGTAAATGTTATTTTCCTATTTCATCTATAACAAATTAAGGGAAATATTGGTTATATTCTCTTTGGCCTTTACTTTTTTTGTTGGATTACACAAATGTCTGTTTCTATTTATCAGTTTTTCTATTATCTCTTGGTCTTTGCTGTTGAAGGAAGTAATGTTCTATGTTGTTAATCTGATTTGTGGGCTTATTTTTCCTTCTCGTTTTCCTTTTCTTTGCGTGGTTCGTCATCTTAAGTTCCGTCTGGTCCCGATGCTTTATATCGTTTCTTTGAGCCTTGCTTCCTTTTACAATCGGTAGTACACTAACCTAGCACATCAACCCTCCTTTTTTATCTGGGTTTAGAACCAGCTGTGGGCATGAACGCGACTTCTGAGCTACTCGATTCACCCTGTCATCGCGCTCATAACCCATAGGCATACGGAGGAGAAAGTATAACCCTAAAGATGAAAAAACTTATACAAAAACTAATATTGCACTGCAAGATACCAGACGCATGGATAAACAGCATAATGATACCAATGTTCAAGAAAGGAGATAAAGAAGACCCAACAATTATAGAGGTATAAGTCTACTGAACACCGCATTTAAGCTTACCACAAAAGTCCTAACCAATAAAATCAATAAACTAACAACTTTATCAGATGAACAACAAGGATTCAGATCCGAAAGATCCTGCGTAGACGCCGTATTTGTACTAAGACAAATCACAGAAAGGGCCATCGAGTACAATAATCAGCATATCTATATTTTGCAGTCCTGACTATACGATTTCGATCGCATCCAAGTCAAAGACGTCTTACACCTACTGTATAAAAGAAACGTACTAATCAATATTATACAAACTATTGAAAACATCTACCTCCATAATCTAATACAGGCAAAGATAAATGAAAAACTAACACAGTGTATACCAGTACAAAGCGGCGTCAGAGAGTGTGCCTCGTTAATCAGTTAAATATGACCAAAATGATACAAAAACGATTCAAATTTTCATTTAAGAACGCTCTAAAATCAATATCGACAACAGTTTTAAAACCAATATAGTCGTAAATATGTAAATATATTATTTGTACGTATTCCAAACTTTTGGACATGTGTGTATATTGGAGATGAAAATAAGCACATCTATATTTTCTTCGGACTTGCTTCACAATAAACAGCAACAAACAGTGCTCGATATTTAAATTATTAAATGTGGTTGTAAAAACAAAATATTATATTTTTTATTTAGTACTTGAAGAAAGATACAGTCGTGATTTATAAGCTGAGGTAAAACAGTGTTGAAAAATTATGTTTTTCATTTTCAAAAAAAGCATTTTTTTTCTATTAAAGGTAAAAAACAAAAGGTAAAAGACAAAAAAATAGCGGGTAGACACTTTTCTACGATCCTGGTAGAAAATAGGTCTACTTCAGGGAAGCGACCCTGCCCACGCGAGCCATGCTTTGCTCTCAATTCCTTACTGAGAGAAATAATGTACCATTTCTTTATCCTTCCAAAATCTAATTTCCTACTTCCTATCCCTCCCTTGTGAAGGGCAGCAGCGATCATCAGTACCAGTTCAAGGCGTAGAGGAAATGATCCTGGGCCGGTTTGAAACTGGATTACCACAAGCATGACTGGAACAGTTTAAATGGTTGTGGTACTGCGATGGGGAAGGCAACTAGAAAACCACCCCATTATATTATCCACAAATCTAAACGTCAGACGAGAAAAAGAAAATGGCCCTCAGTCCGGGGCACCCCTTAAATGGGGAAAGGGTGCGAAGAATCCCCCCGTCAACTACCCAAGAAAGTTGACAGAGAATACAAATATACGACCGAACAGTACGCATTGCCACCTGGAACGTACGCAGCTTATTTATGTCCGGGAAACTGGCAAACACTAAAGCCGAGATGATAAGACTGAAAATAGACATCTTGAGGATGAGTGAAGTGAGATGACCTGGTTCGGGAGTACAAAAAACATAACATGGATACATATATTATTCAGGTACAACAGACCCAGAACATCGATCTGGAACTGCTATATTAGTGTCGAACAAAATTGCTGAATCAGTCACAGACTTCATTCCCTTAAATGATAGAGTAGCAATGTTGAAATTACAAACAACTCACAGAAAACTAAATATTTTTTAGGTCTACGCTCCAACAAGTGACAAGTCAGACGAAGAAATCGAAAAAATTTATAACAACATAAATGAAATAATGCGACTGACAAAAAGAGGTGAGATAACGATGATCATAAGTGACTTTAACGCTAAAGTTGGACGTGGTGATAAAGGAGATCACATAGGAGCATACGGTCTAGGTATCAGAAATAATACAGGAGATAGACTTCATTTTGCTCAATAACACATTTAAAAAGTACATACAATCTACGAAAACATACTCTGAAGCTGAAATACATAGCGATCACAATCCAGTTATAATGGATTTTAGATTAAAAAGATTTCTCAAAGTCAAAAAGAAAACAGTGACAAGAAAAATAGAGATCTCGCAACTGAAAAACCCTAAACAGAAAAAAGAAATAAGTATCAAGCTTGAGGAAAAAATAAAAACGATCGAAAACTTGGTACAGACAGACATTGAAGTGACATGAACTGCTCTAAAAACAAAAATAACAAAAATACAAGAAGAAGATATCGGGTATATAAAACACAACAAAAAACAAGAATGAATAACGCAAGAGATCATGGACCTTATGGACGTAAGACGAAAACATAAAACAAGCCCAATAGAATACAAGCGAATCAATAAAATCATTAGAAAAAAGTGCAGAGAGGCGAAAGAAAACTGGATGTCAACAAAATGCCTAGAAATCGAACAACTTCAAGAAAAATACGACACTTTTAATGTTCACAAAAAAATAAAAGAAATGAGTGGTACACACAAAAAGAGACAAGGAACAATATTAAAAAATGAAAATAACGAAATAATTATGGGTACAAAAGACAAACTAAAGAGATGAAAAGTATACATACAAACTCTTTTTGATGACGATAGACCTTGTTCTCCGCCATCCACAGATAATCGAATAAATGAAAAAGGCCCAGAAATAAACAAAGAAGAAGTAAATCACGCAGTAAAATCTCAGAAAGATGGAAAAGCCACCGGTCCAGACAATATCAATGTCGAAATACTAAAACTAATTGCAGATAACGAAAGTAAAAGCCTAGACTTAATAACAGCGCTATTCAATAAGATATATGACACAGGTAAAATACCAACAGACTTGCTAAAATCAAGATTCGTAGCCTTACAAAAAGATCGAATTCCTTACAATGCGACGAATATCGAATATTAAGCTTGATGTCTCATGTCCTTAAGACTTTTCTCAGAATTATACATACACGAATTTACAAGAAGTACGAGTTTCAGATGAGTGACACTCAATTCGGATTTCGAAACGGATTGGGAACACAAGAGGCTCTGTTTGTTTTAAATGTGTTAACGCAACGATGCAAAGACATTAATGAAAATGTATATGCATGTTTATTGACTATCGAAAAGCATTTGACTGTGTTAACCATCAAAAGATGATCAAAATTCTGAGAACAACTGGAAGTGACGAACAAGACTTGCGAACTACCTCAGAACTATACTGGAAACAAACGGCAACAATTGAAATAGAACATACAACATACGAAGATATACAAATCCGACGAGGAGTGTGACAGGGTTGCGTCTTATCACCTCTTCTGTTTAATTTATATTCGGAGTCTATATTTAGAAAAGCATTAGATCAGGTCCAAGGCGGAGTTAAGGTTATTGGAATCAGCATAAACAACATCAGTTATGCTGATGATACTGTCTTAATAGCAAGCAACGCACAAGAACTACAAAATGTAATAAATGCGGTAGTTCACCACAGCCAAATTTTTGGCTTACATCTAAACGTTTCCAAAACGAAAACTTTAGTATTTTCAAAGATACCAATAAATGTACATGTGTATGCTAAGGGTCAAATGATAGAACAGGTAAATTCCATAAAATATTTGGGAGCAAATATCAATAGTCAGTGTAATCCAAAAAAAAGAAATACTATCAAGAATCGAACAAGCAAGGAAACATTCATGAGCATGAAACCATTTTTTACAAGATCAGACCTTAGTCTGCAGCTTAGAATCCTAATGATTAGATGTTACGTTTTTTCTGTCTTACTGCATGGCTGTGAAAATTGGACAATGGACTCTGAAGTAGAAGAAAGAATAGATGCCTTTGAGATGTATATTTACAGACGAATATTGAGAATTTCATGGGTACAAAGAGTTACTAATGTTGAGGTATTTCGTCTAATGTGTTAACAAAAAGAATTACTAAGAATATTCAAAGAGAGGAAAATGCAATACTTGGTTCATGTGTTGAGAGGCGAAAAATATGAATTTCTTCAAGTTATACTGTAAGGAAAAGTACAGAGCAAAAAATCAGTAGAAATGCGCTAGAACTCATGGCTGAAAGACCTAAGGAGATAGTTCGACCACTCATCTGCAGAAATCTTTCGCACAGCAGTTTCCAAAACAACAATTGCCATTTGGATCGCCAACCTTCGAAAGGAGACGGCGCCATAAGAAGAAGAAAAGACTTCTTTTTCTTCTAGTTCCATGACCGTTATCGATCGTTGGATATCATGTTGGCTACTATATTCGCTATCGTGACTGTATTGACAGCAGCTCTAAATAACGATTTAGTTGATTTTCCATACAATTGCCTTAGATTTTTTAGCCATGATATTCTTCGTCTACCAGGACCACGATTACCTTGGATCTTTCCCTGAATGATCAGATGTAAAAGATCCTATTTTTCAAGGTGTCTCATAATGTGACCGAAGTATTCCAGCTTGCGTTTCTTTATCATATTAACCAGTTTTGTTGTTTTGCTCAGCCGTCTAAGGACCTCCTCATTTCTAACTCTGTCGACCCAGCTTATTTTCAGTAGTCGTCTGTATACTCACATCTCAAAGGCTGTTAAGCGTTTAAGCATAGCCTCAGTTAGAGTCCACGCTTCCACTCCATACAGCAGGACAGGAAAGATGTAGCAAGATATCATACAAACTCTAAGGTCAATGCCAAGATCGTGACTGCAAAGTACGTTTCTCATTTTTACAAAGGCAGCTCGGGCTTGTTCTATTTAGCTTTTAATTTCTGCGGTTGGATCCCAGCTCTCATTGATATTACTGCCGAGTCATCTCCGACTTTTATACCGTATATAATTTTGTTTGCTAACTATCATATATTTAGTTTTTTTAACGTTGAGTTTTAATCCATACTGATCACAAGTCTGTTTTATTTTATTTATTAGATTTTAAAGGTCTTCTCCGCAATTGGCAAGGACTAAGGTATCGTCGGCATATCTAATATTGTTGACGGTTACTCCATTCACAATAATACCTTCGGTTGTCTCCATTAAGTCTTCCTTAAATATTTCCTCCGAATATAAGTTAAAAAGTAAAGGCGACAATATACAGCCTTGTCTCACTCCTATTTTTATATTTATTTCATCCGACAGTTCTTGTTCAACCTTTATTCTTGCCACTTGATGCCAGTATAGATTTGTAATTATTTGTAGGTCTTTATCGTCCAATCCAGCTGTTTCCAATATTTCTAGCATTTTGTTATGTCGGACTTTGTCAAAAGCTTTTTCAAAATCGATTGCACAAATGTACACATTTTGATTTATATCTGCATCTCTATACTAGCACCTGTATACTAAACAAGGCTTCTCTTGCACCCAAGCCACTCCTAAACCCAAATTGAGTATTGCTAATTCTGTCCTCTAACAGCGTGTAAATTCTGCTGTGTATTACTCGCAGGAAGATCTTCAAAACGTGACTCATCAGACTTATTGTCCGATAATCACAGCATGTCTGTGGATGATGTTTCTTAGGTATTGTGACAAATGTCGACTTTAACCAATCAAAATCCACAAGGAAAACAATTCCTGTAGCTGGCTGTATACCACGTATCACAAAAAAAGACGTTAGTCTTCGTAAGTGGGTATATTTATTTAAAATCCCTTAAAAGGGCTACATAAAAAAAACAAACGTTTTCGGACTAAACAGTCCATCATCAGGTTTAAAATCGCTAGGTTAAAATGCCTGAGCCACCAAAAATACATGAGCTGGAAACTGAGTTTCCAGCTGTTCTCCGTGCGTAGAGGTTTTCTCCCCGGCTCTGGAACTCAATTTTTTTTTGCAATGTATGTTACCTGAAGTCATATTTAATTTAATAATGAACATCACAGTTTTTTAACAACAAGATGTATAATCTTTTACAACTATATGTAATTTAAAAGGGTTTTACCCATGTATTTTTGGTGGCTCAGGCATTTTAACCTAGCGATTTTAAACTGATGATGGACTGTTTAGTCCGAAAACGTTTGTTTTTTTTATGTAGCCCTTTTAAGGGATTTTAAATAAATATACCCACTTACGAAGACTAACCTCTTTTTTTATCCAATCAGTTGGTAATATCCCAGTGTCATAAATTCTGTTAAAGAGATTACACATAGCTTTAATTCCATTTTCTCCCAAAAACTTTAGTATTTCAGCACTTACTTCATCGGGGCCAAGTGCTTTTCCATTTTTTGCCGTTTGTATTGAACGTCTTACCTCACTTTCTGTTATAGATGGACCTGATATAGCAATCGGTGTATAGTGTTCTACTCTCTCATCTTGAAATAATTCAGAAATGTAGTTTTCCCATTCTTTTAACTTTTCATTGATGTCGAATGTTCTGTGTCCGTTTCTGTCTTCTAAACTTTGGGATACTTGTTTCCGTTTGTTTCCAGCGACCTCTTTTAATTTCTTGTGCAGAAGAAATGTTTCGTGTTTTTTTTTCATATTGTTCAATTTCATTACATTCTTTACTATGAAATTGTGTTTTCGCGTGTCTTATCTTCTGCCTGAATATTGCGTGGATTCTCTTGTATTCGTTTTTATCTTTATTTATGACTTAGAAGAAAAGACAAAAAGTTAAAATAGCAATAAAAGTAATACTTACTGTTCGTAGTCGCGTTAAATTAATATAAATACTAACAGAAAAGAAATTAAATTGGTATACTAGGAGTAACCTTGCATTGCGAGCTGCCCTAAATTTTATTATTCTAACTTTTAAGAGGGTCAATAGTAGAGTTAGTTTAAAATGACGACCAAATTCCGCCGTTGCGTTAGCCACCATCTTGATTGTAAAAAGAACCGTTTTTTCGCAATATCTCCGCAATTTTCAACTTTTCGCCAAAAATGGTGGCAATTGAAATTCTTGCAAATGCGATTTTCTACAATATCTATCATACAAACTTTTTTGTGCGGTCGATATTTTCCGAGTTAATGGGGAAAATAGTCGGACGAGGAAAAGCATAGTTAGTGAATTGTCTCGTTTATTACACGTCATGAGTCTACACGAACAAAAATGAAGTGGTTTATATGATACACAATATTGATTTCTTATATGTATTTGCTAAAATTAATATTTGAGGTCGTACGTATTCAGAAAGGCTCGAGCATAAGATCTTGCGGGGATTGAACATATAGGAATTGGTACTGTTCAATATCTTGGTCATTTTAAACTTTTTGACAAAATCCACAAGGAAAACAATTCCTGTAGCTGGCTGTATACCACGTATTACAAAAAAAAGTTTAATCTTCGTAAATGGGTATATTTATTTATTTATTTATTTTTACAAAATCATAGCTACTTAAATTGTAATTGGCGATTTCTTACAATTTTCTCTGGGAAAATAGTAAAAGGGAAAGGGAAATTATCTCGGTCATTGTATACGACATATATGTACATTGGAAAGATGTAGAAAAGCTTGTTTATTTGTTTGCTAAAATCAATATTTAAGATCGTAAGCATGCGGTTAAGGCGCGAGCGTAAGATCTTGCTAAGATTGATTTTATAGAAATTGTTGTTATACAATATCTCGGCTATTTTCAACTTTTCGATAATTATTACTTTGTTAGCTAAAAATAAAAATTCAAAATAATTAATAAACATTTTGTTAATTATATCATGAAATATTGAATTATTGTTACACTGTGACCGATGGAAAAAATTTCTGGATCAGGGTTAAACATACAACGAAAACAATAAATATTAGGGAAAAAAGAATGGAGGCTAAACCAAACTGGTAATTGGATATATTTTCAAATGACTGCATACCAAGAAATATAAGATATATAAAACCAAACTAGTGAATATTTTAGTTGCTAAATGGTTATGTCTTCTTGTTTAGTCATATTTACCACTATCATGAAAGCCTTTGGAAGATTTTATAGTAATGAATTGACATAATATTTATCCTCTTTGTTTAATTAAATTTATGTAATTAAGTTGAATTTCAATGCCAATGTAATGAAATATTGGAAAATATTTTACCAACTATGGGCACTTATTATCCCGAAAAAAACTTAGTTAACCTTTATAGCTGCAAGTACGTTGAAGTTGAAGAACGCAGAATAAGAATCAAAATTTTTGGAATTAAGAACACTTTTGGGCCTTTCCAGTACCGATAGGTATCTTCAGCTATTCATGCTGCTTTTAGACGAGAAAAGAATAAGCATATAACGAAAATCTACAAAAAGATTTAAAAATATGCCAATATAAATAATACAAAAGACCTATTCAATAAAGTCAAACTACTCACAAGTAAATTTAAGAAAAAATATTGGCTACACTTCATCTAATTTATATAACGATGCACGTCATCGGCGTCATAGCCTGTGACGTCATATGATACCAACACGAAATATTTAGGGTTTAGGTGTGTTCTTTTTAGAATCACTTTAACGAGTACACTGTCATTACAGCCACTAGACATATTTTATTATATACGCGTTGAAATAATATTTAAAAATTTCTATTAATGTTAACTTAAAGAAATACACAATAATATGTTTCATTTAATTTGTATAAATCCATTATAAAGAGTTTTTATCAAGAACATTTGTTCGGAACACACTGTAACTGTAATCGAACGAAGGTAAAATTTTGGCATAAATTGGTAACACTTATTTGACAGTTGCGGTGTTGACACTTTATGTACTTTATTATTTTAACTTTTAAAGTGAATACCTCTTGTTTTATATTTTTACCTATTTAATAAAATCTGTTCTTTTTAGAACAAAATTAGTGTGTTTTATTTCAAAAATATCACGTAACAATTTAAATAGTCGTTGTAAAGAGATGGTAATACTTTTGCAATAATTATGTGACCTATTTGATTTAAAATGGAGTCAGGATTTTTTATGCTTTGACAACTATGTCAACTTCGATCTCTGACGTAGATAATGACGTAAGTCGTTATCTAAATTAGATGAAGTATATATCTAAGATGACCAATGGATTTGGATGCTGCTATATGTGTAGAAAGCATATTGTAAGTCTTTATACGTCGATACTGATCAGGTGCCCGCGGCACCTGAATACATACCTAAATCTTAAGCCTTAATTTGCCACTATTATTTAACAAGTACACATCATACTTCTCTAGCAGACACCAAAAACACAGTATTTAAATACAAACCTGACATACTTTTTTACAAGTTTGGATTTCTCCAAAAAGACTTAAAGCAAAGCACCAGGCTAGGATTTTATTACCGCTGATGTCTTGAAACATAATTCAGTTTTTGGAGTGGGATTATTACATCGTTTATGTAATGAAATCCGACACACCGGCGTCGGGCTTGAAGAATAAAGAAAGACCATAGTCATACCTCTACATAAAAAAGTTTGTTGAAGCGGTTGTACACGGAGAAAAAAGAAAAGTATAGACACCTTAGAAGAGAGGAAAAAGGTATCCATCGACGTAAGAAGGTAGTACGAACAGAACACTCTCAATGAGATACAAAGTTTATTCGATAAAAATGAAACAAGGAAATTCTGCAAATTATTAAATCATTCCCGTCGAGAATTTAAACCACAATTCAAAAATTGTAAAGACATTTACCGTGAAATTCTATATGATAAAAACTCAGTTTTTAATAGACGGCACAATATTTCAACGAACATCTAAATATAAATATAAAGATATTGAAGCAGGTTACCACATACACAATCAACAAAATCTACAACGTCAACTACACAGTGAAGACCCAAGAGAAGAAATAATATCAAATTCCACTCTAAAACCTACAGACCATAAAGTCTCAGAAATCGATAAAATCTGTTCGGAAATGTATAAAAAAGGTGGTGATATGAAAAGGTGGTAAACTAATAGTGCTGATATGGCAGAACGAATTGGTATCAGAAGAGTGGCTAAAGGGAATAATATGTCCGTTGCATAAAACTGGATGTTCAACTGGAGTATAACAATTATAGTGGAATTATACTGTTAGCATCTGCATATAAAATCTTCGGCAACGTATTGTTTGAACGATTTAAACATTTTACAAAGGATATTTTTGGTCACTACCAATGCGGATTTACTACTGGAAAGTAAACTACACATAAAATGGCACATAGAAATATTATAGAAAAGTCACTAGAATATAACATACATACACATCATCCCTTCTTTGATTTAAAAGCATTCAATAACCTTGTAAAAAGAACTGCATTATATATAATACAATTATAGACTTTGAACCGAAAGAGAAAACTCTACGTTCTTTGACATTAATAATAGTCTAAGATAGGGGGACGCTGACGTGTCTTTATAATTGCCTTAAAAATGGAATCAGACAATAACATATATAATAACAACATAAGTTATAGTGGGCAGAATTATGAGAGACATGGTGCAGTGCTTTTCATGGCTTACTGACGCGGCAAGTGAATTAGGACTTGGTAAATAAGGATAAAATCAAATATATGGTGGTTTCTAAAAATCCCCGAAATCCCCCCGTTTTCCAAAAACCCCCAACAGAGAATTAAAATTAACAACCATACCTTTGAGCAAGTCAAAGAATTTTGAATATAATGTTGAATATAATATATATACCAAATACTCAATATATACCAAACCTTAATGAGACCGGTTTTGGTATATGGGGCTGAAACGTGCACCTTATCTCAATATGATGAAAGACTTCTTGGTATTTTTGAGAGTATCATTCTTAGCAAGATTTTTGGATCCGTAAATGAAAATAAAGAACTATATCAGTTATACACCGATCCAGATGTTGTGAAATTCGTTAATGTGCAGAGACTGAGATAGGCGTGACACACTGCTAGATTGTCAGATCACGAATGTGCCATACTCCCACGAACTCTAAAGTTGGAGAATACAATATTAACTTAACCGTAATAGTCAAATGTGGCCTGGGAGTGATGAATGAAAACGGAGAGTGTTTTACAAATTTGTGTTCCAATTATAACTTGGTTATTAGTGGAACCATCTGCCCACATAAAAATATTCACAAGGTTACAATATGGACTGCACCATGTCATATAAGAGAAAGTTAAATAGACCACATCGCCATATTAAAAAGATGGAAATCATCTCTTTTTGATGTATGCAATAAAAGACGAGTAGACATAACAAGTGCCCATCATCTCGTAATCCGTATCATTTAAATCAAGATGGCGAAAAACAAAATTACGCGAAATACTAACAGACCAACATTCAATCTAGACAAATTAAAAACGGCTCTAGAACGACACATGTGTAAAAAGGAACTCCAACTTAATACAAAAGAAGGTGAAGTAAATAGCTGCGAAGATTTGGCAGCTGTTTTGACAGAAGTAGCTAAAAATAAACTGGGTAAAAAAGAGAAACAGAAAAGAATGGATGTCAGAAGAAACTTGGAATCTTACCATCATACTCACAAGATAAATAAACAAGATTGAATTTCAAGCTGCCCAAGCGGGCTTTAGACCAGAATCCTCCTGGATAGACCACATTAATACTGTGAGGATAATAGTGAAACAATCGGTTGAATAGAACACACCCCTATACATGTTTTTTTGTAGACTTCGAACGTGACTTTGACAGTTTATCTCAAGTAGCTTTATGGAAAATTTTAGAGCTAAGAAAAAACCCGCATCAAATAATTCCCATCATAAAGTCATTATACTCTGAAGCGAATTGCAGCGTGACACACAATGGAATTAACAACTACATAATTTGACATACCTGCTGGACGCGTGTTTCTCCCTTTTTTTTAACATGGTAGTAGACTATGTTCTCTCCAAACTAGACTCCGATATAAGAGGGATACAATGGACGTTAACCACACGCCTAAGCGATCTAGAATACGCCGACAATGTTTGCCTGTTGGACAAAGGTACAAGAAGAAAAAGAGGTCGCCCAGTATATACTTGGAGTATATACTGAATGTATATATATATATATATATATATATATATATATATATATATATAATATAAAATTAATGTTTCTTGGGTTTAGGTTCAATAAAGATATGTTACATGTGGAACTAGATTTTATTTTCCATTGCAATCAATCAACGTTTCGGCAGGAAACCCTTGCCTTTGTCAAGATTCTAAAATGTGTATATATATAAGGACAAACAGATATTGTAAAATATTTATATATATATATATATATATATATATATATATATATATATATATCTATATATATATATATATATATATATATATATATATATATATCTATATATGTATATATATATATATATATATATATATCTATATATATATATATATATATATTATATATATATATATATATATATGTATATATATATATTTATATATATATATATATATATATATATATATATTATATATATATATATATATATATATATATATGACTTACCAAAACGTAAAACGTGACACAGACATTAACGAACTGACATATAAAAGTTGATATCTGATATCTCATTGTTTACTGTCATTAGTGTATAATTATTTTTATATGGGCATATCGTTGATGTTTTTGAAAAAGGTAAAGTGGAGATATGTTTTGACTTTAAGAGCCTTTTATGATGTTATATTATTGTTTAAATCAGATCGAAATATATTTTATTTAGGTTTTGTGTATCTTTTTTGTCATTTATTGCGTTGGTGTTTCTTTTTATTTTTATTAATTCGTATATCTCCCTCTTCTTTTTGTTTTTTTCTGTTTTTAAAATTTTGATGTTTTCAAAGTCAAATTTATGCTTCTTCCCGCTTTCATGTTTTGTGGGCGCAGTGACGTTGTTCTTGTCGTATTTGTGAGAACGAATTCTGGATTGAAGCAGTTGACTGGTTTGACCGATATAGACACCTTCACAGTTTGTACATGGTATCTCGTAAACAACATGTGATTTTTTAAGTTTTGGAGTTTGTGTTTTTAGTTTTGTAAAGTATTTATTTAAGAGTTTGTTGCCTTTGTGGGCCACTGTTATATTATGTTTGGCTAAAAGATTTGTTAGTTGTTCGGATAAACCTTTTATATATGGAAGAGTTGTATAAGTGGTTTTGATACTGTTGGGTTTGTTGTTAGTTGTATTGTTATAAAATTTATTGAATCTTGATTTGAAAATAGTTTCGATTAGATGTTCGGGATATGCATTCTTTACATTTTTTGCTTTTTTTATTGCAGTTGGTCTGTATTCTGGATCTGTTAGTTTTATAGATTATATATATATATATATATATATATATATATATATATATATATATATATATATAATGAAAACAGAAATACAATAAATTAACTTAGAAATATATACAACCAGATATGCAGTGTTGATTAGTAGATTTATTTAGATAGTAATTGAAGACATAATTTATAAGTTATATATTAGATAATATTATTAAAAAATAATTATATGAGGGTATTTTTAAGAATTTAGCATAAGAATTAAGTTTAAGAAGTTTTTTGTTTATTTTATTTAATATTTAATATGTTTAATTCAGCCATGTGCTATGCAACCAAACATACACTGTAGTGTCAAAGTCAAATTTATTTATTTTTGAAATGTTAATTTAGAATATAATTGTGGATGTAAAATTGTAAAAATATAGTTCAGATAAATGTTTAAGTTACATATAATAGTGTAGTTCTGATCTGGAGAGCCTAAAGTCAAGTAAATTATAGATAGAAAACTCTAGAAATGTCAATGGGACTGTATACATAATACATCATAGACAAAAAACGATTCCATTTTATTCCAGAATTTTCAAATAGAAAAAATAGAATGATTCGAAAATGATTTATTGCTGGAATGTTCTGGAAACAATGAAAAACATATAAAAAGCCATGTAATTTAAAGTCAGTCAGTCAGTTATGAGTTTGAGTTAGCAGTTATAAGTTAGAGTTTAGTCAGTCAGTTATGAGTTCAGTTCAGTTAAATTCAGTTAAATTCAGTTACCAGTTCAGTTATCAGTTGGTAAAGTTATAATTCAAGAATTTAGTTACAAGAAGATTATTAATTGAGTTAAGTAAGTTAGTTAGAAGATATTAAATCAGATACAAGATTATTATTGAGGAGTTAGTTATAACAATTTAAGGATTATTAAGTCAGTTATTTATGAGGTTATGAAGAGATTATTAAATGCTAGAAGAAGGCATTGATTAGGTTAAATGAATTATTAAGTTAAATTCAGTTGAAAATTATTTATTACTACAGTAATATAGTGACAGTTTTGAAGTTAATTCATTGAAATAAGCATTCAATAATACAACCACAAGATCCAGTATATTTCAAAGTACATTAAGTATATGGAAATTACAAGGAGTTAAATATATATTTATATGGTGAGTGGAGATAATTAAGAAGGAAGATATTAACATAGTTGGATAACCAAGGCTTAGTAAGAAGATATCGAGTGGTGATAATAACTTTAATTTTGGAAAAACTTTAGGCGTTCAGTGAAAGAAGGTACAAAATTTTGTTAATAATTTAATAATTGCAAGAATTTCAAATTTTAGATAGATTGTTTTAAATTGATATTGCTTATATTAGATAGATAGGTTTGTTTCATAATATTTATAATAAAGATAATTTAAAAAAGTACTTACAAACTAATTCTTTGAGAACCGCGATAAAAACCCTATACTTACATATATCATTCAAATTTACTCATTGCTCATACAACAACAACACATCATAACAATATATATATATATTATATATATATTATATATATATATATATATATATATATATATATATATATATATTAACATTTTTAGAACCAGAGGGCACAAGAAGTAGAAAACTGCCATGAGGGAGATACATTGATGATATGGAAGAAGACCTACAGATTCTAAGGGTCAGAAGATATAGAGAAAGTGCCAGGAATTGACAGGAGTGGCGACTTTTTGTGAGCAGGTCAAGATCCACAACGGATTGTCGAGCCACTCATGATGATGATGATGATATAAAAAAGGTCCAACAAATAACTGTAATAAATATAGACTTCTAGCTCTAATATCACACGCAAGTAAGGTGATCCTCTATATCCTGCAACGTTGTCGAGAAAACTTAATAAATTTGCAAAGAGGCTAGATTTGTGAAGGGCAGAGATACTAGCGAACAAATCCTTAATGTAGAAAACATCATAGAAAAAGCCAGAAAATATCAGATGTCAATATTTTTATGTTTTGTTGAATATACAAAGGCATTTGATAATGTTAAATAAGACAGACTATGGAATATACAGACGATATCGGGTGTAACCAAACACTTGACTTACCTTATTTTTAAACTGTATTAAGATAACCTGGTACATATTCGAATAAAGAATGCTTATCTGATGAATGCACTTTGAAACAGAGAGTACGCCAAGGATGCATTTTATCTCCCGTATATTATTTAACATATGTACAGAGTTCATAACGCGCAAAGTTTTGAATAATTGACAGAGAGGAGTAAACCTAGGCGATGTCAAGTTATCTAACTTGCGTTTCGCAGACCACACTAAACTTCTAGCCTCTAATCCGAAAGAAACCACTAATTTATTAAAAAAGATTGAAGAAAAAAGTTTGGACTCATTGTTAACTACGACAAAACCATAATCATGGCTATTAATCGCTAAAGACTTTTCTAAATCCTAAGCTATTACAAAGTGCGAATTTGTCTGCTCTATGATATATCTTGGAGCTCTAGTTAACAACACAGGCACCTGTGAACACAAAATTTTAAAACGTATTCAACTAGCAACAGCAGCAGTGACTGCACAAAGACAAAAAAAAGATACTCGTTTTAACTCTGGTCTTTTCCTTATTTTACTATGCATCTGAGACATAAGCAGTCAAAGAATCAGATAAACGACCGACGCATAGACGCTTTTGAAATCTGAACATGGAAATTACTGCTTTAAATTCCATGGACGGCTTGCCGCACCAATGTTCCAGTTCTAGATTAAATCAAACCTAATCAACGTCTCTTTAGTACAGATTAGTGTCGAATTTTAAAGTTTAATAGTCATATCCATCGAAGCTATGCCACAATTTAGCAGTTGATCTAAAGAAGGTCTTAGAGTCAACATCAACGCGGCATATCTCCAAAGCGATAGGCATCATCATCATTCAGCCCATACTCGTTCACTGCTGAACATGGGCCTCCCGTATTTCACCCCACAAATTTCTGTCCTGAGCCGCCTGCATCCAATTTTGATGTGTCCGTTTTAGGTCATCCGTCCATCTTGTTGGTGGTCGTCCTCTATTCCTAAAGGCATCTTGTCTGGGTCTCCACTCAAGAATGCGTTTTGTCCATCTGCCGTCCTTCGTTCTCGCCCTGCCCAGTTCCATTTTAAGGTTGATATTCTTTTGATTGCGTCGGTTACTCCCGATCTACGGCGCAATTCTGTGTTGGGTATTCGGTCTCTCAGGGTTAATCCCAACATGGACCGTTCCATTGCCCTCTGTGTTGTTCGAATTTTGTTTGCGGACGTCTTAGTAAGTGTTAGCGTTTCCGCATCATAGGTTAGAACCGGCAGCACACATTGATCGAAGACTTTTCTCTTCAAGCAGATGGGAAGAGCTGATTGGAGAACATCTCTTAGCTTTCCATAAGCTGCCCATGTCAACCCTATTCTACGTATTAGTTCATTGGTCTGGTTATCTCTACTTAAGCGAATTTCGTGTCCCAGATATTTGTATGCTGATGTTTGTTCTATACTTGTTCCAGCTATGTTGATGTTCTCACTCAGAACAAGGTTTGTCATCACTTGTGTTTTTAAGTTATTGATCTTTAAACCCACTTGTGTAGAGGCATGGTAGAGTCTTTCGCACATTTCGATGGCATGATATATGCGGTCTGTTATCAGGACTATATCGTCCGCGAACCTGAGGTGACTAAGCTGCTCTCCATTTATGTTTATGCCCTTTTCGTCTAGGTTTGCACGCTTACACATGTATTCCAATAATGTTGTAAACAGTTTTGGTGAAATGGTGTCGCCCTGGCGAACTCCACGATGGATGTTAAACTTGTGTGTATCTTCATGGAGTCTGACGCATGCCGTGGCATTATTATAGATATTTTTGATAACAGTGGTGTAGCGGTGATCTATTCGGCACTCTTTTAAAGCTTCTAGCATTTTCTGGTGGTTTACTGTGTCGAATGCTTTCTCATAATCCACAAATATTAGGACGAGGGGTTTATTGTACTCTATACATTTTTCGATGAGGCTTTTAATAACTTGTAGATGGTCGTTTGTGCCGAAGCCTGACCTGAATCCTGCCTGTTCGCATGATTGGTAAAAGTCCATTTTGTTCGAAAGTCTGTTTGTTATGACTTTTGTAAAAAGCTTGTATATGTGTGAGATGAGGCTGATTGGTCTATAGTTTACGAGATTTGTTAAATCTCCTTTCTTAAACATTAGAATGATCACTGCATTTTGCCATTGTGATGGTGTTGTTCCTCTTTTAAGGCATTCTGTGAAAAGTATGGAAAGCATTTGTATTAGTTTCTCGCCTCCTAATTTTATGGCTTCGGCAACGACCCCGTCGTCGCCAGGTGACTTATTATTTTTCATTTGTAGGAGAGTTTTTTTGATTTTATCAACACTAACATCTGGTATGTCTTCCGAGCCCTGGTTTAGAACCTTTGGTATGTTGTCAGTTGGAACATCTTCTGTTTTGCTGTAAAGTTCGCTGTAAAATTGTCCGACAGTTTGTAGAATTTCCTGTTTATCTGTTATTACTTCGCCCTTTGTGTTTTTCAGTTTGTAAATGTTTTTCTTTCCTATTAGCCGTTTTCTTCTGAAGACTTTTAAACTTTTGTTCTCTTCTATGACTTTTGATATCTCTCTGGTGTTGTAGTCTCTTATTATATTTTCTGATGTTCTTAGTGATTTGTTTGTTGAGTTGTCTAATTTTTGTTAGATTGGTTCTGTATTTATCTGTTAGTTGTCTTCTTTCCTCTAATAGGGTTTTCGTGCTTAGACTTAGTTTTTCTTCGTCTTTTTGGTTTTCTGGGCAACATTTTTCTTGTGCTTGTTTCAGAGCTTTGACTATTTTCTGGTTTAGTTGGTCGATGTTTATGTTTTCTGTTTCTTCGTTTTGTAATTTTTCTTCGACCGTACGTTCAAACAGTTTTGCATTTTCAGGTGGTACCCATCTTCTAACATTTGGTTTGAGAACAAGCCTTATTCTTTCTTTTTTAACGTTAAGCATTACTTTTGTTCTTATCATCCTATGGTCGCTGCCAGCAGAGAACTTGTTGAGTACTTCCACGTCTTGTATTATATATTTTTTATCTGTAATTATAAAGTCGATTTCGTTTTTGACGGCGCCATCAGGGCTTATCCAAGTCCATTTGTTTTGGGGTTTCTTTTTAAAGAAAGAGTTCATTTGAAACATGCATTGATGATGTAGAAAGTTTAAAAGCATGTCCCCTCTTGCGTTTCTTGCCCCGTATCCGTACTTTCCTAACGCGATCTCCGCTTGGTCTTGTTTGAATCCGAGTTTTGCGTTGAAGTCGCCCATGAGAACAGTATAGTGTGTTCGTGTTCTTTGTTGTGCCTCTGCTACATCCTCATAGAATTTTTCAACTTCTTCATCTGTGTGTCCAGTTGTCGGGGCGTAGACCTGTATAACTTTTAAACTATAACGAGAGTTTAGTTTTAATATCAATAGGGTGACTATCGTGCTTATGGTCTCGATTTTCGTTATGTTGGGTATGTGTTTTTTATGTACAATGATCCCGATTCCACCGCTGGATGAATGTTCCTCTCCTCTGTAGTAGAACAGGTGTCCTGATTTCAATGTTTGTTGTTCTTGATAGGCATACGTTACGAAAAATTTTTTAACACACAAGTATAGTGTGGCAGTACATATAGCAGATGACAGGGATAGTAAAGTAATATCATTAATCTATCTGAGCTGCTGAAGCTCAACGGTGAACCACAAGACGTCTGCCGAGATGTTAATGACTATGATGATTTTTTTTTATTGGTTTTGGCTTGAAACCTTTAGCCACTTAACTATAATTATGATGATGATGAAATTGTATTTATTTAAATCATGAATTTGTTGCTTGTGTGAGTCCATTTCAAATAGGTAAAGAAATAATACAAGAAAGGTAAAGGTAATAGGTAAAGAAATAATAATAAAATAAATAATTATTTCTTTACCTATTTGTATTTATTTGTTTATTATGTTTGTGTTTGATAACTGTACTAAATATTATCAAATTAAATTTTTTTATATTGTATGTTTGGACATTTATATCACAAAATGTTATATCCAAACATATGTTAATAAGTACGTCGCAGATAATTATTTACACAGTTTCGTATTACTAAATTTTTATCGACGAAAATATCTCAAATCAAAACATGAACTAGTAATAAAGATATCTAGATGATCCTTAACCGAATAATGGTTATACGATAAGAGACTGTTTAGCAAACAACATGAAATATTTAAACTTACTTGTACTTTTGTTTCTTGTAATCTGTGGTGGATCTGCATATGTTCCAAGGGAAAGAAATTTTAGAAAATTGCATAACGTTAGAGACCCATGTCCCGAAAACCAAGTGTTGTTATATGCAATGTGCAGAAATTTTACCGATTTGTATACTGAAGCTGATTAAGTAAGTTTATTTGAATGTCTATATTATATATTACGGAGATCTGCAAAACTTTTATGTTAAAAGCTATTTGTTGTATTGTTACTAACGGATAATTACGAATTATACATAAAACATCCACTTTTTGATACGAAAAATATTGATTTTTAAATTTAGAAGCACACTCTTGGGAAATTTATTTTTGGTACCCAAATCTGAAGAAAAAAATAGTGCCGAGAAAACCGGAACGAGTGTAATCGTGCCTTTTTTGCTATTGCATGAGCAATAATAGTGATTTTGGGGTATAAAAATATCGCGATTTAAAATCACTGTAGAGTTTGTTTAAAAGCATCAACAATCTTAAAAAAAAAACGAAAATCAAGGAGTTCTTCATACTTTTGAAAGAATGTTTTTCTCTTCATTTTGCAAAAGAGTTTTGTGATTAAAATTGATTCGAGCATGGGAAGTCTCAATATTTCGTCACGATTTTGTGACTTCTTCAGGAGAAAACTGTAAATTTATTATAATAATTATTATATGTAAACAAATAGAATATTTCTATACTTACAACTATTAGAGTTTAAATTTTGATAACATATCTACTTAAATGACATTTTTGATTTTAATTTATTTGGAAGTTATGGTAACCGCAATATTTTATTATAGTGAATTCCCATTGTACAATTATTAGTAAATAAGTTAAAGAAAATTGCTAACTTGCTACTTGTTGTCGACTTGGTCTCAATTCTAGAATTCTCCGTGACCACCTGTTGTCATTATATCGGGCAACGTGACCGGCCCATCGCCATTTCATTTTTTTTTTAATTTCTTCCACAATATCCTAATCTTCGTTCTACGTCTTGACGGGGTGACGTTTTTATATTTTCGAGTTCCATTAGGTTTTTGACTGCACTTGCGACTGCACAAAAATGGTTTGTTATATA
Organism: Diabrotica balteata; assembly: GCA_918026665.1. NCBI lineage: Eukaryota > Metazoa > Arthropoda > Insecta > Coleoptera > Chrysomelidae > Diabrotica > Diabrotica balteata. The sequence goes on from OU898276.1 coordinate 85,495,819, forward strand.
TATATATATATATATATATATATATATATATATATATATATATATATATATATATATATATATATATTATATATATAAATATATATATATATAATATATATATATATATATATATATATATATATATATATATATATATATATATATATATATATATATTGATTCAACTATCTCTACCAGTCCCAAGATACTTAACAGACCACCTAAGACCCAGTTGAAATATAATGTTAAAAGAAGTATATATTGTATTTTTTAGGTGGTTTTATTGTATTAATTCAAGGGAACTTGAGAGGGGTAAAAAAATTAAAAAAAACAAAATTTAAGATAGTAAACAATCTTTACCAGACCCAACAAACTTAACCGTTTTCCCAGACCCTTATATATGAAAAAGTATCATTCACTGGACGGACCTAGTCCCCGCAATGTTGCCAAATTTTTTGGCGCTAAAATGATTGGTAATGTGCGTTTTGTGGTTTACTTGTTAGTTATTAGCGGAAGTTAAAGTTAGTTATATGTTTTCTAAGATGAGCCAACGTAGTAAAATGTTAGTTCAACTAGCTCAAAATAATTTAAAGGGTAGGTGATATTATAATATAAGTGATATAATTTACTAATATTAGTGTTTTACAGATGTATATGGTACAGTAAATGTGGTGCAAAAAATCCAGAACTGTTAACAAGTACCAGGTTCCGAAAACAAATAGCAACCATTTTACAGTTAACCAGTTTTGAAAATGATGAAATGGATCAAATTGCTCGATTTATGGGCCACACCCAAAAAACCCATTTAGAATTTTATAGGTAAGTTATAATACTACACAATTTGAACTGTAAAAAAATAAGTTGGGAACAACCATATTTTACAAATAATTGAAATTAACAATTTTATGAATAAATCTACCGTTCCATAAACCTTTTAAATTTAAAAACTTGCATCAAATATTTTTCAATTTTAAAAATAGTAAAATTAGTATAAAAATATTTAAGTTATGAATCTAACGTTTGAAATTTTTAAAAAAATGTCGCTGTTGTGCATTTAAATTTCCGAATAATAATTTATTCCTGAAACACATCTATTTCAAATTTTAAAAATGTTTTACTATAATGAATTTATTAACTCCATAGTTTGTTTAAACCAACTGCAAATGAAAGCTTTTACGAGGCGCTCTCATTTGACGTTTACAACGTTCTACAGAATCAAAAAAATAAGCAAAATTAATTAACTAATGTTATATTTTAGGTTAACAGAAGACGTATATCAAACAGCTAAAGTGGCAAAAGTTCTTTTACTTTTGAATGCTGGAAAAGGAAGCGAGCTTAAGGGAACGAATTTAACATTACAAAAATTACAAAAGATATTTTACTTTTGGAAGAAAATAAAGAAAACGAATTAAACAATAAAAATAAACAAAATACTGAAAACGAGGTCGAAGCAGAAGTGATAAATGTAGATAAATCTAATCAAACGGGTAAAATTTATGAAATAAAAAAAAATACAAAAATGTTACAAACGACAAAGGGAGAATACTGACCTTATTACTGGGAATGAGCCTTTGCATAAAAAAATATCTCGCGAAAAATGGAGAGAAAAAAACAAAAAACTTGTGTTAACTTTTTTTGCTACACATGTAATAAACAAAAAGGCAACAAAAAAACAGGTATGGCTTTCATAAATTTAAATTTAAATTTATTTGAAGAAAAGGACTGGATCAGAATTAAAACTTTAGTTTATAACACCTATCGTTTAAAATAATTTTTTAACTTTTATTGTTCATTGTGATGCAATTTGTATAAAACTAATATTTTAGAATTTCACTACATTTTGTTTTATATAAAATGTTGATTTTATTAAATATTTAAATCTTGTTTTGTATTAAGTGAATGTCGACAATTTAAAAATAAATAAATTATAAAAAAACTCCTAGTTATTATTACACACCTGCAATGTCATGATAGTTTACATTTAGGATAATAATTTTACTACATTTTATTTAAGTAATTTGTATTCCATACGCAAAATTATAAAATACTAATAGATATTTAATGATTCAAATAAATATATTTGAAAGATTTTGCTCCAATGGAAAAACAGCAGTAAAATAGTATCATAAATGGATACCTATCATATAAAAATTAAAGCAAATTAAATAAGCATTTTAAATAAGCCTGAACTTATATCACCACCGACACCAGAGAACTATTTAAATACATTAAAAAAATTATAAAATTAAACACAGAATCGTTTTCCAAATTAACTCTAACTGAGGAAGGAACGATAGTTATCAAAGAAGATTATTAAGATTGGGTGAAAGTTTTATTGTAACGCTTTCGCTTTTGCTGTCAAACCCACTTCCTCCCTTATGAGCAGTGATGGTGATTTCTCATAAGGGCTGACGGCTTTTTCAAGCTTACTGCGAACTTACTAGATTTATGCGCACGCTGGGTAATGAAGATGCCCATAAAAGTAGCCTAATAGTTACACGAGGTGTCTTACACGTGTGTTAAGCGACTTTTTCCCGTTATCATCTGATCTCTTAACGTAATGTTAACAGAGTAGTGTAAAAGCGAAGATCCTCGAGCTTGCACCTTGGTCAGCGTCCAAGTTGCAGTCTCGAAGATCGGGGTGGCGTCTCCCGTGGCCTTTTTTGTTTTTATAATTTTTTTGTGAATTTTTGTGTTTTTTAATTTTTTTTGGATTTTGTGTTTTTTTTTTTAATTTTTTTGTGGTTTTTTGTGTAAGTAAAATTTTGTGGGAGATTTGTTAGTACCTAAAGCTTATTGTAACAAAAAAGGCCATTGCTTTTTATAACGAGAATAAGTTCAACAAAGACAACCCCGAGGAAGAAGCTATAAAATCGACTTTTACGTTAAAGGCTTCGTTTTTAACATGTTTTAGATTTATCTTACCCTTACCTATAAAGCGATCAATAAAAAACATATTTTCCTGATTACAAACCAAAATCAAAGATAACCCAAAATCTAAAAAATTTGAGACATACTAAATCTATCGTAATATAACAAACATTAGAGTACCCAAGTGATGGATAAAGGTTCCGTCGTCTCCCAACAGTCACAAAATTACTTCTATTAAGTATTTTCCTATCTTTTCCCCTTTTTTATTATTAAGAGAATATAGCGGCGAATTTCGAATATTTTTATCAAATGTATTGTGTCTTTAGAAAAAAACCTCAAATATTTCCATAATCCATACCTCAAAACTGTTGAAATCTACCAAATGGTAGCCTCCAAAAGAGCAACAGCCCGGAAGGACATTTACAAGAGCCTGTGGCGACGCTACCTTAATTTTTATTTTAAATAATTTAATTGTTCTTCGTCTGCCTTCAATCACAAATATTAAAGCTGTTGATGTAAAATCATTCTCGTTGGCAACTATGACCACAATACAATATTGAGAACTTCTAAAAAGTGATAGAGAACTTCTAAAAGAATCATAATTTTATATGCCTACTAAATACTTACAGCAACACCCATTTAAAGTAACAGATTTACCGGTCCTAAACCCGGATAAAGGAGGAGGGGGTTTACAGCCAGGTTAGCACTATACTGATAGATATTAAACCCATACAGCTCATAGAAACAGGATTATGCCTCGGAACAGGAATGATTTAACGACGACGACCAACGCGAGAAAAAGGACAACGAATTTATGAAAAACTTCGAAAAAAAATATATACTTCGAATCGGTAATTTGAAAGTAAAATCTCTTAAACACTCGAGAACAAGAAATTACGAAAGTGCTTATAGAAAAAAATATAGATATGTGTGCACTACAAGAAACCAAGAAAAAACCAAAGGATTAAATCATGCTGGATGGGTTTCTCATGATTTATAGTGGTGTAGTGAGAGAAACGAGAGCCAAAGAAGGAGTCGCCCTGTTAATACATAGAAAATTTTTACACCATGTACATGAACGTAAATAAGTCTTCGAACGAATAGTAGCAGTAAAAATTAGACTAGAAGACAAACCTCTGAATATAATAGCCATGTATGCATCTGAGAACAACAGAGATTAAACTACAAGAGAAAATTTATTTGAACACTCAATTAAATTCTCATTAATGATTTTTGATCGTAAACTAACGTAGAAATCAATTATACAATACCTGAAGAAATCCTGCCAACCTAGGGTAAATTTACTACGATCACTTGCTTTTAAGAACTGAGGAGTCGACTACTCATGCTTACTTCACATATACAGAGCTATAATTCACTCAAAATTAGATTACGGGTCTACTGTATACAACTTGGCCAAAAAAAACACTTCTTAAAACTTTAGATACTATTCACAATATAGCTATTTGAATTTCTCTTGGGGCCTACCATTCTAGCCCGATTTAAAGCCTTTGTTGTGAATCTGGAGAACTCCCTATCTCCCACAGAAGGCAATACCTAAGTCTATGTTATGCCGCTGCAGTTTCGGCAAACCAAAACAAACTTGTAATTTACAATGTATTTGCTGACCGCTTCTCAACTAAATTTGATTCAACTTCTCGAACAGATCCTCCCTTTTATCACAGTATAAAAACATTTAGTCAACAACAATTTTCAATTCCCAAACAACTATTACCTATCCGTCACTCCCATCCCGTCACCTTGGACAATACCTCTACCTAAATCCGATCTTATCTTAGCACAATTCAACAAAGCAGAAACCTTAACAACTATCATACAATAAGAATTCCATCATATAATAAATTCAAATAGTGATGTGAATGAAATTTATACCTACGCTTTAAAAAACGACGAAGGAATAGGAACTGCTGTGTACTCAAAACAATTCTCAGCCTCTTTTAAATTACCAGACATCACCACTATTTTCTTTGCTGAATTATTTGCCATCTTACAAGCTATTATTCCTTTACATTAGGAAAATAAGCAAAAAAGGATAATAATTAGTGACTCTCCTAGTTCGCTTAATGCCATACAATAGCTTTGTTGCAACTATCCCTTTCTAGTTCTCATTAAAATAGAGCTTAAAAGAATCCTAGACGAAAACACTGAGTTAAAATTTTTGTTGGTTCCGTCACATAAAGGAAAAAAAAGGAAAAAAGGAAACGAAAATGTTGACGGGCCAGTTAAAAATGCTACAAGTAATCCAAAATCAAGAATATTTAATATTACGATACACACAGATAAAAACTCATTTCAAACAAGATTACAAGAACTTGGCAAGACAAATGAAAAGTACCCCAAGTAAATTACTAGGAATAAACTAAAGTGGACAACCATGGAAATCAAAATCAAGGAAGTGAAGAGAACAAGTGATAGTGACACGTTTGTGTATCGGAGATACGAAAATCACACACAAATGCTTGCTGAAGAGAAGAAACAAGCCAATTTGTGAAATTTGCAACTCTGACTTATCTGTAAAACACGATAAATATAAAAGTGAACGAAAGAAACATTGCATCCCGATTCCCGACCTCACTTAAAAGTGCCTTCAATAAGAACAGTGACTTCCAAAAACTGTTTAATTCCCTAAAGGACATCAATTTACTAAACGAAATTTAATTATTTATATTATTACTGAAACCTACATGTAAAACTATTAATTGTATAAACCTATTGTAACGCTAATAACCCTGAGAGGTTGATGAGTTTTTTTGTCTTCCTAAATAAATAAGTCTTATAAATTAAAAATAAAAAGTATATGCCAGCAAGTAAGTATAATAATTACTTTATCTAATCGTTTCGAATGTGCCTATAATAATCGTTTTAACAACGTAGGATCTAAAAACGTGTCGGTAGTCTGTAGTATGTACGGATGAGTAATGATTTGATATTTGATACCTTTAAAAATATTAAATAACAGTAACTACTAACATACAGCGTTGCCATTTTTTGGGTCTGAGAAAGTCTTAGCGGTTGTAAGAAGGAATTTAAATTATATACGATATACAGAAACGAACTGCGCTCCCTCTTCACAATTATCATTTGAACTAAAACTGTGTATAATGTGGTGTGTAACCGTCATACCAGTCCCAAATAAAATTCTCTAAAAATTTAGTGGCATGTACGGGGATGCATATGATATGTAAATAACGAAGAAAACGTTGCCAGACCCTTTTGCGGGTCTGGTAACGTCAATTTTGGACTGGTTACGTCGGTATACCTATGCGTTTCGGGTCTGTATAATCGGTTGAATATATATATATATATATATATATATATATATATATATATATATATATATAGGTATACAGCACTCTGCTGATTTGGTCTGTCGTACCCTTTATATAGAGCAGGACAGTTTTTCCGACTGGTTTTTCTTCTTCTTCTGGATCTTTGATTTTGTTTCGGGGTTTCTGTGGTATTAGGGTTTTTATTACCGAATGTAATTGTGCAGGATGATGGTGTAAGTCTGTGTGTAAGTACCTGTCAGTATGGGTTGGTTTTCGGTATACTGTGTGTCCTATGCTTCCGTCTTCTTTCTTAATAACTAACACATCTAAGAATGGAAGTTGATGGTTATTCTCTCGTTCCATGGTAAACTGTATTTTTGGATGGATATTATTAATGTGTTGTAGGTCGGTAAAACTATCCTGTTCATATCCAGTTCTATCCAAAAATACATCGAAAATAAGGTCAAACATGTAATCAGGGAAGCCATAGAGATCGAAAAACATCCAAAAAATTTAAATACCAGAGATGATGCCCAAAGACTCCCAAATACGTGGAAACCAATTCTGCAAAAAAACGTAGAAATTAAAATAGCGAAGAAGACCCCGCCCACTCTGCGCACAGGACCAATCACAACAAGCGCTTCAAGGTAGTTAAACTTAGCGAGCAGCGACCGAGAAATCAGTTCTCCTAAAACATCAAGACGAAGCAGAACTAATCTGACTTGACAATAGCAAGTGTGACCTTGCCGAAACGTCGTCAAAACAATGGTTTTTTTAAAAACCATTACATCTATTGGTAGAAGATAATAGCAGATACTATGGTTTAAATGGTTCCTCATCCACTCGCAGACGACCAACAAAAATTAAACCAATTAGGAAGTAGATCTTCTTACCATTTAGAGCATCAAATCGTAATGATTTCTAACGTTGAAGGACCACCCACTTTACATGGGAAATAAAACCACAAGCGTTAACAATACTTAATTTAATGATTGATTTTTTACTACACTAAGTTGATATCTAGCCAAGGGTTTGTCATGTAAAGTTCTTTTATGTAAACCGCCCGTCACTGTTCAAGCCACACAAGTCCGATAAATACTACACGAACACTGATACAATTTAAATTATACTAATACTACTTATTATTGAACCAAGGATATTTCTGCGGTGCTAACCAAGTAATATGCTACAATTATTACTAAGCGGAGTTATACAGAACTCAAACTAACAAAGAATCGACCCATTTAGTCTTAAACTAAATTTATAAGTAAAGCGTCCAGCTTGGCTGGTATACAACGTGACACTTTGAATATTACAAGGATACTGATCGATTGCCATGCCTAACTACCACCGAGGGGTTTGAGGGGAACCGGTTATCGCTTTCTAACAGGGAATTAGTCGGTAGGTAGATTTTAAGAATTATTAGTTATTTAATGCCAGTGGCGTAGCAACGCTTGGATACATTTCTTACTGAAATTTATCCATACTGGGGGGCGCGCGGCTTGGTGAAGTATAACTTCAGCTAGAAATATCCTAAACTTACTTTCTAAGCACAACTACAATGCTACAGAAGACTATCGGCTTCCGACAATGGAAGAGGAATCAGCTTAGTGATAGGGCGAATATATTCTCCATCAGCAGTTCGAACACGGGCAATTCTAACTTTTCCATCTTTGCTGCTTATTGATTCTATCACTCTTGCTAGGGGCCACCGTAACGGAGGTGTATTTTCACTTGTGATTAGAACTAGATCATTTACTTTAATATCTGTGTTGGGAAGGAGCCATTTTGGGCGATGTTGTAGATTATTTAAATAGTCAGCAGACCAACGTTTACAAAAAGATTGCTGTATTTTCGAAAGTTGTTTCCAGATAGAAAGTCTGTTAACAGGTGTATTTGTAACATAAATCTCAGGAAATGCGGTTAAGGGAGTACCGATTAAAAAATGCCCTGGAGTTAATGGTTGTAAATCATTAGGGTCATTAGATAATGCATAAAGCGGTCGAGAATTTAAAATAGCTTCTATTTGGGTTAAAACTGTATATAACTCCTCGAAAGTCAATACAGAATTACTCATTAAACGTACTAAATGAAACTTGGTACTTTTTACTGCTGACTCCCAGAGTCCACCCCAATGAGGTGATCTGGGAGGAATAAACTTCCACTGAATCTCGGTTTGAGCTAAATAAGCTCTAATTTTGTCAAATTCAGAATTTGATCTGAAGAAATTACTTAATTCCTTAAGTTGATTATTGGCACCAACAAAGTTAGTCCCGTTGTCACTATAAATAGTGTGGGGATTGCCTCGACGGGAAATGAATCGTTTGAACGTTGCTAAAAAAGCGTTAGAAGATAATTCACTAACCAATTCTAAATGAATGGCTTTTGTAGCCATGCAAACAAATATTGCAAAATAACATTTAAGCGTTTGCGCCTTTCGTAATCTAGAAGCCCTAATAAACAGAGGACCTCCAAAATCTACACCTACAGTGTAGAAAGCGCGCGAGATTCTAACTCTATCCAATGGGAGTGGAGACATAAGTTGTGATGCGGTTTGTGCATTGAATCTATAACATGTAAGGCATTTTTTGCTAATGCGTTTAACATACTTGACCCCACTTAAAGGCCAATATCGTATTCGCAGATTGCCTAACACATTTTGAGGACCACTGTGTCCTAGTCTACAATGTTCCTTTTTAATGAGCAAAGAAACAACATGATCATTTGCTGGCAGCAATATAGGGAATTTATTATTAAAGTCCAAATCTTCATATTGCAAGCGTCCTCCAACACGTACAATTCCAGAGGAGTCTAAAAAAGGATTAAGAGGGAGCAAGTTTTTGTCTACGACTAGTTCTTTTTCTAATAGGCGGGCTATATCGGTTGCAAAATATTGTTGCTGAATAGTTTTGATGATGAAATCATGAGCGTTCGAAATTTCTTTAAGTGTCAAAGTACCCTTAATTTTTTCATTACTATGTTTCATATTATACACAAACCTAAATACGTAAGCTACTGCGTTTTGTAATTTTGAAAAGTTAGAAAATCTCTCAAACATAGTTATCCAATTTTTTGGTGCATGATTAACAACTAATAGAGCTATTTTCTTTACTTCCTGCAAATTCTCAATTTGCTCAAAGGTATCAATTTCATCAAAATATATTTTGGGATTTAGCAAAAACTCAGGTCCATGAAACCAAACCGAAAATGTTTTTTGATTAAATACACCGCGGGACAAGAGATCCGCGGGATTTAATTGTGATTTAATATGTCTCCACTTTAGATTTTTACCAATATTCTGAATGTTGGCCACTCTATTCGAAACAAATGTATTATAATTATTAGCGGGTTGTTTAATCCAGCTGAGAGCAATTTGCGAATCTGACCATGCGTTTATAGAATTAATCCTTGCACTGTTTTTAAAGGTCGTTATAATTTTTTCAATCAATTTGACTAAGAGTTCCATGGCTATTAATTCGAGTTTAGGAATGGTAAGCTTGCTTTTCAAAGGTGCGACACGCGATTTTGCGGCAACAAGATTTGATGACAAGGAATTATTTGCATATCGTGCCACTATATAGATACAAGCACCGTATGCAACTTAACTTGCATCACTAAATCCATGTAAATCTATGCTAAGAATGTCTAAGTCAAAAAAGACGAAACGCGGAATTTTGATATGAGCGATTTGAGCTAAATTTTCATTAAATTTCTCCCACTGACCTATTATGCGTAAATTAATTATCGGTTCGTCCCATGAAACCTTCATCTGCCATAGTTCTTGCATTAAGAGTTTTCCCTTCACAATTAAAGGGTTTACCAAACCTAGAGGGTCAAAACAAGAACTAATACATGAAAGAATTTGACGTTTTGTAATGCGGTCTAATTTAGTAGCGTTATTTACATCAATTTTTAAATGATCCGTTTTTGAATCCCATTTTAAACCCAAAATTTTGCAAGGTGCATCATCCAAATTCAAATCCAGTTCCACCGCGTTTTGAACAGAAATCTTATTTAAAAAATGAAGCGAATTAGAAGACCATTTATGTAAAGAGAAACCATGCTGGTTCAATATTTGATTCAATTCTCCATAAAGTACTTCAAGCTCAGAAAATTGATCGGTTCCACCTAAGATGTCATCCATTATGTTTGATATAACAAAGCGCTAGCTGCTAGCGGAAATTGAGGGTTATTTTGTGCAATATCTTTAATGACGCGGGTGGCTAAAAATGGTGAACAATTTTGTCCAAAACTGAGACGGGACAATTCAATGCATTTAAAATCCTCAGAGGGTGAATCTCTCCACAATATATTTTGTAAATAGCGGTGTTTGGGTGACATTTCAATTTCTCTATACATCACCTTTATATCCGCAGTCAAAATAAATTTAAAAGTCCTAAACCGGCAAAGAATATCAAATAAATTATCCTGTACTTGATAACCTTTTAGTGTAAGATTATTCAGCGAATATCCCGAGGTAGATTTGGCAAAAAAGTCATATACGACGCGAAGTTTCGTGGATTTTGCCTGTTCTCTGATCACTGCACGATGTGGTATAAAATATTTTATTTTGTTAGTGACATTATCATACAAGTTTAAAGGTATAACTTTTGCGTGTTGTAGCGTTAGATACTCTTCAATAACTTTTTTATATTCATTATAAAAATTTTGATCATTTCCAAATTTTTTCTCTAAACGTAAAAATCTTTGTTTTGCTTTAACAAAGGAACTGCCCAATTTTTTATTTTCCAATTGCCGAAGAGGTATTTCCACTTGATACCGCCCTGAATCCAAAATCCGCGTGGTGGTTTGGAAAAGAGTCTCTGCAATTTTGTCTTCATCAATATGAGACTGCGTATATGGAAGTTCTTCGACTTCCCAAAATTTTTCTAGCATTGTGTCGATTTTTGCGTTGTTTTCTTCCTCTTTATCTTGAATATAATGCGTATTTTCTCGAGATAAAAAGGAGAAAGTTTGTGTTAAAAAGGATGCGTTGGTATGACTTAGATATTTCTTTGATGTGAGTGGGCCCGCAATAACATATCCTAATTGAGTGTTCATTAGCGTAGGGAGATTAGCCCCTAGCGAGATTATTTCTCCTATTAAAAGTTGGAAATACAAATTCGCGCCAATTAATAAATCAATATTATTAGGTTCCCAGAAGTAGGGGTCCGCTAAATCGCCATTAAACTCTAGTGGAATTTGAAAAGACTGCAGATTTAACGGAATTTGTGGCAAATTTTCTGTGATTTGGTCTATTATTGAACAAGAACAAATTAAATTTTTTGTAAGGGTGTACTCGCGAATGTATTTCTATATCAATCATTTCACTACTTTTGGTTACAATGTTATTTCCTAGACCAGAAATATTTAACTTTTGAGATTTTGTGTCGTACTGTAATTTTTGGGCCAAACTTTTTGTGACAAAACTTTGCATACTGCCTGAGTCCAACAAAGCCTTAATTATTAATGGTTGGTTGTCTCGTGTATAAAGTTTAACTAGTGCAGTAGGCAGAAGAACATGATTATTATTGCGATTCAAAGCAGACAATGATGTAGACCTGGTTGGGTCCATCTGAAGATTAATAGGGGAATTTTCATTTGGAGTAATATTATTGGACACAATATTATGGATAGTGCTATTGGGATTAGAATTATGCCTATGTAAGTTTTCGCTTTGTTGATGAGAACTATGTGGAAAATTAGAAGAAGCGTAAGTTCGAACTTGCGATTGATGTCGCTGCTGACCGTTATTGTCTAAATGGAGTAAAGAGTGATGATTTTTCGTGCATACTTGACACCGGGTCAACGATTTACAGGAAGACATGATATGCAAACTACTCAAACAATTAAAACATAATGATTTGGCTTTAACAAATTTATGTCTTTCCTGTGGAACTAAATTTAAAAATTGTTGACATTTATATATCTGATGCGTGCGCTCTTTGCAATAATTACATGATTTACTATAAAAATTTGTGTCACGACGAGATTCAGCGGCTTTTGTGTGTAATGATACTCTAGATGTGTTCCTCTCAAAATTACTATTATTATTACTTCTAGGTTTTGCGTTAGATTCAAATATGTTTAAATTATCTAATACATTATACCGTTTTTGCAAAAATTCAAAAAACCCATTAGTAGATGGCAGTTCGTTTGGATTGCGTTCGGTTTCAAAAACGCGTCTAGTCTGATAATCTAGTTTTCTTTCTAAGATAAATACTAGCAATGTGTCTAAATTAATTTCAGCCGTTAAGTTTAAGTTTCTAATTAAATCTAATTGTGATATGAAACGTCCTTAGTTCAATAGAATTACATTTAGTCATAGTTTTTTGATCGAATAATGTACAATACAAAGAATTTAAAAGCTTATTTTTGTCTTCGTAATTAGTTTTAAGCGTTGATATAGCAATTTCTAAATTTTGATTAGTCACAGATAAAGATTCAATTAATTGTAGCGGTTGACCTCTCAGAAGCGTTTATAAATAATAAAATTTTTCGCTATCAGATCTTAATTTGGCATTATTTAACACAAGTGCTTGGAACAAATCGAAGAATGATTGCCATTCTTGAGCTTCACCAGAGAAGGGTTTAATATTAATATCTGGTAGCTTTACATTAGAAAAATGATTTTGAGAAACTCTAGAATCATCAGCGTGATTTATTAAATTTAATAATTTGGCCAAAATGAACTCAAAACGGTCGATAGTTTCCATTGCTGATGCCACAACTTCGTTTTGTGATGATACAGTATCATCAGTCGTTGAACCATCAGAACTTAACTCTTCCGCATGATCTAATAAATCTTGTAATTTCCTATAAGTTCCAAATAAACTATCATATTTCAATTGTATTAGCTGTTTATTATTCAAATCATCTGAATTAGTATTCAAAAAGCTTTCAATACGGGTCAATTGAGATTTAAAACCCCCAATTTGCTTGGTTAAATTCTGAGAAGTCATTATAGAGAAGTTTACAAATTAGTACAATTGACAACAATAAAATGATTTAAATAAAATGAAAGTCTTTTGAGTATAAAATTTTCTATAAAATATTGTAAATAATAGATTTAACGATACCAATAGATAACAATAACTGTTGTAAACTTGCGACCTTCTTTGGAATTTCCTGGGAACAATAGGTCACCGCTGCTCGGTCCGATAAGAATACACAGGTATGCGCTTACAAGATGAATTCCTCAATGGCGTAACTTGATGGCTCACAAATATCACTACCGACGCGGTTTAATTGTTTTTCAACGAAAAGTTCTGAAATTAAATATTTAGAGCGGCGATACACAACTTTGGCTAGAATGCGGAAGTCAACTAATTTAAATTTTTTATTTTTAGCGAAAGTTTTTCAATAAAAGTGAGATTTCGCTTGCAAATAAATTGGTACAAAATCCAGTCGAATGACCAACAAAAATGGTAGAAGATAATAGCAGATACTATGGTTTAAATGGTTCCTCATCCACTCGCAGGCGACCAACAAAAATGAAACCAATTAGGAAGTAGATCTTCTTACCATTTAGAGCATCAAATCGTAATGATTTCCAACGTTGAAGGACCACCCACTTTACATGGGAAATAAAACCACAAGCGTTAACAATACTTAATTTAATGATTGATTTTTTACTACACTAAGTTGATATCTAGCCAAGGGTTTGTCATGTAAAGTTCTTTTATGTAAACCGCCCGTCACTGTTCAAGCCACACAAGTCCGATAAACACTACACGAACACTGATACAATTTAAATTATACTAATACTACTTATTATTGAACCAAGGATATTTCTGCGGTGCTAACCAAGTAATATGCTACAATTATTACTAAGCGGAGTTATACAGAACTCAAACTAACAAAGAATCGACCCATTGGGTCTTAAACTAAATTTATAAGTAAAGCGTCCAGCTTGGCTGGTATACAACGTGACACTTTGAATATTACAAGGATACTGATCGATTGCCATGCCTAACTACCACCGAGGGGTTTGAGGGGAACCGGTTATCGCTTTCTAACAGGGAATTAGTCGGTAGGTAGATTTTAAGAATTATTAGTTATTTAATGCCAGTGGCGTAGCAACGCTTGGATACATTTCTTACTGAAATTTATCCATCTATATATATATATATATATATATATATATATATATATATATATATTTATATATATATATATGTATTTATATATATATATATATATATATATATATATATATATATAAAAGTTATGATTTTTGAGGATGCAGTCAGTTTATTTGGCCCACAAGACAAAGAAAACTCTTTGACTTACTGTCAAGCTTTCGAATTTTATTTAATTCTTTTTCAAGACATCTATAAAAAGAAATATAAATTAACTAGTTAAAATTATTAATTGTCTTACTTACTAGTCGTGAGATTACAGTTGTTAATATTGTACTCTACAAAACAAACCATTATAAATATATTAAATTTTTTTTTATTAAAAATAACTATATTGTCACTATATATGTCATTGTCATGGTTTGATTAATGGACATATATGAATGAAAATACAGTTATTTTATGTGGAAAGCAAAACCAGTAACTGTAATATTCCACTAAGTGTTAAGCATGTACTTGTAGAGTACCCAAGATACCAGTTGCAGAGACATATCAACCACAAGTGAAATCTTAGGAGAAAATTGTTAAACTTAACATGTGGTAAAATTCCTAAATATATCAAATTATTTAATAAAATCTAACATTTGAAAATAAATTATTTTATGTATATGTATAAATAACGCTAATGACCTCAGAAGTTGATGCGACTATTTTGTTTAACCAATTTTTTAAGAGTTTAAAACCAAGATATTTTTCTTCTCCTTGGTCATCTCTTTCCAAATACCCTGCCCTGAAAAAGAGTTGCAATAAGTCATATCTGTGTTCATTTCTCATGACCAAGGTATTCTAATTTGCGCTTTTTAATTGTGTAAGTGATCTCATATTTCTTGCCTATTCTACGTAGGACCTCAATTTTAGTCAATCCTTCCATGAAATTCGTAAGATGCGCCTGTAACACCACATCTCGAAGGTCTCGAGCTTTTGGTACTAAGTGAAAAATCTTGACTTCTAAAAAGAGACTTTATCTTTACAAACGCTGATCTTGCTTTCCATATGAGTTTTGCTGTAACAAAGGAACTGCCCAATTTTTTATTTTCCAATTGCCGAAGAGGCATTTCCACTTGATACCGCCCTGAATCCAAAATCCGCGTGGTGGTTTGGAAAAGAGTCTCTGCAATTTTGTCTTCATCAATATGAGACTGCGTATATGGAAGTTCTTCGACTTCCCAAAATTTTTCTAGCATTGTGTCGATTTTTGCGTTGTTTTCTTCCTCTTTATCTTGAATATAATGCGTATTTTCTCGAGATAAAAAGGAGAAAGTTTGTGTTAAAAAGGATGCGTTGGTATGACTTAGATATTTCTTTGATGTGAGTGGGCCCGCAATAACATATCCTAATTGAGTGTTCATTAGCGTAGGGAGATTAGCCCCTAGCGAGATTATTTCTCCTATTAAAAGTTGGAAATACAAATTCGCGCCAATTAATAAATCAATATTATTAGGTTCCCAGAAGTAGGGGTCCGCTAAATCGCCATTAAACTCTAGTGGAATTTGAAAAGACTGCAGATTTAACGGAATTTGTGGCAAATTTTCTGTGATTTGGTCTATTATTGAACAAGAACAAATTAAATTTTTTGTAAGGGTGTACTCGCGAATGTATTTCTATATCAATCATTTCACTACTTTTGGTTACAATGTTATTTCCTAGACCAGAAATATTTAACTTTTGAGATTTTGTGTCGTACTGTAATTTTTGGGCCAAACTTTTTGTGACAAAACTTTGCATACTGCCTGAGTCCAACAAAGCCTTAATTATTAATGGTTGGTTGTCTCGTGTATAAAGTTTAACTAGTGCAGTAGGCAGAAGAACATGATTATTATTGCGATTCAAAGCAGACAATGATGTAGACCTGGTTGGGTCCATCTGAAGATTAATAGGGGAATTTTCATTTGGAGTAATATTATTGGACACAATATTATGGATAGTGCTATTGGGATTAGAATTATGCCTATGTAAGTTTTCGCTTTGTTGATGAGAACTATGTGGAAAATTAGAAGAAGCGTAAGTTCGAACTTGCGATTGATGTCGCTGCTGACCGTTATTGTCTAAATGGAGTAAAGAGTGATGATTTTTCGTGCATACTTGACACCGGGTCAACGATTTACAGGAAGACATGATATGCAAACTACTCAAACAATTAAAACATAATGATTTGGCTTTAACAAATTTATGTCTTTCCTGTGGAACTAAATTTAAAAATTGTTGACATTTATATATCTGATGCGTGCGCTCTTTGCAATAATTACATGATTTACTATAAAAATTTGTGTCACGACGAGATTCAGCGGCTTTTGTGTGTAATGATACTCTAGATGTGTTCCTCTCAAAATTACTATTATTATTACTTCTAGGTTTTGCGTTAGATTCAAATATGTTTAAATTATCTAATACATTATACCGTTTTTGCAAAAATTCAAAAAACCCATTAGTAGATGGCAGTTCGTTTGGATTGCGTTCGGTTTCAAAAACGCGTCTAGTCTGATAATCTAGTTTTCTTTCTAAGATAAATACTAGCAATGTGTCTAAATTAATTTCAGCCGTTAAGTTTAAGTTTCTAATTAAATCTAATTGTGATATGAAACGTCCTTAGTTCAATAGAATTACATTTAGTCATAGTTTTTTGATCGAATAATGTACAATACAAAGAATTTAAAAGCTTATTTTTGTCTTCGTAATTAGTTTTAAGCGTTGATATAGCAATTTCTAAATTTTGATTAGTCACAGATAAAGATTCAATTAATTGTAGCGGTTGACCTCTCAGAAGCGTTTATAAATAATAAAATTTTTCGCTATCAGATCTTAATTTGGCATTATTTAACACAAGTGCTTGGAACAAATCGAAGAATGATTGCCATTCTTGAGCTTCACCAGAGAAGGGTTTAATATTAATATCTGGTAGCTTTACATTAGAAAAATGATTTTGAGAAACTCTAGAATCATCAGCGTGATTTATTAAATTTAATAATTTGGCCAAAATGAACTCAAAACGGTCGATAGTTTCCATTGCTGATGCCACAACTTCGTTTTGTGATGATACAGTATCATCAGTCGTTGAACCATCAGAACTTAACTCTTCCGCATGATCTAATAAATCTTGTAATTTCCTATAAGTTCCAAATAAACTATCATATTTCAATTGTATTAGCTGTTTATTATTCAAATCATCTGAATTAGTATTCAAAAAGCTTTCAATACGGGTCAATTGAGATTTAAAACCCCCAATTTGCTTGGTTAAATTCTGAGAAGTCATTATAGAGAAGTTTACAAATTAGTACAATTGACAACAATAAAATGATTTAAATAAAATGAAAGTCTTTTGAGTATAAAATTTTCTATAAAATATTGTAAATAATAGATTTAACGATACCAATAGATAACAATAACTGTTGTAAACTTGCGACCTTCTTTGGAATTTCCTGGGAACAATAGGTCACCGCTGCTCGGTCCGATAAGAATACACAGGTATGCGCTTACAAGATGAATTCCTCAATGGCGTAACTTGATGGCTCACAAATATCACTACCGACGCGGTTTAATTGTTTTTCAACGAAAAGTTCTGAAATTAAATATTTAGAGCGGCGATACACAACTTTGGCTAGAATGCGGAAGTCAACTAATTTAAATTTTTTATTTTTAGCGAAAGTTTTTCAATAAAAGTGAGATTTCGCTTGCAAATAAATTGGTTCAAAATCCAGTCGAATGACCAACAAAAATGGTAGAAGATAATAGCAGATACTATGGTTTAAATGGTTCCTCATCCACTCGCAGGCGACCAACAAAAATGAAACCAATTAGGAAGTAGATCTTCTTACCATTTAGAGCATCAAATCGTAATGATTTCCAACGTTGAAGGACCACCCACTTTACATGGGAAATAAAACCACAAGCGTTAACAATACTTAATTTAATGATTGATTTTTTACTACACTAAGTTGATATCTAGCCAAGGGTTTGTCATGTAAAGTTCTTTTATGTAAACCGCCCGTCACTGTTCAAGCCACACAAGTCCGATAAACACTACACGAACACTGATACAATTTAAATTATACTAATACTACTTATTATTGAACCAAGGATATTTCTGCGGTGCTAACCAAGTAATATGCTACAATTATTACTAAGCGGAGTTATACAGAACTCAAACTAACAAAGAATCGACCCATTGGGTCTTAAACTAAATTTATAAGTAAAGCGTCCAGCTTGGCTGATATACAACGTGACACTTTGAATACTACAAGGATACTGATCGATTGCCATGCCTAACTACCACCGAGGGGTTTGAGGGGAACCGGTTATCGCTTTCTAACAGGGAATTAGTCGGTAGGTAGATTTTAAGAATTATTAGTTATTTAATGCCAGTGGCGTAGCAACGCTTGGATACATTTCTTACTGAAATTTATCCATCTATATATATATATATATATATATATATATATATATATATATATATATAATATATATATATATATATGTATTTATATATATATATATATATGTATTTATATATATATATATATATATATATATATATATATATATATATTATATATATAAAAGTTATGATTTTTGAGGATGCAGTCAGTTTATTTGGCCCACAAGACAAAGAAAACTCTTTGACTTACTGTCAAGCTTTCGAATTTTATTTAATTCTTTTTCAAGACATCTATAAAAAGAAATATAAATTAACTAGTTAAAATTATTAATTGTCTTACTTACTAGTCGTGAGATTACAGTTGTTAATATTGTACTCTACAAAACAAACCATTATAAATATATTAAATTTTTTTTTATTAAAAATAACTATATTGTCACTATATATGTCATTGTCATGGTTTGATTAATGGACATATATGAATGAAAATACAGTTATTTTATGTGGAAAGCAAAACCAGTAACTGTAATATTCCACTAAGTGTTAAGCATGTACTTGTAGAGTACCCAAGATACCAGTTGCAGAGACATATCAACCACAAGTGAAATCTTAGGAGAAAATTGTTAAACTTAACATGTGGTAAAATTCCTAAATATATCAAATTATTTAATAAAATCTAACATTTGAAAATAAATTATTTTATGTATATGTATAAATGACGCTAATGACCTCAGAAGTTGATGCGACTATTTTGTTTAACCAATTTTTTAAGAGTTTAAAACCAAGATATTTTTCTTCTCCCTGGTCATCTCTTTCCAAATACCCTGCCCTGAAAAAGAGTTGCAATAAGTCATATCTGTGTTCATTTCTCATGACCAAGGTATTCTAATTTGCGCTTTTTAATTGTGTAAGTGATCTCATATTTCTTGCCTATTCTACGTAGGACCTCAATTTTAGTCAATCCTTCCATGAAATTCGTAAGATGCGCCTGTAACACCACATCTCGAAGGTCTCGAGCTTTTGGTACTAAGTGAAAAATCTTGACTTCTAAAAAGAGACTTTATCTTTACAAACGCTGATCTTGCTTTCCATATGAGTTGTTTTATTTTAGTAGAGTGGTCTCATTGACTGTTTATGTTAATACCAAGATATGTGTAGCTGTTTACCCTGTCAATTGGCTGTTGCTTTACTAAAAGATGTGTATTTAATATTTAGCGCTTACTAACTACTATGTACTTTCTTTTGTTCGTATTGAGATCCAGTTAATATTCTCGACTTTATCTAATTTGTATCTATCTGTTTCTAGATTTATGTCTTGCCAGTTATTAGATGGACCGGGTTGATTTATCTTATTAGTAATTTTAGACCAATCCTGCTTTGCATACAGATTAGTCTGATTAACTATCATATCAAGAATATCTACATAAAAAATGTTGATGAATTAATCGATGCCTTTGTGTTAGTAAATAGCAAAATTATATGTCGAATTAGCATCTTTGTCAAATATATATATATGTTTTAATTCAATTTCTCATATCATTATCTTTATCTTTACTATCTTTCGATACATTTGGTTTAAACTGTAACGTAGATATAGGGAGAGGAAAATTACCTGAATATTGAGCATGTGAAGATTCTATTGTATTCACACCAGAAGAATCTCAACAGTTCTGTTCCAAATTTTCATTTACATGCCGAGTAAGTTAGTCTATTATATCTTTATCCCTGCTTGTTTTTGCAACACTTAAGCCATAATAACCTATTTATGTCAAATAAACATTTCGCTATGTACTTGATCGGGTGATAGTTATATTTCCTTTCGATCCATTTTTTCTTTTCGATTTCGAACAATACTTTTTGGCACTTCCACGGCCAATTCTGGACCAAAGTATCTTGTAGTTGCAGCTCTTTTGGCAAGTACATCAGCTCTTTCATTGTTGGGTATTTTCCGGTGACCTGGAATCTATACCATTGGAGACGGTACTTTCTGGTAGTTTACTTTACGCACCAGATTTCGATATGCGCCATTTAGCATTGGATGGCCCAATTTTTCTAAACTCCCTACTCTGGTAAATTTCATCATTTTGGTCTTTTGTGAGCTTATGCTAGCCCTACTTTTAAAGTACATTTTTTAACTACAGTCAGAGCCTGTTAAATTATATCTCTAATTATCCTATTAAACTTGCCGCGAGATACGATGACCAGGTCATCCGGACATCAACCCATTCATGACCAGATTTCACAAGAGAAGAGATAAAACTTCTCCCTGCAGACACACTGTGGTTACTTGTGCTGACATCGTATACTCCAGTAACGTTGTGTATATCATATGACTCCTTGGCACCTATTCATGTGCAGCTTGTTGTGTCTATTCTTTTTAGAGAAATAGCCCTTGTGATCTCTTTATAGGAGGTGTTGCCGAGTGCTTCCTTCAGATCGAGAAATACACCCAACATTAATTCTTGGTTTTACAAAACGTACTACACCCTCTGTATGAGATGATGCAGTGCCGTTTTTGTAGAGAGTCCTGCATACTCTCCCTGATATATCTGACTTTCAATCAATACACCATCCTTAATATGGCTATGAAGCACTTTTCCTAGTGTGTGCAAAACGAATCACATTAGACTTAACGATCTAAGAAATCTAGTTTTTACCTGTCCGGTTTTATTAACTTTGGCTACAAAAGTCACCATGCTTTTGGATGTACTACAGTTTTAAGCTAGACTGCAGTATTTTACAATTTTTTTTTACACAAAGTCATTTCCCTTTTATAAAACTATTGTTTTAATGTCGTCCTGGCCGGTGATTTATATCGCCATGAGTTTATTGCTTATTTGATTTTGTCCTGGTTTACCACTTCTCTTGCCACATGTATCTAGTAGTATCAGTTTTATTTTATTTTCACGAAAGTGTGCCCTGAAAAGTTATTTCAGGTTCTCTTCACCATTCGAAGTGTATACACCTCACTCATTTGCACACAGCCTTGCTATTTCTGCAATAATATGTATTACCTATCTTCTCGTTATAACTTATCCCCGAGTCCCTTTTTGGTCTTATTAGTTCCTTATTCAATATCATGCTAGAAAACTAAAACAGTAGTAATCAGTCAAAAACCAACCAGATGTAGAATAAAAGTTTATCGTCTCAGTATTCAACAAGTAATGGAAATAAAATACTTTTAAATTAAACTGTTTAGATATGGATAGCAAGACAAATAAAGTGAGAGATCACGTACAAAAAGTAAATAGACTGGCAGGATGTCTTAAATACCCTAAATGGCGATTAGCGAAATAGACACAATAACACTGAGATAAAGTCATGAGTTTATAAAGACAGTTTAAGACTAATAATGACATATGACTCAGAAACAAGATCCACAGCAGAAGAAGTATCGGATGACCGCGCAAAAGATGGACTTTTTCTTCTTCTTAAGGTGCCGTGCATTTCTGCGTAGGCGTCCACCGTACATCGTCTTGTCAGGTGAGATGTTAAATATTCAGGATTAAATAATTTTGTTTTTAGCAGCATTGCGAAGCATTTCATAGCTGTGGATTCCTGTCCATTGTCGAATATTGCGCAGCCATGACATTTTTTTACGTCCGAGACCTCTCCTGACTGACAACCTTTTAAAGAGGTATTAATCCACCAATGAACAAGCAGCATTCTTTATAAAAAGAAAGAAGAAGTTCTTTATGATCTTCAGTCAGCACTTGTGGTGTGATAATTCTCCTGATCTTTTGGCAAAATAAAATTTTCGTCTGACATATGTCCTTTCATTTACAAATCTGTCATTCGGCCAGGATACTTTCCTGTTGTTATTAAAAATATTAAATTTAAAATTACACAACATATTAGGAGGATTTAGGGTTTTACAAAAACTATTTATGGAACTTTTATTTTATTATATTTTTGCATAAGAAAACTGCCTGTCTATTTTTATTAAATAATATCAAAGAGTTCGTGAGATATTGTGAAATTAATTTGTATTTTATAACGTCAAATGCCTTTATTTTTGTGCATAATTGTTCCAATGTTAATAAGTTTTATCAAGGTGTTTTCGGTTTATTATGTCTTTGCTTTATTTAATTTATTTAGTAAAATAAAGAAAAATAAGGAAAAGGGTTTAAAATAGTTTCGATACTGCAGTCAATATATTTTTATGTAAACATAAAATTTTACATCTTGTGCAAAAATAAATTTTATAGCCACTGCAGCCAGCTTACGACATACTCCATAGTATTAATAAATACATATATACACTAAAAATTTGCCAATTTTTTTTTATCGTTCACGACTGAATAATCTTCACTATAGTGCACTTTCTTTAGAATTTTTTGTCGTGCGAAATTCAGTTAATAATTAATGTCATTGTATGACATGTTCAAACTGAGATTGCACATAAGCAAGGCTTCCACAACGCATTCTTCCATACTCCCCGATTGTAAGACATTTTTTTTATCTGTGATGGGGGCTATATTATAATGAGAACAGAAATACAATAAATTAACATAGAAATATATACAACCAGATATACAATGTTAATTAATATGTTTATTTAAATAGTGGTTAGAGACATAATTTGTAAGTTATGTACTAGATAATATTATTAAAAAATAATTATATGAGGGTATTTTAAAGAATAACATAAGAATTAAGTATAAGAAGTTTTTTTTTTATTTTATTTAATATTAGATATGTTTGAGTCAGCCATGTGCATATACAACCAAACATACACTGTAGTGTCAAAGTCAAAAAGTTATTTATTTTTTGAATGTTAATTTAGAATATAATTCTGGATGTAGAATAGTAAAAATATATTTCATATAAATGTTTTAGTTACATATAATAGTGTAGTTCTGATCTGGAGAGCCTAAAGTCAAGTAAATTGTAAATAGAACGTTCTAGAAATGTCAATGGGACTATATGCATAATACATCACAGACAAAAAAAAACATTCCAGAATTTTCAGATAGAACAAATAGAATGATTCGAATATTATTTATTGCTAGATTATTCTGAAAACAATGAGAAAGATATAAAAAGCCATGTAATTTTGAGGTCAGTTCAGTTATCATTATGACCAGTTATCAGTCAGTATGATCAGTTAGAAGTCAGTTATTAAAGCGAGTCAGTAAAGTTATAATTCAAGAATTTAGTTACAAGAAGATTATTAATTAAGTTAAGTGAGTTAGTTAGAATAAATTAAATCATTTACAAGATTATTATTGAGGAGTTAGTTATAATAATTCAAGGATTATTAAGTCAATTACACGTGATTATTAATTACAAAGAATAATTAACAAGAATTTATAAGGTAATGAAGAGATTATTAGCTAAAAGAAGGGATTTATTAAGTTAAATGAATTATTAAGTCTAATGCAGTTGAGAGTAATTATTACTACAGTAATATAGTGATAGTATGAAGTTAATTCATTGAAGTAAGCATTCAATAATACAACCACAAGATCCAGTATATTTGAAAGTACATTATATGGAAATTACAAGGATATAAATTTATATATTTATATGGTGAGTGGAGATAATTAAGAAGAAACATATTAAAATTGTTGGATAATCAAGGCTGAGTAAGAAAATATCGAGTGATGATAATAACTTTAATTTTGGAAAAACTTTAGGCGTTCAGTGAAAGAAGGTACCAAATTTTGTTAATAATTTAATAATTGTAAGAATTTCAAATTTTAGATAGATTGTTTTAAATTGATATTGCTTATATTAGATAGATAGGTTTGTTTCATTATAGTTATAATAAAGATAATTTAAAAAAGTACTTACAAACTAATTCTTTGAGAACCGCGATAAAAACCCTATACTTACATATATATCATTCAAATTACTCATAGCTCATACAACAACAACACATCATAACAATATATATATATATATATATATATATATATATATATATATATATATATATATATATAAATTTCATATATGTCAAGTAAACTCTACATAGTAAATCAACGATTTAAGAAGTGGAAATTGAATTGTCAATAAACGTACTTTAACCTTTAATTGTGGCTTATTCCCATTTAAATAGTAATTACTTTAAAATGCCACAAGATAGTAGCTTCAGAACAATATGCTTTCTTCCAGAGAAGTCATACTGACAGCAGTCTATAATCACCCTATTCGTAGTCGGCGAATAAGTGATTTTCTTTTCTGTTCATAGAAGACACATTAAGATAAAATAAGTTGGGTTAAGATATACGTCATGCAGCTTAGTTTTTAATTTATTTTACTGATGCGCATGAGTTTGGAGCTCTTTGATGGCTGAGTCAGATGAACATGCTGTTTTAGCGGCGTGGTCTGCTTTTTTATTTCCCAATATATCAAAAAATTTTAACAGCCACGATATAAAATTGGAAATAAAAGTTCGTTTACTAAAATGCTACGTATTCTTCGTTAATTTGTATGGCGTAAAGTCATGGACCTTAACTGAAGCATCACTGAAGAGACTCGACGAATTTGAGATGTGGTGCTATAGACGCATCTTGAGGATTTCCTGGATAGGCAGAGTTACCAACGAAGAAGTACTACATAGAATGGGTAAAGAGCGCGAACAAGTCGTAATCATAAAACGTCGCAAACTGCAATACCTGGGCCATATAATGCGCAATGAACACCGATATGACCTAGTTCGGACCATACTTCAAGGTATAGTGCATGGAAAAAGAGGTCCAGCACAAAGAAGAATATCCTTGCCGCATAAGCTGCGAAAGTGGTTTAACTTAACCACTACCGGACTTTAGCAGTAGACAGTAGTTAACAAAGTCAGAACAGTCATTTTAGTGTTCAACATCCGTAACGAATAATCACCATAAAAAGAAGAATTTACCAACACGTAATGGAGTCCAGATCGTTATGACTGTTATGTTAGGAAAATATAGTTGGTTACAGATGTTATGTATTTCCTGGCCTAGTGAATTTTTGGAAGAGATGCATCTTATAGAATGGATTGAGGAAAGAGAATCAGTACAAGTAACGATTGTTTGCATTTATTTGAACTAGGGGGATTACAACGTTTTTGCCTAATAGATGCCATATAAACAATAGTGCCATAGTCGAGCTTAGAGCAGATTACCGCTCTTTTTATAGAGCGGTATTTAGATATATTAAGAAGAGATTCTTCGTCAGCTTCTCAGGAGTAGCCAGCAAGAGACTTGCTTCTTTTGCTTCTTTGAGCACAGTTTACTTTTAAGTTCCTGAATATGCTGTCTCCAGATGAGCTTTTTATCAAAGGTGACACCAAGAAGTGTTAGACAGTTAACTGTTTGTAAACAAAGTTCGTTTAAAGTTATAGAAGATAGATTAGGTCTATGCTTTTTGGTAAAGTGAATTACTTTGAATTAAGTAGTCAATAACACAAATCCAGCACGCGTAGACCAGGTGCCTATTTTGTTTATTGTATTTTATAGCAAAGTACTAGTGGTAGCTGTGACTCTACCTTGATAGTAGCAATATACTATCATCAGCATATATCGAGTACCTGACTGGTGGTTTTATATTTGAATGGGTCATTTATGCTAAGTAAAAATAAGTTAGTGCTTAAAACAGATCCCTTTGCACTTTGAATACCTAAAGTTACTGCTATGACTTCATGTCTATTCGAAAAGGCGTTTACAACGTCAGTATTTAATGTGACCAAGTTATGCATTGTACTTTGATTTAATCTGAAGCCTGTTTGAAATGGGTCAAGAATATTGTTTCTTTCTAGATATCATAGGTATCTAGATATACCATACGTTTATTGACCATCTTTTCTAACAGTTTACATACTGAACAAGTGAGATAATTTGGTCCATACGATTTTAGAAGATTTTGAAATGACTCATTCTTTCTTATAGGAATTGTATTTGCTTGTTGCCATAACTTTGGAAACTGTTTCTGAAATCAGATTTTATTATATAATTCTAGTAGTTTGAGACGTGTATCTTTATAAAGATTTTTTAAGAATATTGATGGGCTATCGTCTGGAGCAGCTGCTGGGTTTTTTAATCATGAGATAGCTGTAGGAGGAGAAGATTAATAGAACTGGTATTCTATTAATCTTCTAGTAGTAAACTTAACTAGTAAATACATCTGCAATATGTTAATCATTGGGAATTGTTTGATCCTTCAGGAAGATAGCGACAATTTTGCGCAAAGTGTCTTTTGTGAATAAACTAACACACTGATTCTATAAGGTTTTTTACTTTATTTTAAAATAAGCCTAAAGTTCTCATTAAGTTTTTTTTAAATTTATTAGGTCTATGGTCATACGGGTCTTTCAGAATTCATTTAATCCTTTTTTGAATTGTTTCACTGCTGTTTTGCATAATTCACTCTACGAGGCAATAGATTTCCTGGAAGGATCAATCGCGCATTTACCAATACATTCTTTGGCAGATTCAGTTAAACTACTATTTAATAGTCTTACATCTGTATCTAACTCCGCCTCTGGTAGATACTGGGTGGATTGAGTAGCTCAGTAAATGCCAGTGCCGGTCCCAAGCCCGGATGAAGGAGGAGGGTTACAGCGGTAGGTTAGCTCCCCGCCCTGCGTAAAAGAAATATTGCTAAAAATCCCAAAGAACAGCCTCGGAACTCGGATGGCTTCAACGGAAAACGACATAGGCAAAGAAAAAGGCTAACGAATTTTGGATGTTGGAACATACAAGGACTGAATACAAAAGAAGACCAAGTATTTAAGGAACTCAGTACATACCGAATTGACATCGCAGTACTCAGCGAAACAAAAAAGAAAGGACAGGGGAACCACTACAAAGACGATTATATATACTTCTGGAGCGGAGTAGAAAAATCAAAAAGAGCCAAAGCTGGAGTAGCGGTCGTGATAAGAAAAAACATGGAAAAATGTATTACCAACTGGAACCCGATAGACGAAAGAATTATAACAGTAGACCTTACAACAAAGGGGAGAGACATAAAAATAATTGGCATCTATGCACCCACGGACGACTCGGATACAAACACTAAAGACATGTTCTTCGACAAACTCTCAGAAGAGTTAAATAAAATAAAAAAAAAGGCAAGAAATAGTCCTGCTAGGGGACCTGAACGGAAGAGTAGGTAAAGCTCTTGACAACAAAATAATTGGACAACACGGAGAAGATGTAGTAAATGAGAACGGAACAAGATGGTTGGAGGTATGCGAACAACATTCGTTAAAAATACTGAATGGATTTTACAAACATAGAGACATAAATAAATATACACGGACTCAAAAGACAAGAAAACTGCAGTCAATTATAGACTATATAGTAGTTAAACAAGAGACATCTTTAAGACCCTACGATGTAAAAGTTTGGAGAGGGGCAGAATGTGGATCGGATCATCTACTAGTAAAGGCACCCGTGGAAATAAGATATATTAAACAAAATAAATCCCAAGATCAAACAAACAAAGAATCCACACAGCTCTATAACATAGACAGCTTAAAAAATGAGTCCACAAGTTTTCTTTATAAACTACGTTTGGCACAAAAATTAGACGAAGAAATAAACGGAACAGCGGAAGAAATGTATGAGACTTTGAAAATCAAAATTCATGAAGCAGCATTAGAAGCTCTAGGTACGAAAGAAAAAGAAAAACGTAGAAATTATTGGTGGACAGAAGGTTTATTAGAACTGGTAGAAGAAAAGAAAAAAGTGTATCTCAAATGGTTAGCAACAAAAGATGAGGAAGACCGAAAGAACTATAACAGATACAAATATATATTAAAAAAGGAAATTAAAAAAACAAAAAAACATAACCTGGGACAACAAGTGTGCAGAAATAAGCTCAATGGTAGGAGGATCTAGGTCCAGACAAGCTTGGAAAACTATCAACAGTCTTAGAAAAAATACAAACGAAACAAAAAAAATAAACCCCATAGACATAGAAAGATGGAAAAATTATTATGAAAATCTATTAAATGAACAACGTACACAGTTTCTAGACACACAGATAGATAGAGTTGAAACGGGATTAAATGAAGTGGCGATGATTACCGTAGAGGAAATAAAAAACGCATTACAAAAAATGAAAAATAATAAAGCTCCTGGGCCGGGTGATTTACCTATCGAGTTATTCAAACATGCCACTGCAATAACATTAGAATTGCTTTGTAAAATGTTCAATAAGTGCCTACAAGGAGAAAGTATCCCAAGAGATTGGAAAGTCTCGTACATAAACTCCATCTACAAAAAGGGAAACAGGAATGACTGCAGTAATTACCGAGGTATCAGCATTACGTCATCCACTGGCAAACTGTATGAAAGAGTTCTGAAAGCCAGAATAGAAAAAGAAGCCACAGAGATCGAAGAACAAAGTGGATTCCGACCAGGGAGATCTTGTGTCGACAATGTGTTTACTATCAAACACCTAACGGAAAAGAGATTAGCAAGAGGACAAGAACTTCATGCCACTTTTATAGATCTCCGTAAAGCGTTTGACTCCGTACCACTGCAGAGACTATGGACAACATTGGAAAACGCAGGTATAAATGCAGTATATATAAATGCCGTGAAAAAGCTATATCAAGATAACCAAGCTTATATTAAGGTTGGAAACCAAATTTCCAAGGGTTTCACCCAAACAAAGGGTGTCAAACAGGGCTCTTGCCTCTCTCCAACCCTCTTTAAAATATATCTTGGTAATGCTTTAAAACATTGGATGAGAAAATGCAGCCCAATTGGCATATGGGTAAATGACACTCCTATATACACAATCCTCTTCGCAGACGACCAGGTAGTTCTTGCCGAGGACCTACAAGATATGACGTACATGATAAACAAACTAATAGACGAATTCAAAAAATGGGGATTAGAGGTTAATACCGAAAAGACACAATACATGAATATAGGAGTCATCGGTCAAGACATGGAAACAGAAAGCGGATTAATTAAAAACGTTGATCAGTACGAATATCTCGGAGTTACACTAAGCGAAGACGGGAGAGACGACAAAGATATAACAAGAAAAATAGGAAAAGAAAAAAACATGATAAAAACACTACATCCGATCCTGTGGCATAAAATTTTAACTAAGAAAACAAAGAAAAATATATATCAGGCTATGATTCAGCCGGTGCTGACGTATGGGTCAGAAGTGTGGGTCTTTAACAATAATATGTCACAAAAACTCCTCTCAACGGAAATGATGTACTGGAGAAGATGTTCCGGGTTAACTTTGTTTGACCACATAAGAAATGAAAACATAAGAGAGAGAATGAAAGTAAAGAACACAATAATGGATACGATAGCCGAAAAACAATTAAAATGGTATGGACACCTGAGACGGATGAACGAAGAAAGGATACTACGAAAGGTTTGGAACTGGAGACCTACACAGAGAAATAAAAGGGGAAGGCCAAGAAAGAAATGGATATCCAATATTCATATAGAAATGGAAAATAGAGGTCTTCAAGAAGGAGACTGGGCCGATAAGAAATTATGGCGATTGGGATGCGAGAAGCGACAAAATTAAAGTTGTAAACACTCGCTATATATATATATATATATATATATATATATATATATATATATATATATATATATATATATACATCTGTATCTATGTCGGAGTTAAAAATAAAAAAGTAATTCATCGGTTTTCCCTTTAACAGTCGTTCTGAAAAGTTCCAAGTTTGCTTAAGCGATTTTCCATTTTGTTATAATTCTTAAAGGAATTTTTGACTTGTCGGAGATGTAAATAAGGGGAAATGATTAGGTACTATTAAAAAAAACTCCGGGCTTAAAAAAAGATAAATCTATGGAAAAGAAATTACCTGTTTTAATGTGAAAATATGTACTACTTCCTGAATTTAGTTTTCTTTACTGAAGTTTATATTTAAATTATTTAGAAATGTGCATTAAAGTCACCTATTTAAATATAAGGTGTAGGAAGCTGAGAACTTAAATCTTCAAGATCGAACCTTGTTTAACAGTAGTTTGGAGGAATATATAAATAGACAACAAACTGTCATTTTTAGAAGTTATTGTTTAGCCGAAATTATTTATGAAAAATATCAGTGGAAACAACAATTGATTTTTGCGAGGTTTGGGAATTATCGAGCAGGTATTTTTTATCGCAAGTATCCTAGAAAGTATCAAGACTCTCCATGATTTCATAATCATGTGTTAACCCCCTCTGTGGCTCAGTGGTAAGAGCCAGTGGTAAGGTACCTTTAAACCTAAAGGTCGTGAGTTCGAATCTCATCAGGGTGGAGAAATTTTCGTTTATTAAAAATTATTAAATGAAAATAATTTCTATCCTTGTGCGATCGGTACTCACCGGAGGGACCGCAGACGTTCGGATACAATTAGCGTCTCTTGGTAAAGACAATGACGTCGACTTTGCTAAGTATCAAGACAATTACTCTACGCACACACACACTACACTAGGTACCTGACTGTACCATGCCAATGATCTTAGTTGTCGAGGCATTAACTCAATAATAATAATAATAAAATCATGTGTTGTAGAATGTAATTTAGATTTAATTTTTTGAATCAAGCATATAATTCTGAATTTATAGATCTTTGTTTAAAAAGTTGGGTTAATTGATTGCAAAGTTAGAACAAGTGATTTAATATCTGCTGTGAATTTGAATTCTTCCAAGCTAGGGTCACAGCTACCGTAAGCGTTCTTGGCAAATGCAATTATGCAAATGCAACAGCTTCCGGGTTTTGTTTATAGTCTTTTTGAATTGCTTGCTTGGAGTCAGTGAATAGACTACGGCTAAAAAGAACTACGTCTTCGTTTCTTTTTTCTATCATAGGGGTTTGAGCAACTACGAACTGTTTGTTTAGGAGGAAACATGGTTTGTTCTATTTCAGGCTTTTCTCAGATTAAAGGTTCTGATCATCTACAGATAATTCAAACAAGCGTAACCTCTTTTGTGAAAGTAGAAAATTTAAATATAGTTTATCTGACTCTTCAGATTTTGTAATATTTTTGCAATTTTTTGAAGATAAAGAAAGATAAAGTAAATTTGTTTGAGAGGGATTTAGCATAAAAAAGAAGTTGTTTATTTTGATGTTATGAAGTTGATTTGGTAGCGGGAATTTAATCATGAGAAAGAGTAAAATTTTGAGGTGACAAATTGTCAGATAAAGTATTGAGGTAATTAGAATCACCAATTAATAAGGAGGTGTGAAACTCGAAATAATCAAAGGGAGGAAAAATATATACTTTATGGCGAAAGGTGAGGATGTGGGAGTATTCATTATTTTGAGTGCCTACTAGGAAAGGACATGGGGTGGGGGATTTTTGAAGACAACGACTCTTTACTTCATTTATGGTGAGTCCATGAGGAATGTAAGGAGAGCTCTTCAAAATTAATATTATTTTTGTTGGGGAGACAAGGTTTCAAATAATTAGAATAAGGAGTCGAATTTGAATAGATGGGTGGAAGTTCAGAAGTTGACCAACAAGATTTGAAATTGCTGGATATATGAAGATCCAATTGTTAGAGATTCTAGATACAAAGAACATGCGTTTTGATCCGATGATATCTAGAATGTCTCTATCATAGTCTAAAAGTTTAAGGTTTTCTTTTATCTGTAGAACTATCGCCTGTTATTTTTTTTAAACAACGGTTTCGATGTATATTTTGCAGGTTTACGTATGAGACGACTGTAGTTGCTAAAATGTTACTTGTAGCACTTTGAAGGTTCATGGTTAAGGTAGAAACTGTAGCAGTATTAATTAAATTTGTACTGCTTATGTAGACACATATAATAATTCTGTGTTATATCTATACTTTAACTGGTTTTGCCATCAGAATTTTATTTAAATTTATTCAACTGGCTGTATGGGTAACAAGAACCAGCAGACTGGTAAAACGAGTCTCTGGTTAATACTTTGTATAATATAAATATCATTTAAATTTATTTAATAATATAATGAAAGCGATACGTACAAAACATTTTCAGAAATCAATTTTACATACTATTAAATTCTGACGAAACTTTCAGAATGACGTACAAGATGAAACCGATATTTAACAATTTAACGAAAGGTTGGTGGACGCTCTAAGGAAGGCACAGAAGAACTCTCAAGTTAAGCAAACAAGGAAAAATGAAAAACTTATAAAAGGCACAAGGAACCTAATGCAAAAAAGAAGGGAAATGAAAGATAAGCTCACAGTAAACATCGCAGAGCTGAGGAATTTAAATACAACCATTACAAAAGCTGTTAGGAAAGACATAAGTGATATTTACATTAACGAAACAACTAATACTATTGAACAAAATAAAAGCCCTGAAGTTCTAAAACGAAAGTTGAAAACAGAAACCAGGAACATTTATAAGCTAAAAAATAGACAAAGACAACAAATATATGAACAATAAGAAAATATGAAAATTATCGCAAAGTACTATAGAGCATTATATCGTCGGGATGCTCACATTCCAAAGGTGGAAATCCCAGTCATACAAAATCAAGGATCAGCGGAACTTCCAGATATAACCGAAGAGGAGATCTAATCAGTATTGAAAGGTATGAAGAACAGCAAATCACCTGGAGAAGATGGCATTGTAATTAAAATGCAAAAATTAGTAATCAAATGCGTCATTAAAGCTTTAAAAACTCTTTATAATGCCTGCCTCTTTGAAGGAGTTAGACCAGGAAAATGGAATAGTGACATTGTGATAATATTGCACAAAAAAGGAGATGTAACAAACATTGGAAACTACAGACCAGCTTGTTATCTCATTTATATAAGCTCGTTATAATATTAATTACTAACAGACTGGAACCCATGCTGGATTTTCACCAACCATTAGAGAAGGCATGATTTAGGAGTAGATTTAGAACAAATGACCACTTACAAGTAATAAAATCCTTAATAGAGAAAGTTACAGAATACAACAAGTCATAGATATTATTATTTGTAAACTTTAAGAAAGCGTTTGACTGAGTTCAGCATAGCTCCATGTTAAGAGCTCTTACAGAGTGCAGTATTGATCATAGGTACACAACTCTTTTTCGGAATAGCGCAACACTGCAGTTAGAATGTATTATGGCAACACATTTGACATACATTTCCCTTCGAGAGGGGTATTGGGCAAGAAGATACCATTTCTCCTAAGCTATTTACCGCTTTGTTGCAGAGTGCTATGAGAAACAGTTGTGAGAAATTGAGAGAATATTGGAGTCAACATAAATGGAGAGTCTCTAAACAACTTGAGATTTGCAGACGACATAGTCCTTATTGCAGACCGGGTAGATTATACCTGCCAGAGCTTTAGAGAATTTTTCCAAAACACAATATATGACCAACCTTGTACTATCGAAAAACATCTCAACTAACGGCACGCAAATTAAATAGGTGTCTAGCTATAAATATCTCGACAACGAGAATAAATTAGGAAGAGATAATCAAACAACTGAGCTAAACAGGAGAGTACGACTGGCATGAGCGGCTTACGGAAAACTAAGAGAAGTCTTTATATCAGATATTCCCATGTACTTGAAAAGAAAGGTCTTTGATCAATGTGTACTCCAAGTTCTAACGTATGGAGCAGAAACATTGACCCTTACCAGAAAAGTAATCAATAAAATAAAAGTGGCAAATACAAGAGAGCGATGGAGAGGTCAATGCTGAATATATCCCTCAGAGACAGGGAATTATCAAATACGATAATTAGGAGAAAAACTAAACTAGTGTTGCTGACGCAGTTTAAACATTGAAATGGAACTGGGCGGGGCATGTTGCCAGATTAAAAGAAGGAAGGTGGATGAAAAAATTTCTGGAATGGAGACCTAGACACGATGCTTATGGTAGTCGAGGACGTCCTCCAAGAATGTGGTCAGATGACAGTAAGCGTATTCAGTACAACTGGATTCAGCGTGCTTAAGATAGAATCCATTGGAATTATTTACGGGAGGCCTATGTCCATCAGTGGACTTAAAACGGCTGATGATGATGATGATGATGATGATGATGACTATTAAATTGAAATTTACCCCTAACCACTACCGATAAGGTATACTGGAATTTAATTTTACTCGGCATACGACTTACTCGTTCTAGTGCTAAAAGAGGGAAACGTTTATTTAACACCTTTAAGGAAACTAACTTTATTTGCGACAAAATGCAAAAATTTCTTACAAAAGGTGCTCTCTTTACCTTAAAAGCTTGTTTTGATTTTTGTCGATAGGACATTCTGATCAAAAGGTATCAAACGTTTACACCCCAGTTTATACAAATTTTATTTAAAATTAATTTCGGTCGCGCTCAAAATCACCGGTCGCTTCCAGCTTTGTTTCTAACTGAGAGCGCCCACCAAAGTGGCGTGGCACGTAGCAAGTGGCAAGTAGCACGCGTCTAGCATGTTTCTTAAAATGTAACCAATGAAAACGAATGATTCAGCGCACACCAAAATGACAGTGACGTCATTCATTCTAATCATTCGTTTTCGTTGGTTACATTTTAAGAAACATGCTAGACGCGTGCTACTTACTACGTGCTACTTGCCACGTCAGTTTGGTGGGCGCTCTCCCTAAGAGAACGATTTAGTCTACAGAAGAATTACTAATTAAAAGTTTTGTTTAAATTATCTCAGCTATATTTTTTATTTATTTTTTTTTGAACGTACACATTCTTAGTAAATAGATTTTTTTCATTTTTCCTCTCTACGAAGGGAATTTAGGGAAAAGCCGGAAGGCAAAAAAGGTAAACTTTTTGGCATCTTCTGGTATCTCAAAATTGACGTTCTCGGTTAAATTCAGCTTGTTTTTAAAGATTAAGTAGCATTTTCGTCTTTGACAACTGGAGTAAAAGGCAAACAATATAAAATAGGATTTCAGAATTTTGATAAAAACTTTAAACGATATTTACTAAATCAAGCTTAAGTCCACTATTGACCAGTTTTTTTTTGAATACTTTAAACAAAAAAATGTTTTTTCAATACTTTCTTTATCAAAGTGCTGCAAAATTATTTTAATTTACTGTTAAATTATTGTTTTATATATTTTACTTATAATTTTCGCTACAATTATTTTTGTTTTGTTTTAGGTTATTTGGTATAGGAAAAGGAAACTACATTAAGCTAATTGTAAACAAATTGTAAAAAACTTTATTCTCTAGATCTGTTTTTTATTAACATGGCGTATTTTAAATACATACAATTTTTTTTTATAGAATACATTAAATCCTAATATATACTGTCTAAGTTAATACATATTTGCTTGATGTTGACTGATTCTGAAACAAAAGAAAAAAAAGAAATTAATTCGGCTAGAATATATTTATATATAAAAGAATTGGTCATTTCAGAAACAACATGAGTCAAGTTTTAGCGAAATTAAAATTTCTTCATAAATCCGTTTTTTATATATCAACGCATCATTCTAAGCAGAAACGGCATTAGTTCCGACTTCCTTTAATAAACTACAGCTTAATACATGATACTATGATAAGAAGATAAGATATTGCGCATAAGTCGTGACGTGATTGGAGAGTTGCACGTTCGAAATGTCAGTTTTTTGTATGTGTCAATAAATAATCTTTAATAAATAGTTTGGAGATATCCTTATTTGTACAATTATTGTAATTATTGAACTTCCTAACTTATTTTCGTCCAGTAATTTCATTAGAGAATGCATACAAATCCCATTTAACTGTAACAAGAATTCAAATTCTACTCTCCAATGACGGCATGCGCGAACACGACCGATTTTGGGCTACGGGAAGATCCTATCTTGTTATTCATAGTATCATGGCTTAATACAAAAACCTATTCCATTTTAAACCACATGAGTCACTGACTGGTGTTGTTTCTGCACGGAATTGTCATTGTAAACAAAACGTTCACGATGGCCACAATAAATGACACAAATAGTGATCTGAATTCGGAAGAAAGTAAAAAAAAAGGGTAAAAAAAAAAGTTATAATTATAAGTTATAATTATTAGGAAAGCGTGGCTCTGTGGGAAAGAATACGAAAATTATAAAGGTAATGTTGTACCTTCAAGAAAACCAGGAGAAGACTGTCGGTAAGTTTTAAGGTTAAGTTAGTTTTAAAACATAAAATTATTATTGTTCTGAAGCTATTTTCTTGTGGCATTGTAAATTAATTACTTTTTAACTGGGAATAAGCCACAATTAAAGATAAAAATACGTTTATTGACGTTTCAATTTCCACTTTGGAAATCGTTCTCAAAATACAAACAGTAAATGTTAAAATTTACTGTTTGTATTTTGAGAACGATTTCCGAAGTGGAAATTGAAACGTCAATAAACGTATTTTTATCTTTAATTGTGGCTTATTCCCAGTTAAATAGTAATTAATAAAATTATTATATATTTTTTTGTAGTTGTCGCTTAAAGTGCTTTGAAAAAGAATGCGGATGTAAGATCTGAAATACTTGCCAAATTCAGAACCATGCTTACCAAGAATCCACAAGATTCATACTTACAAGGGCTTATAAGAAAGTGTGAAGTAAAACAGAACAGGCCTCGAAACGAAGATCCAAAAAATAGAGGATATAACATTAGTTACTTCGTGACAGGCTCTGGTGGCAAAATTATTGTTTGCAAAAAGGCTTTCACAGGAGTTTACACTGTGAGTCATGAACGAATACGAAGAATTTCGAAGCTTCTTGTACAAGGAAAAAAACCATTAGGTAAACGTGGCACAATATTTTAGAGAATGCTAAGTCTGAAAATTGAGTACAACAGATTAAGATATAAATTAAGAGTTTTTCCACTAAGATTGCACATTACACAGGGAAAGAGAAGCATTACTTAGAAAAAAAATTAAATGTGCGAATTATGTATAACCTAGTTTGTACCAAATTTCCTGATCATAATAATTCAGTGAAGTACAAATTTTATTTAAAGATTACCCAGGAACATTTTTCTCTATCTTTTGGACATCTACAGAAAGACACTTGCTGTGAATGTGAACAATTAAAAATAAAAATTAAGACTCTATCTTTAAAGGAGACAGTAAAGTGTGCGGCACTTGCAGAATTAACTGTACATTAAAGACGTGCAAAAAGTTCTATAACAATAAAATGTCAGAAATTGCAGAGATATACAAGACAGATGCTAGTGTACGTGGCCTGACGTTTGATTATATGCAAAATCTTCTACTTCCACTTATTCCTGTGCAGGAGACTTTTTACTTACGTCAACTAACCTACAACGTCTTTGGAATTCACAATATGCAAAAAAATCAAGGAATGTTTTACATCTACCACGAGAGTCAAGCTCGGAAGGGTACCAATGAAGTTGTTTCAATTCTTATGGATTATCAAGTCTGGAGTTACTACTGCTATTAAACATCTTCACGTATTCTCTGATAGCTGTGCCGGTCAAAACCGGAATCATACCGTAGTGCGATTTCTACTTTCGTTAGTAGTAACTGGAAGGTTTGAGACCATAAACTAGTACTTTCCACAACGTGGTAATTCTTTTTTGCCGAACGATGGAAACTTTGCGGCAATAAAAAGGGTCATAAAAAACTTTGACCGTGTTTACCACCCAAAAGAATATACAGAAATAATTGTAAATTCTACACGACACAAAAAGTTTCTTGTTAAAATGGTGGAATCTTCGAATATTTTTGAAAGTGGTAGCCTAATCATTACAAATGATATGTTTGTCAACCAACTCAGTAGGCAGAAAATAAGAAAGGAATACAAAAATCACTTTCCACATTTTAAACTACTCCCATTTTGTTTATTCTTCAAACCAACCAGGGACTGTAACGGTATCGAAATGTATTAATGATTTTATCTCTAACAACTTTAAACTTAAAATAGGAAATATAACTACATTTTTATCAACAGTTCTAGTCTATCCGGATGATAAAGTACTAGTTAATAATAAACAAATTGAAGATATACGTAAGCTCATGGACTTACAGACACAGACACAGACATTACCAAACATTACCAGACATTACCAGAGAAAAAAACATTTTTGAAGAGATTATGCAATGCTCTACTACTGATGTAATTTATGATGATTAATGCTTTTATTTTGTTTAACAATTAATAAGGACAATAAAATTTAAAAAAAAATAATTTTTTTTATTTCTGTTCTTAAACAACATAAGTCACTTTTTTAAAAAACATATTATGACTTAAGAATTTTTCTTAAATAAATATATATAGTAGTATATAGATAGTGAAATATTATTTTAACAATTTATTTTAAAGCATTTTTCCCAACAGATCTTTAAAACAATTTTTTGTGATTTACTCAAAACTATAATTTCTGCCTCATGTTGTTTCTAAAATGACCGATTCAAAAGTGATATGCCACTAGTGACTGACCGATAAAGACGCATATTGATATATACGTAATTCCATGATATCTAAAAGGAAAAACGATAAACAGGTCAGTTGACATTTAAACTGTTAAAATCCTCATAACAATTCAGAATAATAACTAAGCCCTAAAATTGGCAAAAAACTAACATATTTGAATCCAGTGTGCAATAACATGCTGAACCACAGCATTCTTGAATAAGGTTAGACCCATTTAACTCGCTAAATCGAACGATTCTATATGAGGCCATTAGAAATATCAGAAAAGATTATAAGGCTACTGAAAATGACGCTTAGAAACACGATGAATAAGGCAACAATGGAAGTAAGCTTTTCAAGACAGTTCACAGTGAATAGAGGTTTAAAACAAGGAGATCCAATATTAACAAATTTATTCAACCTAGTTTTAGATCAAATCGTAAGAAGATCAAATATAAGCACAAACAGGACTATTTTCAATAGCAAACGATCTAATGATACTAGAGAAAACAAAAAAACATTTAGAAAAAGTTTTCCAGAAATTTGAAGAAGAGTCGAAAAGATACGGATTTATAATAAATCAAACAGAAACGCAATATATGGAAATAAGAGGAGAAATAACGAGTAATAACAAATATAGCACTAAGAAAAGAAGCAGAGACTGTCTGTAGTTTTGAAAAAGTGTCAGAATTTGAATACTTAGGAGTAATCATAACAAACATGGGAAAAAAAGAAAAAGGAACATACAAAAGATTAGTGAAGGGAAGCAGAGCGCTAGGGTCACTAAATTCTTGGAGAAGACGAACGAATAAAGAAATAATGAGGATGTATGGAAAACAAGCAGTTACGGTCAAAATACGAGTCCAAAGATGGCTTGGTCACATTATACGAACGTCAGAGAACCTAAGTGTTAAAACAATACTAAAGGAGGGAGAGGAGGAAGGAAGGCGTAAGAAATTGGAGACAGAAGGCAAGGGACCAAAAATAATGGAGAAAAATAACCAAGTTTTTATATATTATAGTATAGTTGTTATTTCGTTAATTTGAAAAAAGTAATCTGCGAAATTTGATAATCAATACGACAGCCGAAATAAAAGAAAAACCGTTTGAATTGCCAAGATTACATGGCTTTTAAACAGCTCTACAAGATGATTATTTACCAACTATAAAACCATTAACAACAGAAAACTTACCCTTAAATATAAATTTCTCTGCAGTCTCCCTTCTGAAATGTATATCCTTCCGGACATAGCATCGGAATTTTATATACAGTTGAGTTAGATGAGCAGATAAGTAACAACAGTATTGTGACAAAAAATACAATTACAATCATAGAATCCATAACTAGAGATTTGGAAACTGTTTTCCGTCAGTGCTAATATGTATACTAATTAGCAAAAAGTTGATAGCACATATATCTCAGAAAATTTGAAACAAGAAGGAAACGGCTAATTTGCAAAGCTAATAGAGGTATTTTTAACATATTTGATATTGCATTATCAGAGGCGTCCTCTTAAAAATTTAAAAAGTATTTAGTTATATCTGGCAACATAATCTTATAAAGCAAGTGTCAGGTGGAGTTTTAGAAGAATAAGTAAGTATAAGTAAGTTGTATCGTATTGTATATAAAATCATAATTGTGAGCTTGTGTTGGAATAAAACATTTTTGTAAATAAACTTATATTTTTTGCTCCATATTACATACATCATTTATTGATTCCTCGGCTGCCTTTGATTTATTTACTTGTACTTCTACGTTCGTGTCTTGATAGAGTGACTCTCAGATATTTGAACCCCATTTCCGATCCCCCATTTTTTAAGTACACCAATATTTATTTTAACGGAGCATTTAATAAAACCATACAGTTCTTTGTCATGTTTTATGTGAAATTAAATTAAACTTCCTAATTATTTTGTTAAATTTGTAAAACATTCTTTGTGACTAATCTTTACTTTGTGCAGTTGATATCACAACTACATTTATGCGTAGTATATTATTGTAGCTTTTATTTTACCTATCTGGTATCTTTTTTTTTGTTTTTGACTTTTTAATACTTACCGTCTATAATTATAATTAAAAGTAGTGGACTCAAAGAATCTTTCTTTCTTATCACGGTGTCAGATTAAGTTGTAGCGGTAGCTTTCTTTCTCTTTTTGATTAATTGTATTTTTTGTATATTTTTTGATCGTTTTGATCATGTTGAATTATATAATGCTTATATAACGTTTATAAAAGATATAAAACTTTACAGACCTAAATGTTTCCCAAGCCTTTAACGAGCACTGAAGTAGACACTGGAAATGTTTCGTTTTAAGATATTATTCTCAATGTATTAAACTCATTAATAAAGCAATTGATAAAGGAATGATTCCTTAAGAATGGTACAACTCCGAGGTCATTTTACTATTCAAGAAAGGAGACAGAGCAAACATCGATAATTACCGAGCAATATCCTTGCTATCACATCTGTATAGATTACTAACTAAAATCATAACCAACCGCCTAACACATAAGCTCGATCAACCTATCGAGCAGGCTGGATTCAGAAAACATTTTAATACCATAGACCACTTGCACACCGTAAGACCACTGTTAAAAAAATGCACCGAGTATAATGTTCCAATTCATATGGTGTTCGTCGATTTCCATAAAGCATTCGATTCCATCGAATTATGGGCAGTGCTTGAATCTCTAGAAAATGCACGTATATATTCAAGATACATTAACATAATTAAAAACATATATGAAAATGCCACCATGCATATAAAGCTGGACGAAAGCACAAAAACTAATCCCATAAGACTACAACGGGGAGTAAGATAAGGAGACACCATCTCTCCCAAACTATTTACCCTTGTTCTAGAAGACATTTTTAAAAAACTAGAATGAAACAATAAGGGTATCAACGTCGACGGATCATACTTAAACCACTTGAGATTCGCAGATGACATAGTTTTAATGGCCGATAATATCCAAGAACTAAATGATATGTTACAACAATTAAATGCAGTTTCAGGAGCGGTAGGCTTAAAAATGAACTACAGCAAAACAAAAATACTGAGCCGAGACCAGACAAATATAACAATACAAAATAATACCATAGAAAATGTTGAACAATATGTATATCTAGGTCATGTTATAAAACTAGGAAAACCAAACCAAGATGCTGAAATTAAAAGAAGAACACAACTGGCTTGGGGCGCTTTCGACAAACTAGCACATAGCTTTAAAAACACCTTCATTCCTATAAACTTAAAGAAAAAGGTGTTTAACACATGCATACTACCAGTTTGTACCTACGGCTTGGAGACAGTAGCCCTTACCAAAAAATCTGCCAAAAAAATTAGAAACAACGCAAAGAGCAATGAAACGAATCATGCTTGGAATATCACTAAGAGACAAGATTAGAAATACCGAGATAAGACGTAGAACGAAGATTAGGGATATTGTGGAAGAAATTACAAAAATAAAATGGCACTGGGCAGGTCACATAGCCCGATATAATGACAACAGTTGGACATGGAGAATTCTAGAATGGAGACCAAGAACGACAACAAGAAGCATGGGAAGACCTCAAAAAAGATAGGTAGATGACATAAGAGCAGTGGCAGGCAAACAGTGGATTAGATTGGCGCAAGATGGAGAAAGATGGAAGCAATTGAGAGAGACCTACATTCAGGAGTGGATGGAAAATGGTTGACAAAGAATTAATCTCATTTATAAACAAGAACATAATTATAAGGTTTCGATTTAAGGGAAACTCCTCTGTCTGACGATTATATAGCTTCCATCGTTACTGGTACAGCTATACTGACAAAAGCTAAGGAACATGAAGACAATATTTAACCAAATTAAAACCGACTAACTTCACTTTACTTATCATTTTAATTCATAAATATAGTACAAACATTATATTGGAATCAAAGTGTCATAGTTCAAATTGATGGACAACACTCAAAAGAAATGAAGATCTATAGATGAGTTAGACAGGGATGTGTTTTATCACCACTTTTGTTCAACTTATATTCTGAAAAAAATTTTCAAAGCACGCTCAATAATATCAAAGCGGGAGTCACCGTTAACGGAAAATTAATTAACAACTTACGATATGCAGACGACACTGTGATCATAGCAACGAGTATAGAAGATTTACAATATCTTATCGAAAGCTTAAGTATAAATAGTGTTGAGATGGGAATTACTTTAAACGCTAAAAAAAAACGAAGTACATGCTAATTAAAAAAGGACCACAAAATATACATCACCTATTAATAATCAATGGTAACGTGATACAACAAGTAGAAAAATATGAGTACTTGAGAACTTTGATCAATAAAACCAAGAAATAAACAGGCGAATAGAGATTGCCAGATCAGCATTTATACGAATGAAGCCACTTCTAACGTGGAAAAATCTAAATTTGGAGATCAGACTACGTACCATTCGCTGTTACATATTTTCAATATAAATATATGGAGCTGAGACTTGGATAATAAAAAAATGCATTTTATAAAGAATCGAGGATTTTGAACTCTGGTTATATCGCAGAGTATTAAAAATATATTGGACTGATATAATTACAAATAAAGAAGTACTGGTTATGGTTGGTAATAAGACAGAACTAATCATCACTATACAAACCAGAAAACTGGAATACCTAGGCCACGTGATGAGGGGACCAAAATATGAAATTTTGAGACTTATAATACAAGGAAAGATTCAAGGAAGACGATCTGTTGGCCGAAGGCAGAACTTATGGTTGAAGAATCTACGTGATTGGTATCAATGCAGATCGATTGATTTGTATAGGGCAGCAAGTTCAAAAATAAAAATAGTTATTATGATTGCCAACCTCCGTAGGGAGGTACTCTAAGAAGAGAACTTCACTAATAAATATGAATGATATCCACTAATAAAATATTTGTAATTCGTACTAGATTTAAGCTTTGCTGGAAAGTTTACGTAAAAAAATTACAGGAAACTTCTAATATTCGGATGCGGAAATGTTTCTGAAAAAATTTTAGTTTTAGCGTATCCACATTCACAAAATATACCGCTTGAGAAAGCACTCTGCCAAAACAGCTGTAGTGATAAGATATAACAAATTTTGTGTAAGTTTTGAAAACAATGTTTGCAGTGTTTTACTGGTACCCAAACAGCACAGTACGTTTTAAGTACGTACAATTTTGGTACTGTACCTACATTATGTAAAATGTACGTTTTAAGTACGTACATTGGGGTACATACCAGTACGTACTTATTACGTCTTAAGTATGTACCATGAGAAAGAAGAGTAAGAGCATATTTATTATGTTAGGTTAGGTTAACCTAACCTAATTTATTTAGTTAGAAATTTTACACCTCGAGTACAGTTGAGATGTGATAATTCATTGCAAGACAGTTTCATTTAGATTTTTTTACTTATTTTTAGTGCTTATAGTGTGGTTTCCTGTTATTGTATGCAGTCGAGTGTTTTTTGTGTCAAAAATGTAGTGATAAGAAAGTGGCGGAGCAAGAAATTGGACGATGGTTGAAGAGAGTCGGGGATCGCTTAAAACTTTCTATCTTATTTTTAAAAGAATAAAAATTGAATTTATGTAAAAACAATAAAAATATATTCACCTATATTTACTTTGGAAAATGTACGTTTTAGGTACGTATTAAGTACGTACTTCGTATAGCAAGGTACGTACATTGTA
Organism: Diabrotica balteata; assembly: GCA_918026665.1. NCBI lineage: Eukaryota > Metazoa > Arthropoda > Insecta > Coleoptera > Chrysomelidae > Diabrotica > Diabrotica balteata. The sequence goes on from OU898276.1 coordinate 85,540,445, forward strand.
CGTACTGTATGTCCCATCAGTACGTACTTAGTATGTCTTATGTACGTACTTGTGCTTACTGGGTAGTCCTTAGTTTTCTATACACAACAAAATATTGCCGGATAAATAGACACCGGAATGTGTTACTTTAATAAATTTATCATAAATCTATAAGTATTAAGGATCTATAAGTATCTAGTAATTTTTAATTCGCCAAACTTTTAGTGTGTTAATCTTGAAAAAATTAATAAGTATTATAATAGCTGCATATAAATAGAATTTTAAAACTACTAGCGGCATCTTTAAACTATCGAAAGAACGTTCGTAAATAAAAGTAGAAAACTAATATTTTTAAAACTAAATATAAAAATAAACTCATAACATTAGGTATAAAATATGCCGTGAATGGATGACGTTTTTATTTTTAATTAAACTAGTTAAAAAATAATTACCAGGACGAAATTAGTAAACTTACAAACTCGCCACCTATTGTAAATAGCCCCAACTAAGTAAAAGGTGCATTTTGTCAATCAATATCTTAACTTATGTATAGACTCCTTCTATTTTGACTCACGGTATTACAATTTCCAATAATAGAATGCTCTCAATTGATCACTTGGCCACAAAATGACTAGTTTTTTTGATATACAGCGTTCAGTTAAGCATAGAATTAACTGAAGATTATTTTTGGGTTAAATAGGTAATAGCAATTTAAAAATTCATACTTATGGAGCTGAACCATGTACCCCAAGATTGGCTGGAGTCAATATTCATCCCACTACCAAAAAAGCCAAACCGACAACACTGCAATGGGTTCCGTCTGATAAGCCCTATGAGTCATGCAGTAAAAATCCTACTAAAAAATCGTACATAATCGTATTTATAGAAAGTGCGAAACAATCATCGGAGACGATCCGTTTGGATTCAGAGCCAGCATGGGAACGAGAGAAGCCCTGTTCAGTTTACTAGTTCTCGCCCAAAAATGCTACGAAACAGAAAGATATATTTATATGCTTTATAGACTTCGAAAAAGCATTTGATAGAGTAAGACACGACCTACTATTAGAACGTGTGCAAGAAGTTGGTTTAGATGGAAAAGACATCAAATTATTAAAAAACTTTAGGAGTTAGGATCGAAGGTTCCACATCCGCAGAAGTAAAAATTAGGAGGGAAGTTAGACAAGGATGTGTTCTGTCGCCTCTGCTGTTTATTCTTTACTCCGAGTTTCTATTTAAAGAAGCATTGGAGGATTCCAAGGATGGAGTCAAGGTGAATGGCGTAAATATCAACAGTATCAGAAACGCCGATGATACAGTGTTAATTGCGGATTCCGACTCAGGTCTACAACGACTCATCGACAAGACCAACTCGACCTGTGAGCAATTTGGTATGAAAATAAACATTAAAAAAACCAAAGTGATGTCAATCCGAAAAAACCAAAACGTACCTCAAAATAAATGGGCACATCTTAGAACAGGTCAATAGATTTAAGTACCTGGGATGTTGGATCGATAGCAGCCTAAATCCTGATCAAGAAATAAGATCGAGAATAGAACAGGACAGAAAATCTTTCAAAAAAATAAAAAAACTGCTTTGTGATTCTCGAATAAAACTCGAAATTCGACTACGTTTATCAAAATGCTACGTCTGGTCGACTATTCTATATGCAGTTGAAACGTGGACCCTTAAAACATCAACCGTAAATAAATTGGGGCCTTTGAAATGTGGATCTACCGGAGAATACTCAAAATTTCATGGACATCGCATACCTCAAACGAAGAAGTGCTGCATAGAATAGGCAAGAAAAGAGAACTTTTTAACACAGTAAAAGTTAGAAAAACATCATACATAGGCCACATACTGAGAAATAATAAGTACTAATATGCCCAACTTATAGTGAAAGGAAAAAATCGAGGGAAAGAGAGGCCTAGGAAGGAAAAGACTATCATGGCTCAGAAACATCCGACAATGGACAGGGCTAAATTTTGAACAGCTAATAAGAACAGCTGAAGATAGAGAAGAGTTTAAAATTGTAGTAGCCAACCTCCATTGAGGAGGGGGCACGTTAAGAAGAAGAAGAAGATGGAGCTGAAAGGTATCGAACTCGCAAGAAGAAATCATATTTTCTTGTACTTTGTTGAGTACAAGAAAGTACATTTTAACTATCTGAATATAACGGGACAGCAGCTGGAATAATGTCATTTTGTAGCATATCTAAACATTTTTAAGCTGTTAACGCTCGTTTAATAAAATATGGACAAACAATGTTGTTGTCAACAATTCCTACCAAAACGTTAACTTTTTCAGCATACCGCGTACGGACCTCCGTCATTTTTCTGTCAGTATTTCTGGATATCACAGAAGAATTTGACAAAGTATGTCACGACGGTCTGTTAATGAAGCTAAATAAAATATTTCTTATTCAACTCGTTAAAATATTGCAGTCATACCTACATCAGCGGAAACATTTAGAGTTAAAATGGAAAAAGAGTACTCTAAATTAAAGAGAATAAATGCAGGAATTTCACAAAATAGCGCTCTTAGTCCAGTACTATACCTTTTGTAACCATCTGATATTTCGAAGAGAGAAAACATTCAACTAGTCACATTTGCTGACGATAAAGCAGTCCTGACAAGAGGTGCAAATATAGAAGAATCTACGGTTAACCTACAAAATGCAATTAATGGCATAGAAGGTTTGTCCAAAAATTGCGTATAAAGTTTAATGAACAGAAATCAGTCTATATTACTTTTGCTAACAAGAAAATCAATTATCTCCCAATTATCTTAAAGAACAGCATTTTTCCTAATAAGAAAACTGCGAAATCAAACGTCATACTTAACTGGAAGGAGCAGTTTAAAAAGAAAACTGAACAGTTGAAAATAAAGTACAAAAATATGTATTGGCTGATTGTTAAATACTCTCAACTTTTTATCCATAACAAAGACCTGATTTACAAACAGATACTTGAACCTGTGTGGACATATGGTCTACAATTATGGGGCTGTACCAAAAACAGCATTGAAAGAAATTTAGAAACGCTCCAGAACCGCGTACTAAGGAATATTGTAGGTGTTCCTTGGTCTGTTGGAAATGACGATTTGGGTAGAGACCTTACAGTCGAATCGATTTCAAATAAAATTAGGAAACTCGCCAGAGAACATAAAAAGAGACCCCATAAGCATCCCTATGATGCACTATGAAGTACTATAATGTACTTTAGCTTCTTGTCAATCAACCCCAGATACGAACGCTGAGAGGACTAAACCGTTCGACCTTGTGTAATGAGTGAACTTGTGCAAAGCTTAGTTAGTTTTGTGCATTGTAGTCACAACAAAGTCAGTTCTGTGTTGTATAGCCACAACACATATAGTTACAAGTTTACAAACAATGATACGAAAATTAGGTTCAAGAAAAAATGCTAATTGATCTTGTAGATTAAGTGTAGATTAGGTGCATTCTTATTGTTTAAAATAAAAAAAAAGGTGTGACCTTTAGTTAACTTAGTTTTGCCATTCTTTCTGAAAAGACTATTCTTTATTTTCAATATTCTTCAATTTATTTATATAACGACAATAATATTCTTAATTGGAAGTATTTGGTCTTATTTTTATATTAACTATAGTCCAATTAATTATATGGCTTTTGATCCATGTTTTCCGAAAACTTTCACCAACGTTGTTTTAAATCTCGTATTTAATGAAATATAGTCAAAAAAAAAAACTTTTTGTTTTTGTTATAGATGATTCTGTCAGTGTATATTCTGCTCTGACATAAAATAAATTCCAAGGTGAGGTTAAACAGTGCAATAAAGAACGGCACTTCTAATCTGAGCGTGTGGCAAATTTTGCGTATTGCAAATTTTAAATAAATTTCGTTAAAGGTATTCTTTGTTAAATTTTTCACTTAGGATCATCCAGCCTAGTTTTATTATATTTTTATGGTAAATTTTTTAAAATAATGGTCTCATATATACGAATTATTAATGTAGGAAAATTCTACTTGTCTAGAAACCCCTGTTTCTAGACAAGTAGAATAAGTGGATTAATAACAAAAAATGTCGAAAATTTAAAATCAATAATTTTAAAAGTATTCATATAACAACGTTTGGAATGGCTAGAGGTTATAAAAATACTGTAAAGTTAATCAAAAATAAGTAACAATACAAACATCTTACCCTAGGAATAAACCATCCTACATCTTCCTCTGACCATTACTAGTCCTTCACCACATGCTCTTAAGGGTGCATAAACCATAGCATTTGACTCTTGAACAATAACAGCCAAAACTACCAATAAAACGAAAAACAGAACAAAACGTAGCGAAATCATTTTAACTTTCTCCCGCTTCACGTCCGCTGTGTATATTAAGTTATAATAAAAGATTGCTTGTAATTACTATAAAAGAAAAATTATCACACTTATATTTATCTTCGAAAATGGGTGCAACTAATACGGAAGTGGCAAACCTAAAGGAAAAAATTCGAGCGTTAGTCACTATGTGTGTTCACTGATCTATACGAGATTTCTTAAGTGTTTTCTGGTGAATAATTCATTCATCGTCAATCGATTTCAACCTTTTGGTCTGACTCATTATTGCGTAAACGGGTATCCTTGATTTAAAACAATATAGTTAGTTTTATCAGAATTAGTGTAATTATTATATTTTTACGTAAGCTTATGATCATATTGAGGTTTTGTGATCAATAGTTATTCCATTCCAAAATGATTTAACTACCCACCTACTTTATATATAAATATTATATATATATATATATATATATATATATATATATATACATATATCTATATATATATATATATATATATATATATATATATATATATATATATATAATATATATATTATAAAACTGTTTTTGATGGGTTGGAGTCAATAAAAGGGGCTATTTGTTGACTATTTTTTACTCGAGCTTTCAATTGTGATTACAATTTTTATCAAGAGCTTCTAAAAAATACAAAATATCTTACAAAGTTGAACTAGAAATAAAAAATTTTTTGTTAACTCACCAAATAAAATAAGTTTTTTATATAAAACTACTGCTTACATATTTTAAATACAAAAAATATTAATAAAAAAATGTCTTATTCTAATAAATGTTTCTCTGAAAAATTTTGATGAAGTTTCTTAAGAAAAAAATTGAATTTGTGAACAAAAATAGAATAGCTACAAACCAGCCTAAATGTCATAAATACTAACTTAAAAATTTTATTTTTGACATATTGTCAAAAATAAAATTTTGTTTTAAAAATTCTCTTTGTTTAGTAACAAAAAGAAGAAGATTTATTCACCATTGATAGATGCCCGAAAAAATGTAACAAAAACATGAAAAATTCAAAATGTGATGTTTTACTGACTGCATATATAAATTAAATAGAAATTATATAATTATAAATTTTGCTTAAATTTTGAATTTCTGACCTTTTGTATTATTATCACTTTTGCTAATACAAACCATTTCCAAAAAAGTTCTTTTAAATTTATTACTTTCATTACATAAAATTTTAATATCTAAAATTATTTCCATATTTTAAAATCCATAATATGGTCTTTGTCTATTACATGCTCTGCCAAAGCACAAGATGGTTTCTTAATTCTACAATCACTCTTGTGAGAAATAATGCGATTTGAGAGATTTCTTCCAGTCTCACCAATATACTCAGCTTCACACTGAGTACAAACAATGCTGTATACTACATTTGTTTGATCTAATTTGTCTATAGGATATTTAGTTTTGAAATATAAAGATGAAATAGTTTTGATGTTCTTTGTTGCTATTTTTATATTGTCAATAACCTTTAGTGTTTGTATTAATTTAGGAGTTAATGATGGTATAAAAGGTAGTGAATGATAATATATGTTTTGATTGTTGGATACAGTGTTTTGAGATTTAGCAAAAAATGGTGTTAAGTTATTTATATTTAATAAATTAGAAAAAAGCATCCTATGTAGCATGTCTGGAGGATAAGAGTTTTCAATTAAAATATTTTTTAACAAATGAAGATCTTCTTGTAGATAGTCTGGATGAGAAAGTTTTAAAACACGTTCTTTTAATCCTGTTATACGGTTCATTTTCATCCCCACAGTATGGTGGATGTATGTAGATGATGTATTCTCAATATGGCTTCATGGATCAGAGTTGTTGGACACATTCCTAAATGATATAAACGATAAAGAAGAGACAATAACATTTACCATGGAAAAGGAATATAATAACACGCTACCTTTCCTGGATGTTTTAATCTCTAAGAACGATACTGGATATGAGACTCAGGTGTATAGATAACCAACACACACCAATAGATATTTAAATTTTAAATCAAATCACAATATTAATGTAAAAAAGGGAATAATTAAATCCTTATACTATAGAGCCAAAATTACTTGTTCTAACGAAAATTCGTTCTTGGAGGAGAAACATTTGTTAACATCTGTTTTATTAAAAAATGATTATCCTTTATCGTTTATAAATAAGGAATTTTCAACAATCGATCGAATAGAACAGAACAACTTAGAATGAGATCCTACAGCATACACAAGGAATAATATGAGGAAAATAACAATACCGTACATAAAAGGATTATCAGAAAAACTTAAAAGGATAGGAAATAAATTCAACATTTCAACAATATTCAAAACAACAAACACGTTGAGATCTATTTTGTCCAAAACCAAACCTAACAATGAACAAGAAAGGATAAATAATTGCATTTATAAAATACCTTGTGAATGCGATCAGTTTTATTTAGGTGAATCATCAAGGCCATTAAATGTTAGAATAAGTGAACATCAATCTTATATTAAAAATAGAGAATTTGATAGATCTCAAATATGTAAACACGCATGGGATAATGAACATAGGGTTCAATGGAATAATTCAAATGTAGTCCTAAAAGAAACGGATGGTAAAAAAAGAAAAATCAAAGAAGCGGCTCTAATTATGCTAAATGAGGCCAATTGTGTCGCAAATTCCTCGGCAGAATGTAGTAGGATCTGGTTACCAATATTAAAAGAGGAAGTTATTAATAAGAAAATACCAGTATTAGTAAGTCAGTAACATATAGAGGATACATCATTTATGTTTTTTAAATAACGTAACATATAAAATCAGAATTTTGATGTTTGTTGAAGGTAAACTAAATTCACGAACAAATACTTACAATGTCGGGATAGTATTATAAGGTTTTTTCCTGGTTTTTCCCCTTATAATTTACTATGGAATCACTAACAGCAGAATTTTACTGTCATCATGTCATGTGTTTGTTTTTTAAAGACGAATTACATGCTATAATTTTTTTGTGACGGGTATTCTCAAGTTAAAGTTGATTTCATGTAATCGAATGAACTATCTTATAAGTAAAGTCGTCCCAGGAGCGCAACTCAACAATATTGGCAATATCGTTTTAAAGTCGTCTACTTTAAAATGCATAATGTATGTCTGAATTGTCAATATATATGAGTCAGATAAAATTAAATTATTAGAAGAATTTTTCACTATGTAACAAAAAACAAAATTTGTTTAATTTACTGTTTGTATTTTGAGAACGATTTCCGAAGTGGAAATTGAAACTTCAATAAACGTATTTTTATCTTTAATTGTGGCTTATTCAAAGTTAAATAGTAATTAATTTAAAGATATGCATTAATTATTTTCTTTGTAAAATATATTCGATTGACGTGAGTGAACCTAGTGAAATCGTGAACAATGCGAGCGGGGTTTCCAAAGAGACTTGTACGTCAATACAGTGAATAAGAGAATAGAAATATTTAGAAAATATAATTAGTTCTACTATTAATAGTTAGTTCTTAAAAATTTGTAGAAACCGATTAGCATGTTAATAGTTTTTAGGAAATTTATAATTGTAGGTAAAATTGTTGTTTGTTATCTAAATGGTAGATGGGGATGAATGTGACGAACTTTGATTGACACAGATTGAAAGAAGTGGGATAGGTATGCGGAATGACAGTTTAGCTAGATTTTTAAGAGAGAAAAGATAATCAGTTGTTTTCTAAAGGTTTGAAGGCGGACAGTCGTTACTCTCTGGTGGTTCCCCAGTGATAGTAAACAAAAGAAGTGAATGTTTGTCAGTTTTTTTGAAGTAAATGTATCTGACGGACGCAGATCCAGTAAAATATTGTAAGTTTTATTTTTCTACTTATATTCCAAGAATCACTGTTCAGGCTGGAACGAGAGATTCAGTTTATCGAGAGGAGAAGAGGTTAGCATCATTTGAACGATACGTGCATTTGAAGGAGATCAGTAAAGACGATAGGCTCGCATCAATTTGTTGTAAAATTGCTGATTACCTAGGGGACTGCTAAGAATAGATAGTGTAGGCTACAACGAACAAGGATCTGGACAACTCATCATCAGAGAGACAGTTTTACCATTCGTCAGTTTTTCTTTATTAACAACACAATTTTTTACAATTGCTTTAGAAAAGAGAGAATCATTTTGATCAGGAGATTTAGAACAATAATTTTGATTTGGCATTTTAATTTATATTGTATATATTATTTATTTTTGAAGGTTCACGTACGTAGAACAAAATTTTAATAATCATTATATGAGATAATTTTTATTGAAGATATTTGAGTGTGAATTTTATTTCAATATTTAATTCAATATTTAATTTCCGGTATTCTTTGGACCTTACCTATCATATTTGTAAAGCATAGATATTAAAGCACGAGTATAACCCTGAAATAAGAGAATTAAATAGTGTGATAAAATCATAATTGCATCATTTAAATAAGTTTAGTTAATTAACTAATTAGCTAATTAATTGCTTGGCGCACCTCAGACTTTTTAATATCACATTAACTGGCTTCCAAAACGTGGGGCTTAAAAATATCGCAGCTTTACGTATGATGGTTGGGAAAGAGATCCAGAATAAGTCCAGGTGATCCAGAGATAAAAAAATAACATTAAGGGAATTTGAATTTGAAAGTATTTTGACAATTTTTCCAGTGGATAAAAATTTAATTTATTGATTGTTCGTAGTTAGTTGATATTTACTGTTATTGAATTATTTGATTTTTATTTTTGTTTACCAATTGTACATTTGATATTTATTTTGAATTATTTGAATTTTACTGATTGCATATTTGATATTTGTTGTGAAAATTTATTAAATTTGGGGAGAAATATTTGTCGTGTTCTGCAACATATAGAGTGTTGTAAAATTTCACATTTGGCGGGGACAAAAACAGTTACGAAAAGAAACAACATGTCGACCACAAGGAGTCAAAGCAAAATGCAAGAAAGGAAGAAGGATATCAGAGAAGAGAAAACAATTGTTGAAGAAGGATCGGATAATGAAGGGAATGCTACAATAACGGAGGAAAGAAAAGAAACAGGGATGGGTCTTCCTTTGCCCTATCAGTTTCGGACGTTGGCTATTAACAAGGCTATTTTGACTGTGTTTACGGCACCTCTGAACAGTTCGGTCGATGTTAGTCCTAACCATTGTCGCAGGTTATGCATCCATGAGTGTCGTCTTCTTCCCGGTCCACTCCTACTGTCGATTCTTCCTTGGACTATTAAATGTAGCAGCCTTTACTTAGTATGCCTCATACGTCCGAAGTACTCAAGCTTCCGTTTCTTTACGGTGAAGATTATTTATTTGCTTTTGCCTATTCTCTGCATTACTTCCACGTTAGTGATGTGGTCTGTCCAGGATATCCGAAGAATACGGCGATATATCCACAGCTCAAAGGATTCTAGTTTCTTCAGGGTGGCTTCCATTGTGGTCCATGCCTCTGCTCCATAGAACAAGACTGGGAAGACCTAACACTTGACCAGTCTTAATTTTAGTTCCATTGAGATTTTGCTTGTGAACCACTTTTTTATACTGTTGAACGCGTTTCGCGCTTTTTCAATTCGTAATCTTATTTCTGTTGACTGGTCCCATTTTGTGTTGACTGTGGTTCCAAGGTATGTGTATGTCTCCACTTGTTCTATTTTTCGGCTGTTTAATGTCAATTGATATAACAGATAAAAGAACTGATATAACAGATAAAAGAAATAACCCTAAAGATTAAAAACAACATTAGAAAAGCCGTTACAAGAAAACATACGAGAAATAGAACCTAAAATGAAGGATATTAAGACTGTGCAAAAGATGGAATTAAATCAGCTAAAAGAAAATTTTGTGCGCTACAAAAAGAGAGGAATGAAATGGAAAGGAAACTTAAGCAAAATGAAAAACATATTGCAGAAATTAAACTAAGAGGAGTAGAGAGAAAGGAAGTTATCGGTAATGGAACAAGCGATACAATTTGGCGGGGATATTAGAAAAACACACCCAGTGCCATTTGTTAAATATTTGAAAACCAAATTGAAACATGTTTGACATTTTGACGATTGCAAAAAAAAAACAATTAGAAACCATCTGAAAGAAGAAGCAGCGTTATAGTATGAAAGCAAAGAAGATTAGTTTGAAAATATTACAGATTTCGAAAATAAATTTTTTAATTATTTCTGGGGGAAAAATAAACAGAGGAAAATTAACCAAGAGCTACAAAATGAAAAATATCACGAGAAAATGGGAATATCTAAAGAAATATATGCTTTGCAGATATATAACAATTCAAAATATCTAGATTGCAGATACTCTACCGACCAATTGCTAGAAATGATAAGCAGACATTTCGAAGAAACGTTGGAGGATCACGTGATTTTGAGAAACTATCAAGATATTGATAGCTTGTGCCAATTTCTTCAATTAAAAGAAGTAAAAGAAGAGAAATGAGAAACAGAAGACAACATGAAAAATATAATGGACCGGAAAGAAGGTACCAATCAAATTATGACCAGTGAAAACGACATCCCCAATCAACAAATGAATATAGGCCAAGAGAATACCACAATTACACTAGACAACAAAATTATGATAATTGAAATGACACACAAAATAGAACATGTGAAAATCACAACAGGAACAAAGCTGCACAAAATCCTCCGAATCGGAATACAAACGAACAAAGGGACGGTAGAAATAATCAGAGCTTCCAACGACAAAATAGAAGGGAGATGAATCATGTAGCAATAGAAAACAGAAAAGAAAATGTATGCAATGAATCCAGACAGGATTTTCAGTAAAGCATCCACTAAACAAAAGTAAAAAAGTCACCAGTATATATTTTTAGATGCATTTATAAAACATAAAGCGATTAAAATTTTGATTGATTCTGGATCGGAGATATCGTTAATCAATAAAAAATTAGTAAACGAATTAAATTTGGACAGATTTGTATATAAGATTCCTAGGGTTGCTTTAGTGGGTGCAAACAATAAAAAATTGACGACAGTAAATGAAGGTTTACTGTCGTCAATGTGTGGTGTGTGGTGATCGAACATTTAAATCATGATATGATAGCGGGAATTGATGAATTGAGTGAAGAACATATCACCATTAATTTTTCGGAAAATAAACTGGAAATCAGAGCAGAACCAGACAACACAGAAGAGAAAAAGGAAACAGAGAGGAAAAAAATTTTTGAAAGGATAAATGAACAGGAAAAACATAAAGAAATTAATATGACTTTAGAGGATAAACCGAAAGTACAAGAAAAAAACAATCAGAAGAGAAAAAGAGAACGAAGAAAAAGTAGAAGAGTTCGAAAAGAAAGCAGAAAACAAGTTAGTGACAAGAGAAAATCAGGCAATAGAAGGTACAGAATAATTGTTGGCAACCAACGATAAAACGAAAAGAAAGCAGCAAGAAAATGAAGTTATCATAAGAGAAATGAAAGGAGTAGAAACGTGGTGTTCGGAATACCAAATGCAAATTAAATATAGAGCAAAAATAGCAGAAGAAATAGAGGATGAGGACAGAGAAAAAAAAGTATGGACGAGAATCCAGAATTTTGTGAAGAAATATTATGGACAGTGAACACATGTGAACAAAATGAGGATGAAAGAAAACTAAAATGTGGAGAAAACATGGAAAAGAAATAGAGAATATTTAAGAAAATTATGAAGATATTATTAATGAAGAAACCGAGTGGCTAAAAATTATGAACATTCTTTTAAAGTTAAAAACTTATCCAATCCCGTATAAATACAGGCAAAGCGTCGGACAGGAATCTAAAAAAAAAAAATCAAAGACAAGGTGATTGAAAGATGTGACTTTCCGATAGTATGCGTAAAAAAATCGAGTGGTGATTTGCGATTATGGTTAGATGCAAGAAACATTAATTCGCACACAATCGCGCAATACGAAGCGCCTTTGAACATCGAAGCCATATTTGGACGAATCACAGGATCACACATTTTTTCCAAAATTGACTTGAAACACAGTTTTTGGTTAATACCTTTGGCAGAAAAGTGTCAAAATTATACCGCTTTTCTATCAATGGAGTGATGTACCGATTTAGGATGGTACCATTTGGACTACAGAGTACATGCGCTGCTTTGGTTCGCGCAATACACACAATCTTAAATAGGCATGGAGAATTTGTTGTAAATTACATAAATGATTTAATTATTTTCTCATAGGATATAACAAGCCATCTACGACATACTCATACTGTTCTCGAAGAACTTGATCAAGCGGGATTAAAATTCAATATTCAAAAGTGTCAGTTTTTCCAAAAAGAAATACTGTATTTAGGATTCAAATTAGACACAAAAGGGATTAGTCTTGCAGAAGATAGGATCGAAGTCATAAATAACTACCCTAGGCCAACCAATTTAAAAACTTTGCGGGGATTTTTAGGAATGCTGAACTATTTCAAAAAGCTGACACCAGACAAAAGAAATACCGTTAATAGCATTACTTAAGAAAAATGTCAGGTGGAAATGGGGAACTGAACAAGAAATGGCTTTCAAACATTTAAAAGAAGCGTTTTCCACAGCTGTAAGAGTACACCACACAAGATATGATCAACCTTTCATTCTCAGAACTGATGATGTTATCACAGATCCAAGACGATATAGAGGTGCCAATCTGTTTTGTCTCCCGTGTAACCAAAACGTATGAGAGAAAATACAGCGTTACTGAATTAGAATTTGCCAGTGTGTTATTTTGTGTAAATAAATTACGTTTTTACCTACTTGGGGCAAAATTCACCATTGCAACAGACCATGCAGCGTTGGTACACATAGTGAAAAATAGGCTGGTAAATAATAGAATTCATAGGGCATTCTTTTATTTTAAGAGTATGATTTTGAATTTAAATATATCAAAGGAACTGACAATATCTTGGCGGATGCATTGACGAGAGATGAATAATTACGCAAAGAGGATCACAAAATTTTCCACGTCGATATAAATATAATGAGAGAAGGAGCAGACTTATTTTCTTTGATTCAGATTAGGGAAAATCAGGAAGAATTGGACAAAAGAGAAAAGAAAAGGCTTAACAAAAAGATAACTTATATCTTAAGAGGGTCGATGGTAAAGAACTATATGTAATCACGGAGCAGATGGCGAAAGAAGTTTTTTTTAAGTTACCCTATGACAACGGATATATTGGAAGCAGGAAGGTGTGGCTTATGTTCGGGGAGAACTACATTTGTCGACAGGACTATACAATAGCCTAAGAAGTTGATCGAAATTGTGTGACATGCCTGATGTGTAAAAGTAGGAATTTCAAAAATGAAAACGTCTCAAAAAACGTCATAGCTCGGAAGAAACTGGACATTGTAGCCATTGATATGTTGAGCGACTTGATAACAACAACACAGAGGAATAAACACATACTAGTTATGGTGGATCTTTTCTCAAAATATGTAAAATTGTACGCATGTCGAACCACGAAAGGAATTAGAATACTTCGGAAGATAGACGATTTTATAGAAACAGTGGGAAGACCAGAAAATATTTAATTATATAATGCGACATACTTTAGGAACGAACGTTTTAAAGGGGAGTTAAGTAAGAGAGGCATAATACAAAAATTATAAGCATCCGAAATCCACAGAGCAACCCATCGGAGCGTTTTATACAAGAAGTCACGAAATTGAGACTTGATTGAGACGATTGAGACGAAGTGGAGAGAAATATATCCATTGGCAAGAGAGGACCCGAAGAAGAAGGCCGATCCCATTCCAGAAAAGGGATAAAGTCTTAGTGGGCACTAAGACTTCCAGGGTAGTCTTAGGGCACTGAGGGTGTCGAATTTACAAAATGGTATTTGTGCTAAATTGATGCCGGTATTTGAAGGTCCATATAGGAAAATGGGGTAAATAGTTAGTAATTAGCGCACATAGAGACAGGCAATTTACAGGGTATTTTTAACATTCACGACATCTATCAGTATTATGAGTAGATTTTAATAACAGAAATAATTTGATCCTGGAAAAACTTTGATCCTTTCATCAGAGAAGAAATACATCGAGCCCTGAAGTCACAAAATGAACGTACCATTCACCACGAAAATGAGCTAGTAAGGGAATTATACAACAATGGTCTAGCCACAAGAAGACTAGATAGAACCTGGCCCCAAGACCTTCTTCAGAACGAAACCAAAATAGAATAAGGTGAACAAGACATCATTGTATGTCTCTCCTTCATGCGCAAAACCTGTATCACATTTACATAATACTCTTTTTTGATGTAGATTGTAAATAAACATTATTATAAAAAAAAACTTTTTTTTACAGTATATTCTTAATTTTTAGAAAATAAACAGATTTGGGGATGTTGCGTTTTAAGCTTATAAACAATAATAATGTACTACGAGGACAACCTCGTAAGTACACTAAAAACAAAAATATTTACGGAAATAAGCAAGCGTGGCGGAAATTTGCCCTCCTAATATAAGAAACGATAAAATGAAACCCTATTTCTTGTTAATTTTTTTTTAATGTAAATACACCAAATAAAGATCGCTCAGATAGGAATATCGTCCTTATCTGACAAATAAATAATATCCTGGAAATATTTTGCATTTCGCCAAAGAAAAATTTACTGATAGTAATGTTGTAAGTATCGTAACATTCATTGAATAATTATTTTATAACATTTTGTTTTCTAAACATCTGAGCAAAATGCGATAATCTTTATTTAATAATTGCTCAATCCGTAATCTTTCTTGGTGTTTATTTTCTAATCTAAAGGTCTCGGTAAGTATAATGTATCTTTATGACTTTAGTAAGTAATTTCGTAAGCAATTTTGATCACAATTAGGTTTCGTATTAATGTCGCAATTTTAAGTATTCGATCTAGCAAAATAGTATATATTATAGTAATATTTTTTATGTTATATACGGTTTTAATTGGTGTTAACTATTTCTATATGAGAATATTGATATAAAAAACGACGCACTTACCAAACCTTAACCCTCTACCGCATGCATGTATTTTATTTTATTTTTTCACAAACTGAAATTAAATTATATAAAATTACCTATTAGGTTACATATTTTTTTGTGATCTGGTTTTTGAGAAAAAAAATGTGCCTATTTGGGAACATTATGTATAAAAACTTTTATTAGAACTAATTGTCATACACATTTGATCCATGTATTGTCAGTATCAAACTATTCCAAATTGCGAAACTTTTTAAAACAGTTACTACTTTAAGACTACTACTTTACAGTTTTTCTGCCGAATATCCGGCTACGTCTACACTCTTTTCGCGAGCCATAAATCATCGTAGGTGCAGTGTAATGGGCAAACTTCACGTTCTGTATTTATTCATGTAACTACTGCTACATCCAGCACATAATAAAAATACGGTGATACCTCATAAGTACCAAAGTGTTCCTGAATGCTTCCCCTTTGTAATTTTTTAATTTTTTTTCCCCAACCTTTATATTTCAGAATTTGATATGTACGGATTTTTACGATAGATGGCATGCCTCGTTTTAATAAATATGACACCAGTGGTATAACTCTCGAACGGTATATCTCTGCTCAATCGAATTCCAACATTACTAGCAGCTCCCAAATTTATTTCACTTGGTAATTCTGTGTAACCACCTTGTCCAGACAAAATTTTAAAATTATATGAAAATATTAAGACTTCTTAGAGAATCCACATCCTGTATACCTATTTATGAGGCTTTTTGAGATCGTATGTCTTCATACTGTAACGTACTTTGAACCATATAACTTGTTCTTTACAGGATAAGTGTATCTCCTAAAATTTTTTGCACGCATCTGGACGTCGAAGGTAGCACAGCTTTCTGCATAACCTTATATAGATGTTCATTTAGACCCAGCTTTTTTATGTTTTCTAGGAGGTTCATCGGAATGACTCCAGTGATAGAAGGAATAATAGGCATCGTCTGAGTCTAGATCTCTGTACTTGGCGATCTTTTCTTTGTACTTAACACCCAGGTTATTTTTGTTAGGTATAGCCACATTGATTAGAGTTGTTTATCTTGTTAGTTTGTTAACTAGCACGAGATTTGGTCTATTATTTGCTACAGTTTGGTCTGTGAGCACAGTGCGATCCCAGTATAGCTTGTAGTTGTCATTCTCATGCATACTTTCAGGAACGTATTAATAATATGGGAGATTGTTTGTTTGTAGAAGTCCCAGTTTAAAAGCTATCTCTTAAAGGAGGATCTTTCCTACTGACTCATGGCGTTCCTTATATTCAGTTGCAGCAAATGCCTGCAGCCTCCGGTAAGATATTGGATCGTTTCTTGGGCTTGACATCCATATCGGCATTTGTTGTTTTGGACCTAAGGGTCTTTGACGATATATTTCAGGTAATTTTTGGTTCGTATAACCTGATACCGAATGGCGAGTAATGAACCTTCTCTTTCAGGAAACATCTTTCCTGATGTTAGCCAATAGTTCGACGCTATATTGTCGATATAGTCTTGACTGACTTCATTCGGATGTCGCTCGTGCAAAGGTTAACCCATCCAGATGCGCATTTTTTCGTTCTTAGTAAGTGGTTTATGTCCATTTCTTGTTCCCTTAGTTTGATCGATATTGTGTCATCTACTACACAAATCGCGCGATGAAGAGTAGATGTCTCCGCCTGCACCTGAAAATAAGGTCTTAAATTAGTATTCTGTTTATCTATTTGCTCGCTTATATCAATAAGTCCTCGTCCTTCTAAATACCGCGGTAATGTCGTTCTTTCTACCGCACTTCGAGGATGGTGTTTTTGTGCCTGTGTGAGGTGTGTTCGTACTTTTCTCAGAAGAGTTTCTATATCCATTTTAGTCCACTTAATAATCTCAAATGACTAGCTAAGCGCGGAAAATGCGAAGGTATTTAATGCCTTAAACAAATTTTTATTATTAAGATATGAGCGGAGTAGCTGTTTTAAGCTTCGTATGAACACTGATGTAAATTCAATTTTCATTTGTTTATGGTAAATTTTCCGTGCTTGCTTTACTCCTAGATATTCATACATATCATTTTCGCCCATAGCCTCGATGTTTTGGCCATTTGGTATATCGAATTTCCCGGGCTGAACCTTTTCCTTGACTAAATTTAGTACACGACATTTGTCTAACCCAAAGTGCATACTGATATCATTTGAAAAAGTTTCTACAGTTTTTAGCATTTGATCTAAGTGATTTCGAGTGGAAGCCATTAGTTTTAAATCATCCATATATATCAGATAATAAAGCTTCGCCACTACAGTGTTATTGTTTTTAATGCTAAATCCTGAGTCAGCTGAGTTCATTAGCTGGTATAGTGGGTTTATCGCTAGACATAACCACCAGGGACTCAGCGAGCCTCCTTGGAATAGGCCGCGGTTAATTGCGATATTTTCAGTTTCGATGTTGTTTTCACCAGGTATTTGAAGGTGAATTTTAGTCTTCCAGTCTGTCATTATATGTCTTAAGAAGGTCACTATATTATCATCGACTTTATATATTCTTAATATATCTATCAGCCATTCATGCGGTACTAAGTCAAAGGCTTTCTTATAGTCAATAATGGCAGTGAAGAGGTTCCTTTTTTGGTCTATGCCTGGTTAGAAATGACTGAGTCGATAATAAGTTGTTTTTTACAACCCATGGAGGCTTTAGCGCATCCTTTCTGTTGAGGTTCTATGATATTGTTTAGAGCGCAGTGTTGGTAGATATGCTGGGCTACACAGGATGTGACCAATTTATACAAAGTTGGAAGACACGTAATTAGGCGGTATTTAGCTGGATCTTGGGTATTATTTTGATCCTTCGGTATTAAATAAGTTATTGCCTGAGTTAGAAATGATGGGTTTTCCTGCGGATTAAAAATAACACGAATAATTAATGTTGACAGGCACTCATGAGCACTCCAGAAATTCTTAGGTCAGAAGTTTTGACCTCCGTCTGGTCCAGGAGATTTCCAGTTATGAAGCTCTTTCATGATATTAGAGACTTCTTCCGTGAAGGGTTCATAAACAGTTGTGCGGAGTGTTGGCAGCTGTGCGTCGTATCTTATATCCATCCAGCTAAGTAACCAACTGAAATTAAAATTACTAAGAATAAATACAAACGAAAGTTACAGATAATAAAATAAAATTGAAATCTGTATACCAACGTAAGATCTCTCATTACTTTTGACAGATCAAAACACACTAAAAAAAAAGCAAAAAGAATGCTAAAAATACGTAAACAACAATAAAAACTCCAAACAATGTTTGCCCTTTACGGACAGTTTCACAATCAGTGGTTAACCCTAGGAGTTAAGTAACCTTCACCCCTAGAAAATAATGTATAGCATAAAAAATCTTCATAGTGTAGTTCTTCAAAATGTCCTGTGCCTAATATATTCTTATATAATATATTCTTGGTCTGCCAGCTTCCTCATCACTGCTAAAAGCATTTACATAGTATAAATCCATATTTGATTAATTAATCATTTAAGTGTCTATCTACACTCTGTCAATGTCAACAAAACGAAATTTGAAATTAGGTTAGGATATCCTAGTCAAGCTCTAATCCACCGCTTTTACTTTAGGTTAAATATTTTCTAGGTTAACCATAAAACGAGCTGTTGACCTTATATTGTAAATCCTATATTTCAGGGTAACTACTGGATATCTCTTAACCGCAAGGTAACTTTACGTTGTGAAACCGGTCGTTAGTAGCAATAACGACGCTGTCAAAGCCACGTGACCTGTAATGGTCTATAATGGTATTTTGCTAATTATGCCAAAATTTTACCTTCGTTCGATTAGAGTTACAGTGTGTTCCGAACAAATTATATAGCACAAAAAATTTAAAGAAATGAGTAATATACTTAAAAAACAAGGTCCCTCTGCACTTGTTGACAATAAAAACAAAATTATTGTAAATGAGCAAGAAATAAGAAAATAATGACAGCTGTATATATCAAAGTTGTTTGAAGATGACAGGAATAAAATCGTCGAATTCTACCAAAACTCTACTAACGGCCCAGAAATTATGAAATGCGAAGTAGAACATGCTATAAATAATGCTAAAATTAAAAAAGCTTGTGGTTCAGATGATACACCAACTGAGTTGCTGAAACTAATAGAGAATGATAACATAAAAGTAGTAGTAAGACTTTGTAATTCAATATATAACACCGGAGTGATTCCCGCAGATTGGCTCAAATCCATCTTTATCGCAATACCTAAAAAACAAAATGCGAGAAAATGCTCAGAATATCGATTAATTAGCCTAATGAGCCACACTCTTACAATTTTCCTCAGAATACTTCAGAACAGAATTAAACGCAAACGCGAAGAAGATCTTGAAGATACCCAATTTGGTTTTAGAAATGCTATGGGAACCAGGGAGGCACTTTTTGCGGTAAACATCCTATTACAAAATTGTCGTGACCAAAGAAAAGATGTATTTGCATGTTTCGCGGACTTCGAAAAGGCATTCGATAAAGTACAGCATGTAAAATTAATGCAAATACTAAAAAATGTCGTAATAGATGACAAGGATATTCGTGTCATTAAAAATTTGTACTTGAATCAAACTGCTGTCGTAAAAATTGGAAATAACTACACCGATGAAATCCCCATACAACGAAGAGTCAGACAAGGTTGCATTTTGTCGCCAATATTGTTCAATATTTACTCGGGCCAGCTATTTACAAAGATACTTGAGAGACAACCATATGGAATAAAAATCAACGGGGAACTACTTAATGTGATAAGATATGCAGACAATACAGTAATTCTATCAGATAATATTGAAGAAAAATTCTGCTTGATCGTATTCACGAGGTTGGAGAGGAAATTAGCATTAAAATAAACTCAAACAAAACCAAATTTTTTAGTGTTTAGTCGTGACCCACATCTTGATGCAAAGCTTCAATTAAACGGACTCCAAGTTGAGAAAGTTCACAAAATGACATATTTGGGAACTGTGATAACGGACCAACTAGATCCAGACATAGAAATAAAACGTAGAACAGCAATGACTAAAACTACTTTTATGAAAATGAAGTCATTTCTTTGCAATTACCATCTCAGTTTAGAACCAAGTCAAAGAATGGTTAAGTGTTATGTTTGGTCTGTACTTTTGTATAGTGCAGAAGTGTGGACGCTAAAAGTATCGATCATGAACAAAATTAAAGCATTGGAAATGTGGGTTCATAGACCAATGCTGAAGATACCTTGGACAGCAAGAAAAACTAATGAAGAAGTACTAAGGAGCGTCAAAAAAGACAGAGAACTGCTAAAGACTGTTAAACATCAAAAAATGTCTTATCTGGGACATATAGTAAGGGAAAGTCGATATAAAATTTTACAACTGATCCTTTAAGGCAAAATAGAGGGCCGTAGACGTAAAGGAAGAAAACAAGTTTCTTGGTTAAAAAACATTCGTGAATGGTCTCAGATACCAAATGCAGGAAAATTATTCCATATTGCAGAAGATCGAGAAGCCTTCGCAATGGTGATCGCCAATGTCGGATAGTTCTGATATGGCACGCGAAGAAGAAGAAGAAGAATGCATTGGTACAAATTAAAAGGAACATATTATTGTTTATTTCTAATACACAATAATAATAAGTTAACATTAATAGAAATCTTTAAATAGTATTTCTACGCGTATATAATAAAACATGTCTAGTGGCATACATATCCAACACGTTACAACAGACTTGAAACCAAACTAAGTAGAAAACCTTGGTACAATGAGTACGATTACAGTCGAAAAAGTATAACTACTATCAGCAGAATGAAGTTTGGTCACGCGTGTTATCCAGCACATTTATTTAAAATAAAAATACTTGAGAGTGATCTTTGCGAAGCCTGTAATAAAATCGGTGATCTTGACCACATCTTTTTTGATTGTTTAAAATATAGAGCTCAATCTAATGAGCTTTTCAGTAAACTTTTAAAATTAAACATTGAAAACCCATTTAATATACTGCATCTTCTTGCTTTAGAAAAAAAAAGAAATTTACGATTGCTTGCTGTCTTTCGTCAGAACAACGAATATACAAATATAATCAATCACCTTTGTTGATTCCTTATGTTTTTCCTTAATGTATGCATACCTATCTGTAATACCTTTTATCGTTTATAAAAATGCCCTGATCGGTCCTGAGCGAGAAGAGTGTAATCCCTGTATCTGTTTTTAAAAATTTGTGTCTGGCTGTGTGGGTATTTACCCTAAAGCCAAAAAAACAAAAATAAAATGTCTAGTGACTGTAATGCCAGTGTAAATTAGATGAAATATACTTGGTCTTAGCCGGCCACTCACGGTCCAGCGGTGTCGTTCGACAAAATTGGACAACGGCGTTGTTCAATTTGTTGGCATATCTGGTGCACCCACACACCGCACTGCGCCGCAGTATTTGTTTGGTTCTCGACCGTGTCAAATCAAAAAATCATTTTAGCGTCTCTTGCTTTGTGTATAACTAATCGTAAAAAGAAACCTAAAATGAAAAGCAGATTTTGGTGCAAAGAATGCAAGATTTTGGTCCAAAATAAATCTCGTCTGTTTCTGCAGCTGATTTACTTGACTGCAATACTAATTTTAATTCTCTTTTACAGCATGTTCTAAAATTGTTATTTTTTTTTTGTTACATATTCTTCATTCGCATCTTTGTTCACTTCTTGGAACTTTAAAATTAGAATGTCCATTGCACGTTTTAGGGCGTTTCTATCGTGATACGTTTTACCTTTAATTCGCCATAAACATTCTTGTTCTTTATATAATTCAAAAAACTCTTAAGAAATTCTCACTAAATCAAGCTATGTCGATTTTCTATATGATCAAAGCAAGAGTGTAGTTAAAATTGTATTTTTGCAGTATCAACAAATTGTAAACGGCCACACACGCTCAACAAATTGACGAGATCAATTCTGCAGTACTGCAGCAGACAGGCCAGTCTGTCTGCGGTCAAATTGTACGATTTCGTTGGATGCACGGTCACACACGATCAAAATCCTTGTCAATTCGTCGAACTCGACGAAGTTGAACAACGCCGCTGTATCGTGAGTGGCCGGCTTAATGAAGGCAATAGCATACTTAGGGTTAAAGATGTTTTTTGTAAGTGGTGTTTTTACCCTAATAATAATAAATTCTGACTCTTTCGCGTATTTTTTATTGCGTATTGTCTAACATAGGTTATCTAACATGAATTAAATGATGGTGTACTTATTATGTGTTGCATATGTAGTATATCAACTATTGTTGATGTTTTCCTGTTATTGATATTATTTTCCTGTATATATTATGATATGATCTACTATTAGCCAAGAAAGCCTGCTATTTTCTGCTGATGGGTTTGCTACTTCTTCTTCTTCTCTATGTTATTAACAAATAGATATATTTATGAAAGTTTCGAACAAAAAATTGTAAACAAATAATACAAACTAGTGGTGGGTAGTTCCGGAACGAACTAGTTCCTGGAACTAGTTCATTTTATATTATAAATGAAATAGTTCCGAAAATTAAATAGAACTAGTTCCGAGGAACTATTAACGTCACTCCTGAATTCCTGATCTTCTATTTGATACCGTCATTTGTGCGCGAACTGCATCTCTAAGTATTTCTTCGATCGACGAAAACGAAAAAGGAACTAGTTCCGAGCCGGAGCCGATTAGTGGATGAACTAACAGTTCCGAGGAACGAGGAACTGTATGATAATCGTGATCGGTCCGGTATGCGATGCTTGATCGTTGGCTGTAACTTCAGCTTGTAGGTACATACATACGTATATACATTATACTGTGCTTAGATTATATTATTATAATTGTGTGTAGTAGCCGTGTTATATTTATGTTATAGTTATTGTTAAATTATTTCCTGGTCATGATATTATTAGAGTTTAGTTTAATTGTGATTTAATGAATAAATTTTAAGAAATTCTTACGCTTATAGTTTCAAAAGTAAATATTTTTAAAAATCATATGATACACATCAGTATGATCCTGTTTGGCTTTCACGTGCTTGTATTGACAATTGGGAATATGTAAAGTGAATGTAGTTCTTACACCCAACGATATAATTAAATTTTACGACTTCCTGTCTTCTATATCGAAAAAAATTGCTATGTAAGTAAAGTATATAAATATATACAATGTGTTTAACATCGCACAGATTTTGTTTATAAATAAATCTTTGAAGAACAAAAAATTCTTAGAGAGAAAATAAATAAATAACAAATCAACAATCATAGAAAAATAATAGCATTTTGATTTAAAATTCAGCAAAATATGTTAGATAAAGTAAAAAACCACTTCGTTATTTTCGTGAAATAATTATTTAAACCAATGCCTTCGAATTTAGTTTCCCATCGTTTACCATATTTTACTTTTATTTTATTTGTGATGTCGAATATCGAACCTAAAAACTCGATCCGATTCATATCAAGATTGATCATACCGATCTGATCGCAAAGTTAATCATAGTTCCAAAGAACTAGTTCCAGGAACTAGTTCCTTTTTAGGAACTAGATCTAAGGAACTAGTTCCTAGAAAGGAACTATGAAGCCCACCACTAATACAAACAACCCTAGTATGGTCGAGATAGGATAGGATAGTAGCAGCATGTAAAATTAACTTGGACGCTAAAACTAAGAAAATAAATAATTAAGACATTTCTGTGATTAATAATCTATCTGTACTAGAATCAAACCGCCACCGTAAAAATTAAAGATAACTACATCGACGAAATGTCCATACTACTATGAGTCATATAAGATTGCATTTTATTCTGAACATTATTTATTGTTTATACAGATCATTTTTTTTTTAAAGTACTTGAGAGACAGGACTATATGGAGTAAAAATAAAGTGAAACTATTCAATGTAAATATATATGCGGATAATATAGTAGTTATTCCAGAAAATATTAACAGTTTTAGGAGCTGTCATAACCAAACTAGATCCATACATATAACCAAAATACAGAAGAGTAATTACTTAAACTGCTTATCGGAAAACTAAAGCGGTCAACAAAGATAGAGAATTACTAACGATTATAAATACCGGAAAATGTCTTACCTGGAACATATATTAAAGGGATCCATATGGAATATTGCAACTGATACCTAACGGTAAAAGAAAACAGGTTTCTGGGCTAAAAATATTCGTCAGTGGACTAAGATGTAGGACCAGTGACTCGAATGTAGGACAATTAGGACCATGTGGCACAAGATCGAGAGGCCTTTGCAATGGTGATAATTTTGATGTGGCACGTGAAGAACCAAATCAATCACGAAAATGTTTACCAATAACTTCTCTTCGCAAAATATGCTTTCGAAATTAATGAAATCGTTTGTGGGCAGTTTTTGAATATCGCGTAATTTTTATAATTTGTAGTTGTTGGGGTCAATGCGCATATAAAGTAAAAAAAAAACAAAAATTAGTGAAAATGATTATAAACTAATTAAACCAAGAAGATCTTTACAATGACCTGATATACAAAAGGTACATGGAATTTAAACAATTTTTATCTCAATGGAAAAATTATATTTTATGTTTGTGCTTTACGATAAATGAGTGAATTGGCATCTTGACTTTTTAATGAGACAACTGTTATTTTTTCCATTCAATAATACGAGTTAATTAATTTGCTATCTTTAACTCGTAAAAAATAAAGACCTTTTTATCTATTTTGTTATGTAGCTTTAGATGAATACAATGTACTAATCTGTAACTACAAACAATAATTATCTCTATAGATCACTACCAATCACCAGAACAGATGTTTATATTTTAGTATCTATAATAACTGCAAATAAAAATATTCATTGCCATACGACGAAAAAATGTAAAAAGCAAACAGATTAGCTTAATATAAAATCAGTCTAACATTATATTGGTAGGGGAGTCTAAGCGGGGATTTCGCTCGTTACACGAGTGATTTCGAAAATCACACAAAAGGAAGCTTTGTAGCCTGTATAAAAATAAAAACGTTTATTGCCTTAATAAAAATGAACATTTCACACCTAAGATATTTCAAAACTTTAAGTCCCGTTGTTGCACCACATACTACACATATACCTACTGCTTGATTTTCATTCTCTTGGACCTTGAATTTTTCTGTCGTGAACTCCGTGGCTTCTTTTTCTTTAGGTACTTGCTTTTTGCATCATACCTACTTTACTAATTAGATGTCTTCGGCCACTACTGCGGATTTGGTCAACATCGTAAAGGGCCATAAGCTACAGTAGTTGGGACATATATTGAGAAATCAAGGCAGATACGAGCTACTTCAATGCATTTTACAAGGTAAAATAAAGAATATCCTGGCTTGCTAGCCTAAGAGCATGGTATGGAAAGACCTCAATACAGCTATTTCGTATAGCAACCAACAAAGTCATTATAGCCAGAATGATCGCCAACTTTTGGAACGAAGGGGTACCCTAGAAAGAAGGCAACTACCCAACTAGACCCTCATCATGCAGTCGATCAGTCTATGAGTCGATTTGAACATCCTCTGGATCCGATTCTTTGCGAGGATGTTTCTGAGGAGTCTTCTAGTGACTTGGTGCAAGAAATACCTTGTTTTAGTCTGTAATGTACCCCTACCATATATAAACTCTTAATACAGAGGCGTTCGTTGAGGGCAGTCCGTGAAATAATTAAATAAAAATCGATCTTTAGAAAAACTTAGCGCGTCAGATTAAGACAAGGTAGGTTAAGTTCTTAAAGAACAGTGTATATAAAATCTGACAATTTTCATGGGGCGATATAACTTAAACCATAATTGAATCGTTTATTTCCGAAACCCGTCAAGTGCACTTTTTCATATTTTCGGCAAATGAAGAAAAACTAAAAATTGGTTCTTTAAATTTTTATGAATAATACTTAATACCTTTCTTAAACAGATGCCATAGTCTATTATATTTTAATAATTTCCAATTATATAAAAAAAATATTTTTTTTCACTTGACGGGTTTCTGAAATGAAACTGTAAAAAAATATTTTTCAGAAAATTTCTTTTAATTATAGAACAGGAAGTGCTGTTAAATAAAATAAATTACAATTTAATGAATTTATTTTATTATTGTGACCAAGAATCAATGGAATATATTATACAATAATACGTCTGTAGTAAACAGTAAACATAGTTCAAGAAAAAAAAAGGCTTAATCAACATATTCAATGTCAACCTTACACTACGCTTCAAATGCCTATCATGAATATTTATAAGAATCCTCACAACAGAGTGATTTTTATTCTATATATATATATATATATATATATATATAGATATATATATATATATATATATATATATATATATATATATATAATATATATATATATATATATATATATATATATATATATATATATATATATATATATATATATATATATATATATATATATGTAACTTTCGGGAAAGCGTCAAATCAAGGATCGGCCAGAAATGGTATAAGCCAGTTTGGTGTAGAACTTTATTCTAAATGTGAAATTTTCGGTGATAGGCTGTCACCTTCATCAGCATCTAAATGGAAAACCTATATTTAGTACAAGTGGTAGAAATCAACATTTAAAAACCTACATTGAAAATGTTCAGTTGGTCCTTGTAGTGAAGAACACTGTCACAAACATGTTAATAATATTAAAAAATACATTTAAAATTTTAAATAAAAACATTACAACACAAAAGTGTATTTTTCAAATACAACACAAAAAAAGTCTAAAATCTAAACCCACAAAAACCGAAACTTCATGTTAAAGGTAGAAAAAAAGAATTCTTCTTCTTTTTTAATTACAATGTTTCTGATTTCTGTCAATATCCCGATATCATATGTACCAAGGTTATATTTACAACTTGTCTTAATCACTATCCTAAGATGCTTCTTAATAAACTGCTCTTACAAGATATGCCAACAGCAAGAACACACCAAAGAAAAACATTAGAAGGAGAAACAGTAGAGCTTTTCTATGGGAGATTGCCTTACATCAGCGGTTTATCACCACAGATCACAAACCTTTTTAGACAGTTCAACATAGTGATAGCAAATTCAGTGTACAAAAGATTAGGGACATACTTTACTCACCTGACAGAAACAGTTAAAAAACTGAATAACTTCAATGTAGTGTATTCTATTCCAAGTGGTTCTTGTTCGGAAGTGTATGTCGGTCAAACTAGTCAGAAACTTTCAAAAAGAATAGCTTTGCACAAGAGTGATGTTGTGAGGAAGCTTATTAGTACAGCTTTTAGCCAACATATTAAGAATACTGGACACATTGCTAACTATGAAAATGTGCAAGTACTAAAAAGGTTTGACCACCAATTTAAGAGAAATTTCATAGAAATGTGCTACATCCATAACTGTACCTGTTCTGTGGACTCTAAGATAGATGTTGAAGATTTAAGTTGTATTTATTCCTTTTTGCTTCAGCAGGATTTGACAAGATGTAACTGATTGGAGAATGTAGGGAATTTATCATAACATACACAGATGGCCTATCTGCACTCGAGAACAGACTTCATTTCCCTGCTGATTTTGCCTTAAAAAGACTCCTTTCAACTTCCATGATGTGCAGATGTAAATATAACCTTACATAAGTTTCGATTTTTGTGGGTTTTTAGATTTTAGACTTTTTGTTGTGTTGTATTTAAAAATACCCTTTTGTGTTGTAATGTTTTTATTTAAAATTTTAAATCTATTTTTTAATATTTTTAACATGTTTGTGACAGTGTTCTTCACCACAAGGAATAACTGAATATTTTCAATGTAGGTTTTTAAATGTTGATTTCCACCACTTGTACCAAATAGGTTTTCCATTTAGGTGCTGATGAAGGTGACAGCCTATCACCGAAAATTTCACATTTAGAATAAAGTTCTACACCAAACTGACTTATAACATCTCTAGCCGATCCTTGATTTGACGCTTTCTTGAAAGTTACCTACCAAACAATTGTATTCTTAGCGTCGGTTTATACACTATATATATATAAAGTTTATTAGGGCTACAGTCAGAAGCTTGGCTGGGATGTTATAGCAACACTCTTTTGACGTTTGGCCCAGCTTTCGGAATTGTTTTATTCTTTTTTCAAGACACTGTAATTAGAAGAATGTATATATATATATATATATATATATATAAAGAAAAAAGAGTTTCGTACTGAATTGAGTATCCACCAAAAGAGGGCTATTGCTTTTAATAGTCTCCTAAAAGAGACTCCTGAAAATCCCATTACATCCTTCTTTGATACTCAGCAGGTGCAGCCTTTGTTCAAAACACCTATTAATCATGCGTTTTATGCACAGAAGATTAGCATGTATATTTTTCGCTGCATTGAAAGCCATTACAAACATCCAACTTTTTTACATGGACTGAGGATCAGGCAGGTAGGGGATCAATTGAAGGTTCTGCACTTGTAAATTATTTGGATTCTTAAGAGTACAATAATATTACGACACTTTGCCTCTTTTGCGATGAATACTGCGGACAAAACAAAAACTGCCATACTATTCATTCGCTGTACTTCTGGTTTAGACTTAAAGCTCCAGTTGAAGCAACAGAAATATTACTTGTATTTCCAGCTAGGTGCTATTCGTATTTGCCAGAAGACAGGGTATTTGGGAGAGTAGAAAAGCTTCTAAGAAGAAAAGCGACAAGAAAGGTTTAAAAGGGTCTTTTAAAAATCACCTTCTTTTAAAAAAAGCTGCAATGCCTACATTATATTTACCTTTTGCTAAATCAGTGGAAAGTAAGAAAGATAGGTAGATGTACTAAAAAATATAATACTTCTTATACGATTAATGATAATAAATTGTATTATGTAAAAACGTTTTTACAACATGTAAATGATATTGTTCTGAAGCTATTTTCTTGTGGCATTGTAAATTACAATCGATCGAATAGAACAGAACAACTTAGAACGAGATCCTACAGCATACACAAGGAATAATATGAGGAAAATAACAATACCGTACATAAAAGGATTATCAGAAAAACTTAAAAGGATAGGAAATAAATTCAACATTTCAACAACATTTAAAACAACAAACACGTTGAGATCTATTTTGTCCAAAAAAAAAACCTAACAATGAACAAGAAAGGACAAAGAATTGCATTTATAAAATACCTTGTGAATGCGATTAGTTTTATTTAGGTGAATCATCAAGGCCAATATATGTTAGAATAAGTGAACATCAATCTTATATTAAAAATAGAGAATTTGATAGATCTCAAATATGTAAACACGCATGGGATAATGAACATAGGTTTCAATCGAATAATTCAAATGTAGTCCTAAAAGAAACGGATAGTAAAAAAAGAAAAATCAAAGAAGCGGCTCTAATTATGCTAAATGAGGCCAATTGTGTCGCAAATTCCTCGGCAGAATGTAGTAGGATCTGGTTACCAATATTGGTTTTTCCCTCATAATTTACTATGGAATCACTAACAGGAGAATTTACTGTCACCATGTCATGTGTTTGTCTTTTTAAAGACGAATTACATGCTATGATCTTTTTCCAACGGATATTCTCAAGTTAAAGTTGATTTCATGTAATCGAATGAACTATCCAATAAGTAAAGTCGTCCCAGGAGCGCAACTCAACAATATTGGCAATATCATTTTAAAGTCGTCTACTTTAAAATGCATAATGTATGTCTGAATTGTCAATATAAATGAGTCAGATAAAATTAAATTATTGGAAGAATTTTTCACTATGTAACAAAAAACAAAATTTGTTTAATTTACTGTTTGTATTTTGACAACGATTTCCGAAGTGGAAATTGAAACGTCAATAAACGTATTTTTATCTTTAATTAAGGCTTATTCCCAGTTAAATAGTAATTAATGTAAATGATATAACAGTTAATTCTTTAGGCTTTATCATTTGCAACAGTCTGAGACTATCTGTTTGGGCTTTAAAACAGTTTATTATGATTTGGTCGTATCTAAAGTGGAATATTCGTCTACTGTATGGTCTCCACAATTTTTTAAAATATTGTGCATATAAATTAAACATAAACATTATTGTTGACATGACTTTTTAAAAACCTAACGAGATAACTATGATTTACTATTTGTGTTTAAATTATTAAATGTTTTAATTTGTTGTCACTGAACTTCTCCAATCTATTAGTTTATGTCCCCTCCTGATATTCTAAACGTGTTGATCTGTTTTATATCCCTTTTCACCGTATAAATTATGGTCTGCATTCGCCCTTAAGCAAACACTGAAAATTTTAAATAGGAACAATTTAGAAATATTTGGTGTCTCCTTTGTTTCATTTAAAAATCGGATAAAAAGCTTGTCAAATTATAGGCATTTTTTTGTTCAGTTCATTTTGTTTCATGTATAATTAATATTATGTTTGATTTATAATTAAGATTTTAATTTCACTTAGTTTGTAAGCGATTACAGAGATTAGTAAGTCGGTTTGTCACAGTTTTTTAAATTTTCTTGCAAATCCGGAAGGAGCGTGTAGCAGTATTGCTTCATCATTCGGAGAATTTCTCAGTCCACTAAAGTAGTTTTTTGTGATTCTTCGAATTTCTTCCTCTATTACCAAAGGTGTAGCTGAGTGTAGGGTTTTTATGCTTAGATATTGGGGCGCGTTGAATATCATTCTCAATATTTTTGATTGGACTTGTTACATATGAGACAAACAAATCAAATATGAAAATGAATACGGTTATGTACAAGAAGAACTACTAATTTCATCTAGATTTGGTGGTCTTACACACATGGTGGTGAACATTCAAGTATTTAACAATGAAAATATGTCATCAAAAGAATGGCTGATTATATGTTTATAACCTGTGTTTTTACCCCTCAAATTTTTATGAGCGGTATGGACTTATTTTAATAAAGTATGTTTAATTCTAATATGTATATTTAAAAGGTATAAACATTTGCGGACAGCGCTTGAACCATTTAAGGTACGCTAATGATATCGTATTGATAACTGATAAAAAAAGAATTATTTGAAATGATGAAAGAACTTGACGTAGAAGCTGGAAAGATAGGCCTTAATATGAATTACAGCAAGACCAAAACCATAACAAATACAGATGAAGACATCACAATGAGAATCGGACAAGATGAAATAGAACTAGTTCAGGATTATATATATCTTGGTCAATCTATAAAACTTAACAAAGAGAACCAAACAGCAGATCTAAAGAGATGAGTTATGCATAAAAAGAGAAACGAGTGGATAAGAGAGAAAGGAAAAGTAAGGGATGTTGGACAAGAAGTTGCAAAATTGAAATGGAGATTGGCCGGACACAATATAAGAAAAAAAGAAGACCGATGGAACAAAATTCTTATAAGTTGGAGACCGTGGGAATATAAACGAAGCAGAGGAAGGCACCAAATGAGATGGGCAGATGATATCAAGAAGTACGTGGGCTAGGTGGATGACTGTAGCGACAGACAGAGGAGAATGAAAAAGGATTGGGGAGGCCTATGTCCAAAGATGGACCAAAGAAGGCTAATTAGATAGATAGATGTACCATTCAAAATTATTGATATGTTAAATTTCTGCCTAATTTTAAATATCAATTAAGTGTAAATATATTATACAAAAAAATACTCTTCTTTATCTGTATTATAAACGAAATAAAATCATGCTATAACCACAATCCAAATAATTTTTATTTTTAATTTCAGCAGACATACACTAATTTATTTTAAATACTAAAGTTGACCAAAGCCTTCAATCAATATCCCTGGCACCGGATTAACAATCTTTTCTATTTAGCTGCCGGTCCCAAAAAACGGTTAATCCGCTACGAAATATCAGATTTCTCATAAAGTGATTAAAAATTATAATAAAACAATCAATAAATTTTAAATAATATATTATAATAACATATTAAAGGGATGAAATTAAGCAGTCCTTCCACGTACTTTAAGAATGCACCTCTACGCATGACGTCACTGCGCAGAACAGACGAAATTTAGCACGCTATTGATCATACCTTCTTTTCGTTGTACCATGCTACTTATCTAGGGGTGAATTGAGCACTTGCATAATATTTCGCGGAAATAAACAAAACTCAATATTGTGCATTTAACGCATTTATGTTCAAAATTTCACCGAAATTCGCATCTATTTCGTAAAAACAAAAATTCCGTACCCCTAATTATAATGTATCTTCACCAAATGTCTTTTCAATATTTAGTATAATTTTTGGACTATAGGTCATAAATTTATTTTATTTTAACTTTTTCTTTCTTAAAAGACTTATCGCGTGCATATGAACTAATATGGTCAAAAACCTTCAAATATCAGAGAACATTAATTTGTTATCAATTTGTTTGTATACAGGATATTCGTTCAGAACGGATAAACAAAAACAGCGATTCGTTATATTACATTTTAAAGATAAAATTTTAGATTATTAATTACCAGTTAAATTGAACTTTTCATATTCATGCAAAATATTATCAAACTTTATGTATCGTAAATATTTAAATAAATAAAAGAAAGTATGGTTAATGACCTGCAGTAACAAATGTCATTCAAAACAAACATTTACATTGATCTCAAGATCAAAGCATGGGCGTTGTCTTTATTTAACAATAAATAGAAAATATCTCGTGTAAAAATAAAATGAAAAATATTATTTTCGAATTAATTACTTTGTCTATCTTCTTGTCAGAAGGATATAGAAGTGATGCTTTGTCTTCATCATTTTCTGCACTTGGATGGTGTTATGCAACAACTGGTTAAACCACCGTCATAAAGTTTTAAGAAAATGAACACAATAGTTTGATAAAATATTAAATTTATTTGGTACAAGACTCAAGAGCGAACTTTGGAAATTAAACAAGGTAATATCGTTATTTCAATACCTTAATTAATACATGTAGAACAAAATATGTTTGTAATAACTTATTTAAAATCAGGCTGCAATTTTAACCATCTACATCATCTTAAAAATGTTTGCTATTTAACGAATAAAAAAATTTATAAAAATCCCCTAGATTTATTATTTATTTATTTCTCCTAGAACAAATCCACGTTTCTTCTAAAAATACAACTGTTTTATCTCTTCTCAATTTAAAGCCCAAATCTTTTAATATTCTACTGAAGGATGTTTTACTTGTAGACACACATTCTTTAGCCCGCAGTTCATTGATCAAAGTTTCACGTAAAACGTGTGCCTCTAAAAAGTTATTTATTTTATTATTTTATTATTACATGTTACACACAAACAAGTTGGTTTACTTATTATCCTGGTACCTATGGCGATAGCGGATAGCACTCCTCTACGATCCCGGTAGAGGACAGGCTGCTACAGGGATAGGCGTCCCCACCATACGCTAGCTACTGACTTTCTCTGATGTTCAAGCCTTTAGGAGAGGCCAGGTTCCCAACCAATCTTCATATCCATTTTCCAATCCTTACCACATCCCGATATATCCTGCTACCAACCCGCACTGGCCAGCGTGGTAGTGAAATGTCTAATTTTTCCCGTAAATGACATGACACAAACTAGAAAAAGGTCCTTTGTCCCCGGCGGCCCAACGGTCCCTGGTGAGGGTAGCCACCAGATTGGACCAATGGCAGAGGGTGAAAAGAATCACCACCATAGACAACGAACGTTGCATATTGCCACTTATAACGTAAGAACGCTTGTAACTGAAGATAAGCTTATTGCATTACAGAAAGAACTTGGTTGCATAAGATGGGATATATTGGGAATTTCCAAAATACGAGGAAAACGAAAAAACCAATAAGTTTTAAAATCAGGGATCTGCTACATTTCATTGGAGAAAATGATAAGGCAGTTGGCATCGTAGACTTTCAGAGATAAAGTAAAAAACCTAGAAATAAGAAGAAGAACAGTAGTCACAGATGCAGTTAAAAAAATAGCCATGGCTAAATGGGTTTGGGCCGGACATGTTGCCAGATTAACGGATGATAGATGGACCAGAAAGATTTTGAATTACGACCAAGGCAAGGAGCATATCGAAGCAAAGGACGACCACAGACTAGATGGACGGCTCTACGACTAGATGGAGGCTAATTGTCATTTTATTGCTTTTAGGTACAACAGTAGTTTTTGTTTTAAAACGAGGTTTGCTTTTTTTTCGGAGAAGATAAAACAGGACGTTTTTTTTTTCTTCTTTATATATTGTAAACTACTTTTCTTGTCAATTTAGTTGTAGTTAAATTGAAAATGAATTCTTGTGCTTGTGGGGTAAGAATTTTTGCAGGTATAACCTAAAGAAACTTAATAAAATATTTTCTTTTTGTCATTTCTTTCACTTTTGTGGAAACTTAAACAAAACCGATTATTGACCATGTGAATGAGATTACCTTTGTATTTAAATTAATGGCAAAAACATACGCTTCGTATAAAATGTTAAGATCGAATATCAAATTTATTGTGAAAACAAATGTTTGTGTAATATAAATAAATACTAAATGCCAAAACGGGACACAAATAAGCTAACAGCCACCAGTAAACAAACCAGAAACGTCACAAATTGTATTTAAAATCTGAAAACGACCCTAAGCATCTTTTTGTATGTATCTCTTTTCGATATACTGAGAGGACCCTGAAGGCTGTTGTTAACGAACGTTTTTTTTTTCAACCTGTAACTTGCCGATGCTAAACGGGTACCCGTGCTGACGGTTTATAATTTTCAAGGGATATGCGTCCGTTGACGGTATGGAATATCCGGAATATCGTCAGTTTTAAAGTAACAAGTGCATGTAATATATGTTGTATCATGTTGTCGTCAAAGAAAAAAATTGTACTAGTCTATATGGATACATCCTATTTTATTCGAAAGAGAAAAGTATGGTGCTTTTCATACACTTGAAAAAAGACGAAACAAAATTCTTCAATTACTTCCGAATAGGTCAAGAAACTTTCCGCAAATTGTTAGGAATAGTACATGATAAATTAAAACGTGCTGACACTAATATGAGGCTATTCCTTGCACCTGCTGATCGACTAGCTATGTATGAATTGTGCTAATCTCCATATCAAAATCCATATTTTAGCGGCAACAAAGAAAGAAATTTATTGAAACAACGGATGCTCACCCAACGCCGTTAACACACTTCCATAAACTAAAAAGGTTCACTGAGGGTTCACGGTACCGTCCCGTCGAACATCTTGCCGAGGGGGACTGGATACGTAGACGGTGAAAAGTTAACCGTGAGTTGGTTGCCATTGCGTGAACACACATTCATGAGAACCTGAAAGACACTGAGCAACGTACAACGGGACGGTGTCAAAAACGTCACGTTGAACGTTGTCGTTAACAAGAGCTCTTAAGCTAGCGGGGACAAATGAGCGGAATACAATTTAACCTAAGTAATATTTTTTCACTAATTTATTACCACCCTAATAATTTTTCACCACCAAACTAACCTTAAGGTTAAGGTTTTTTTACTCATTATCCACTAACTTATTACCACCCTAATAATTTTTCACCACCAAACCACCCTTAAGAGGAGCGATTTTGCTGGCTTGCGGTTAAAATTAGTAGAATTCTAAAAATAATATTTATGATATACCACAGTGTTCTGCTAGGTTTCTATGAATTTATTACCACCCTAGTAATTATTCACCCCTCAACTACTCCTTATGAAAAGTCAATAATTCTGTTGAGTTAATATTTAAGGTGATAAAAAATCTATTTTTACAATTTTACTGTTTTTTTTTTGTAACTAAAAGTATACATTGCTTGCCAGGTTTTTACTGAATTTTATCCACCCTCATAATAAGCTCCATAACTAAGAATCCATAAGCCACAGTTAATGGGAAACATTCTCAACAAAGATACGCATTCACGCTAGCTACATGCGAAAGTTTTTGAAAACACAAAAGTGCTCTGCTAGATTTTTACTATATTTTTACCAGCAAGTCATTGTTTTCTTAACTATCTTAATTTAACATAAAAATTTTACTCTGTGCTAATATTTATTTTTTCAGTATTTAAATATTGAAAATATGAAATTACTTTATTACAAAAATTATAAATTTTACCTGTTTTAAAAATTGACTCTGATTATAGTTGTCCGTACATTGATAAGAGAAATCAAAACATGAGTCCCCTTTATGAATATAAAACAATTAAAATCAAGTTGAGTTTTAGTAAATACAATGGAATTGGTATATTTCACAGAATAATTACCAGGTAAAAAATATTCAAATTGAAATAATTTTATTGTCTATTACATTAATTACCTATTTGTAAAGGAGGGTCGGAACACTTCGCTTACCTATTGTTAAAAGATTAAAAGATTTGTATTTATTGGGTACATCCATAGACCTAAATGAAGTGTACCTCCACTCAAGCTGCAGTATTAATCGGATTTTATATTGATATCGCTCTCTTCACTATTATTTAACTTTGGCAATAAATTGCAAATATACTGCGTCTGTACTGTCTCTAAGTATGTTTTATAATAGGTACAGTAGTTTTTAAGTAATTTTTAATAGCTAATTTTTAACTCTTGAAATTTGGTAACGTGCATTTTCTTACACATAATTTGTGCTCATAAATTTTACACATAATTTGTGCTCTAGTTTTAATTGTTCTAATAAAAACAACTGTTTTAATTTACTTAAGTACTCTTAAACGGTTCACGGTAACTAGGTGACTTTTTAATACCGATAAGTAGGTTTAGTCCAATGAAAGTTTTTATCTCAGAAACATTTGAGCCCCTTAAAGTATTTTATATTAACACAAATGGTGTATGTCATAGTAACACGTCATATAGTAACCATGTAGATAGGCAACACATTGTCATTTTGTGTTGTCCGTGGAGTCACCTATCTGTTGACAGCCAAAGTGAAGTACAACGGATATACACCACTGTTCCTGCAACTGGTTTTGTTTTCACACGTGTTTGTGGATGTAGGTTTTTGTTACCTTAAGTTTCATTTGCATATTTAATTGTGTTTAGTGTAGTTTAAAATGTGTTTTTTTTTATCAAGATATTCTCTCGAAGCCAAGTCTATTCGTTGATAATGGGTCTAGTGATGAATATTTTTCAACACATTCCGATCAATCAAGTACAGGTAAAAGGTTATGTCATTTTTTTATTCAATAATATTAATCTAGCGTAAAGTTATAAGTTGTTTCTAATAAAATATTTTATTGCAAACTCGATAACAAGTAGTAAAAAAGTTTTATAACATATAAACTAAAATAAAGTTACATCAACATTCTTTTTAATTTATTTCAGAAGATGAGAGGGAATTTGATAACAATGGAACAGAACCGATTGAATATGTAGGGGAAGAAGATACGCCTACACCATGTCGGAAAAGTCGCAAATAATTAAAACTAAAAAGAACAGAGAAAAAAAACAAAGAAACAAGGGGCAATCGTACACAACAAGAACAGGAAAAGTGGTTGCACAAAAAGTATTCAGTAATCCTGAGTGCAACTGTCGAAAATGGTCTTTTCATGATATCTCAGAATAATCCGGAAACAATGAGTTTGTCGTTTTGGAAGATGGGATTTTTCATCGCTCAAAAGGCATTTCTGCGTGGTCTAATAATAACACTGCCGCCCGACCACAAGTGTTAAAAATAAAAAATCTGCCACTAATATACATCATATTAACATTGCTAGAAAAACTAAGACCGTATGCAAAAAATATTTTTTGCAGACTTTTAAACTTTCTGATGGTAGGATGTCTCGAGCCATAAAAAAGTTATCTCTTGGATTTCCCGCTGGTTAAGATAAGAGGGACAAAAAAATTCCTGGTAATACAACAATCGAGGAAAAAATATTATATAGAATTATTATCAAATAGAAAATATTTAGAAGAAGATTTAAACATTCGACTGCTGTACAATTTATACAAAGATAAAGTTCAAAGCGAAGGTAATGAAACTGTGGCAGAGCACGTTCATCGTATAACTTTTAATAATGAGTTCAACTTACATTTTCATGCACCTCACAAGGATACTTGTATAAATTGGGATATTCTAATAATTAAGTAAAACAATTACCAGAAAAACAGATATCGAAAAATCAGCTTCAAATAGATCCTATTATACTTTTTCTTTTGACTTAAAAAAATCTTTATATCTTCCACGTCTAACATGTCAAATAGCCCACTATAAACGTAATTTTTACGTCTACAATTTAGGTTGCTATGAGCTTTCAACAAAAAAGGGATTCATGTATTGTTGGGATAAAGTAACCGGATCTAGAGGTTCGCAAGAAATTGGCGCTTATTTAGTCAAATACATACAAACACGAGCGTCAGAAGCAAAACATGTTGTTATGTATACGTGATACGTATACCGGTCAAAACAGGAATTGAAAAATAGCCCTAACATTAATAAAACTGGTATTAAGTGTAGACAACAATATTGAAATCATAGACCAAAAGTTTATGCAAAGTGGTTATTCCTTTTTGTCCAATGACTGTAACTTTGCATCTATCGAAAATTACAGCAAAACGCAAAAGACTTTCTGTCCCACTGATTGGTACAGTATTATTGCCAAATCAAGGAAGAAAAATCCTTTCCAGGTTACCGTTATGACGAATAATAATTTTTTGTCTGAGGAGACAATGTTGACGTCAATCAGTAAAAGAAAGAATGACACGAATCATGTTTAAAAATGGAATGGATTCCATACCAAAAGAATAATTTATTCACATTACTCTTTAGGAAAACCCTTTCAAAAGAAATGTCATTCTTTGAGCTACACCTAAAGCCGGGATGTTAAAAAAGACAACCCGATCTTTTGCTAATATAGATTAACCAAAACTATACAGTGGACCCCGACCTGTGACCAAATAGAAAAAAATAATATGAAAGACTTTTTCCCTTTTATTCTATAAAAAACTATATATATATATATATATATATATATATATATATATATATATATACAGTATAGGTAAAAGTTTATGGTCGGTATGGACCTTACATGAGATGGAGTGAGAAACAACTGTTTAAAAAGAGAGAGATATATTAGGTGTCCACTTTTTATATCGCAGAACATAAATGAGTGGATATGGAGTGGATATAATAAAAAGGGGAAGTTCAACGTTGCCAAACTTATTGGTTTTATTTGACCTGTTGTCTTTTTCGCATTTGAACAATGCTCCAAGATAATTAAATTTGGGCGAAATGGATTTAATTGGCAGCTTATTGTTTTTTATTGGGAATATGCCACAATTTTACTTTACGATAAGTGTAATATAACATTTTGATTTATACTTCGGAAATCGTTTTATATAAATAGAATTTATTAATTTTTGGTATTTTAAAAACGATTTTCGAATTAAAAATCTAAACATCAAAATAAGCTTATTTTAAAGTGACATTATGCCTTATTTCCAATAAAAATATTAAACTGCATATAAATAAAAAAGCTTCGTACAAAACTATTTGCCAACGTGGCGTGTCGCTTGGTCAAATCACCGAATCAAAGCATACACAGGTATTTACGAATAGAGGTGGGTCATTGACGTAGCAAAACCGATTTTCGTACACAAGTAACTATGATTTTTTAATATTAGTTTCAAGTAAGAAACAACCTACATAAACAAACATAATGGCTATTATCGTTTATGTGTATATTTATTGAAGTGAAGGAAACTAATAAAAGATTTTATTATAACTTGAAAACTAAACTAAACAATACAAATAGTAAATCGTACCTACGTTTACATTACACGTTATTATTAAATCACGAATCGCCTAAATTGACATTTAAAAACATAAGTTTTTTTACTTTACTTCTTATTAACCGTCTTCTTATTTTATTTAAAACTAAACCAGATTTTGAACATGTGTTCACATTTACAATACTTTATGAATATAGTGGTTAAGTTAGGATATACATGGCGATGGTTTTTCCACCATTGTAATGGACTTTTGCTACAGGTGTACGTTTAGATGAGTCATGTCCAATTAATTGATCAAAAATACACCATGGACTTAAGTCATCTTTATCGGTTTCTTTTTCTTATACTGGTTGATTTTCAATAGTACAATCTTCTTGTTCTTTAATTATAGAAGTAACCAGCTTCTTAACTCTTTCTTTTGTTTTTTTAGCGTCATTTTTATCAGAAAATCCCTGCACTTTAAATCGTGAATCCATAAACGTGCATAATGACAATGTGCCACTGTATTCTATCCCGTAATTAGTAATAAAAACCCGTACTACGTCGGATACTATGGATGTAAGGTTACTGTTTGCTAAAATTTTATTGCAAGATTTTTGCAGGCAGCGTACCAGAACAATCACTGAACTATCCTTCAAGTATTTTTGGACACTCATTGTACTTGTTATTTCTTTAAAAGGCCGTAAAATTTGGGACAATTACGAAAAAATAATCCAGTCTTTATTATTTAGATTTGGTCTAAGTCAAAGTCTGTATTAACTGATACCAATGTGGAACGGATTGCCTCTTCTAACTTGGTCATTCTTTCTAACATGTAATAGGTGAAATTCTACCTAGTTTCCACGTCTTGGATTGGCCGTTTGGGATCTTTGTTATGTTGTAATTGATATTTTAAAAGCGCTTCTGAAGATAAGGTACTTTTTTGAAATGTGTTTTTTGCCGAATTGTCGAAAAAAGAAGACTTTTTATTTTATCTATTTGTACACGACAGCATTTAAGTACGTCCTCCATCAATAAATTTAACGTATGAGCAAAACAATTTAAATGTTTTCATTCCAAAACATATTTAATAGCTATGACCATATTTGAGGCATTATCAGTTACTGCACAATTTACTTTTTGTTTTAGACCCCACTGAATACTAATTTTAAAAGCGATGTTTTCTGAATTATGGTTTTCAGAAAAATGGCAGCAGCCTAATAAAACCGTTTTAAACTCTAAATTTTTGGTTAAATATTGTCCTGTTAATGCGATGTAACTCTCAGTTACTCCAGATGTCCAAAAGTCAGTAGTAATACAGATATTTTCTACTTCTTTAACAACTTGTGATCTAATCATTTGCTCAGTTTTGATATAACGTTTTTGAAGTAATGAACCTGACAAAGTTTTTCTTGTTGGCGGTTTATATCCAAGAATCCGCCCTGCAAACTTTTTAAAAGCTCGTTTTATTTTAAAAACTAATATTTTTATTAATGGAAGTATCCATCACCTTCGAAAATGCAGATCAATCGTAAATCGAAGCTCATTCTCATGAATCAGAATACCTAGTTATTTTATTTTTAAGGTCAACCAATAGCCCGACTGTCCACTGTCTCGAAAGAGTCGCATATTATTTGTAGTTTTGTAGTGGTCTATCAGATCAACTAATCGTCCTCGTCGACGTAAAGTGTTCGTTGCTCCTCTGTTTACGTGTTTACGGCTACCCAAAACGTTGTTTTTTTTTTTTTAATCAACCATAAACTAGTTGATGGTTGAAGCTGGTTACTTCTATAAAAAAAAAAGAAAAAGAAGATTATACTATTGAAAATTAACTAGTATAAGAAAAAGAAACTGATAAAGATGACTTAAGTCCATATAAATGTAAGTACTATTTGTATTGTTTAATTTATTTTTCAAGTTATAATAAATATATTTTTCGTTAGTTTCTTTCACTTCAATACTTATAAACATAAACGATAATAGTGTGACGTCTTTTTATTGCTCTAATTTATTTGTCTTTATTCTAATTTATTGTCTATAATCTAATTTCTTAAAACTCACGATAGCTAATTACTAATTTATTAAATAACTTTACAAATGTATTTATTTCAAGTTTCGTTACAAGTAAACCGCGTTTACCGATCTTCTTATGACTGACCCAAATACAAAAAATCTTTCATTTATATACACAACTGTTGTCATCTGGAACTTTCGGCAAACTTCCTGAATAATCTCGTATTTTGGTGAAGGCGCTCGACTCGTTTTTCAACCTCGAGACGTGAATGACTCACTAAAATTAGTGTCTAGAGATTTCTGTAAACAACTGGTAGCGAAGCTCAGGTATATTTTGACCTACAAATTACGAGAATCAATAAAAAAGAATTAGTCATAAAATATTTACAGTTCTATATGCCATAACATTTAAAATCGTAACATTGCCCCCTCTTAAAAGATGGTTCCTCCTGGAACCTTGTCGGGACTGGAACTTGAACGACATGCTGATATCGGCAACTGGACCCTCTTTTACAACTTCCAGTTGTATAGAAATGACAAGGGACGGTTTTCTCTCCGCAGCAGTAACTATGCGGATTGCAACAGACTAACACCTGGGCTTCGGTGTCTTTAAAGATTTCCTCCACCATGTTTCGTATAACCCTCCAATCTAATTGGCGGCACTCCAACTTTAGCATGGCTAACTTTTGCACGTCGGACTCTAGTACGTGCTCTCTCAACTGAAGTAAGGCTTCCCATACATCTCGGTAGGTAGGTTGGTCACGGGCGGTGTCTTTTGTTACCAGGTAGAAAAGGTAACGTGATGCATCTTGAAGTTTTAAGGTTTTACCAGGAGCTGGCACTTGGCATTGAAGTTCTGCAACTCGACCAAACTTCCTTCGAAAGACGGATGCCAACCCTGGTGCATCTTTGATACTGGCCGGGATGGTAAGGGCCAGTGAGTAGTCATCGGGAAGCGCGAGTAGATCTTGCCTTTCTTCAGTGGTAACACCATGTCTTGCTTTACCGGTACCTCCATAGGCACCCATGAATTCCTCAAACGTGAGGTCAGACACATCTTGGACTTG
Source organism: Diabrotica balteata (assembly GCA_918026665.1). Lineage (NCBI taxonomy): Eukaryota > Metazoa > Arthropoda > Insecta > Coleoptera > Chrysomelidae > Diabrotica > Diabrotica balteata. Next base: position 85,583,406 of record OU898276.1, read on the forward strand.
GTTTACTTCCACTTCTTCATCTACGTCGTGGTCACCCTCGAAAGACGCCAACCGGTTATGGTGTACTATTATCGGCTTTCCTCTCGGAATCTTGCTTATTCGGTAAATAACATCATTGATCTTCTCCATAATGAGGTATGGACCTTCCCAAAACTGCTGCAATTTGGGAGAACAACCTTTTCGCTTTTTGGGGTTATAAAGCCAGACCTTATCGTTCTTCTTAAAACACCCCTTTTCGGCTTGTGTATCGTAGCGTTTCTTCATTCGGTCACTAGCGATTTGGAGATGGGAACGGACCAACTCGTGTACATCGTCCATTCTTCTTCGTAATTCGATCACATAATCTTCACCTGCTACATCTTCTCCAGGTCGACACCCAAACTCTAGATCACAAGGTAGTCGCATCTCGCGTCCGAATAGGACTCTGGCTGGTGTCTGGCCTGTTGATTCAATAACAGCAGATCTGTAGGCCATTGTGAAGAACGGAAGATATTGGTCCCAGTCTCGCTGATGATCGGATACCATCTTTGTAAAATACTTGCCAACTGTTCTATTCATTCGTTCTACCATACCATCCGATTGCGGATGATAAGCCGTAGTTCTTGTTTTCTTCATACCTAGTCTATCACATATTCCTTGGAATAAATCGCTTTCGAAGTTCCTGCCTTGGTCACTATGGATCTCCAAAGGCACTCCAAATCGGCTGATATATTCTTGGATCAACTTATCTGCAACGGTGGCGGCCTTCTGGTCTGGAAGTGCGTAAATCTCGACCCACTTAGTGAAGTAATCCATTACTACCAACATGTACTTGCCTCCATTATCACTTTCTGGAAATGGCCCAGCAATGTCCAAAGCTATTCTTTCAAACGGGCTTCCAACATTATATTGTCTCATAGGAGCTCTCCTTTTTCGATAAGGCCCGTTACTCGTAGCACAAATAGTACATTTCTTACACCAGTCTTTTACATCGTCGGAACTGTTCATCCAATAAAACCGTTCCCGAATTCGCTGAAGGGTCTTTTTCACACCAAAATGCCCTCCTGATGGACTGTCGTGTAACTGACGAAGTACTTCGGTTATTCTGCTCTTTGGAATCACCAACTGTCTTCTCTTCTCTGAACCGTCATCATTTTCCAGGACTCGTTTGAGCAAGCCATCTTCCATGATAAATGAGTCCCACTGGGCCCAATACGTCTTAACTATTGAGCCTAGGTTCGATATTTCTTGCCAAGGTGGTCGACGGTTTTCTTCTTTCCATTTTCGGATTTTCTGTATAACTGGATCTCTCTCTTGTTCTTCCCTGATCTTGGTAGGCGTCCAGTCGTCGTGGACCACCGTCGTTCTTAGCACTGCTGCTTCCTTGGATTCCGTTTTGTTGCAGTGAGAACACTCTGCTGGGCATGGCCTTCTGGAAAGAGAATCAGCGTTTCGGTGGCTAACTCCGGCCCGGTGCTCAATCTTAAAATCATATTCTTGGAGTCGTTCGATCCACCTGGCTATCTGACCCTCTGGATTCTTAAACTGCATCAACCACTTAAGGGCGGCATGGTCGGTTCGGATTAAAAACTTCCTTCCATAGAGGTATTGATAGAAGTGCTCTACTGATTTCACTACTGCCAGAAGTTCTCTTCTCGTGACGCAATAATTCCGCTCAGGTTTTGAGAGAACTTTACTGAAATATCCAAGGACTCTTTCCTGTCCTCCCTGAATCTGGGACAGCACTCCTCCAATTCCCACATTACTTGCATCTGTATCTAAGATGAACTCTCCTTCTGGCAGTGGATACCCTAAAATCGGTGCTGTGATTAAATGCTTTTTTAAGGTCTCAAAGGCATTTTGGCAGTCTACATCCCAGCGGTATTCTCTTGCTTCCTCTGTAAGTCGCGTTAATGGTTTAGCGATATCTGCAAACTTCTTAATAAACCTTCGGTAATAAGTACATAGTCCAAGAAAACTTCTCACTTGATGTTTGTCAGTTGGTTTTGGCCATTCCTTAATGGAATCGATTTTTCCCTTATCCACGGCCACTCCTTCTTTACTGATTATATGACCCAGATAATTGACTTTACCTTGAAATAGCTGGCACTTCTTGGGGTTTAACATCAATTGGGCAGCTTTAAGTCGATTAAAAACGTTTTCTAAATTCTTCAGATGGTCCTCAAATGTCTCCCCCAAGACGATTATGTCGTCTAGATAAACTAGGCACGTTTTCCAAGATAACCCTCTCAACACATTTTCCATAAGTCTCTCAAATGTCGCAGGAGCGTTACAAAGTCCAAATGGCATAACGTTGAATTGCCATAATCCAGATCCTGTGGTGAAGGCTGTCTTTTCTTTATCTACCGGGTCCATTTCTACCTGCCAGTATCCAGACTTTAAATCCAAAGTAGAAAATAATTTACTTCCAGCCAATGTGTCTAATGTGTCATCAATCCGAGGCAGAGGATAACTATCTTTCTTGGTAACGTTGTTCAGCAAACGGTAATCCACACAGAACCTCGTTGTTCCGTCTTTCTTCTTAACCAGGACTACCGGAGAGACCCATGGGCTCGTAGAAGGTTCTATCACCCCGTCTTTCTTCATTTCCTGAACAATCGTTTCAGCTTCCTCTCTTTTCGCCTGTGGTAATCGTCGAGCTGTTTGACGAATTGGCTTAGCATTACCAGTATCAATTTTATGCTTAACAACGGTAGTTCTTCCCGTCTTTCCTCCTTTCGGTACGAAAATATCACGATACTGCCGAAGAAATTCCCTTAATTTTATTTTCTCAATCTGATTCAGAGACTGTCCAGCAACCGCAACCATTTGATCAAATTTATCGTTGGAATTATCAGACGTTGTCGTCTGACGGATTATGGATGTAACAGGTACACAAGTTCCTACTTTTGTCTCTTTCCTGATGGTCACTGGGTAGTCATTGACATTAATAAGTCTCACAGGAATTTCTTTAGCCGAAGTCACTAATTCTTTTCCAATTATGATTCCACGGCCAACTTCGTCGTCATGATTCCAAGGCTCCATCATAACAGGTGTTCCTTCGTCCACAATTCCCTGTAGCCGCGCTACTATTATCGTTTCACTTCTCGCAGGCACGACTGTATCTTCTTTAACGGCTGCTTGCATAGTGTTGTCATCGTGTGGATGGAGAAATACCTCCTCGTTACCAACTTTGATTACCTTATTCTTAAAATCCAATTGGAATCCATGCGTATTCATTACGTCCATTCCTAATATAACATCCTCTTCGATGTCAGCAACTATAACAGTATGGACGAACTTTTCTGCTCCAATTCCTAATTGTACCTGGATTTCTCCATGAATGTTGGCATTTTCACCTGTGGCGGTCCGAAGTCGCAACCTCGTTGGTAACAGTTTCTTTCGGCTGTTTATAACTGTCGGGCGTATAATGGTTCTGGTCGCTCCAGTATCCACCAGCAACGTATGCTTTTTACCATTTATTTCTCCATCTACATATACACTATCTTCACGACATTTCAAAGAAGCTATTAGTATCAGAGGGTCTTTGGTAAAGTTCTGGTTCGAAGCTGCTCCCCTAAGGCCGACGCGTTCTGGTTTTGTCTTCGGTCTTATGGTCTTCGTTTTCTTGTGTGTCATGCTTTTTATCATATTAAAGAGCTGGTCAAGTTTATCTTCGTCTCCTTCCTCTTTTACAGTTTTAACTTTACTGTACCCGCCAGAGGCTTGCGTAGCTGACTCGTATTCGAGGGCGGCGGATAAGACATCAACCAGCGTCTTGTGACGAGCTAATCGTAGTGTTCTTTGCATCTCATGATCACGAAGACCATCAATAAACGTTTGAACGGCCAACTTTTCCATCATGTCTTCGGGAGCTGTTGGATAAGCATATCGCACTAATCTGGCGATATCTACTTCATATTCTTGAAGAGCCTCATCTTTCTTTTGTCTTCGATTTTTGAGCTGCGTCTGATATACATGCTCCAAGTGTTCGTGGCCATATCGCATATTTAACCTCTTCTTCAGTTGTTCGAAATCATCCGTCTCCTCTACGACTATGGTCTGGAGCACATCTAAGGCATCTCCTCGAAGAGCGATAGTCAGGTTTACAGCCTTTTCTTTTTCAGACCATCCATTCGCTCTTGCAGCTGATTCGAACTGTTTCATGTAGTTGTTCCATGATGATTTTCCGTCGAAAGTTGGGACTTTGACATGAACGGAACTTCCGCTTCCTTCAAATTTCGGCCGTGTTTCCAACTTACATTTTGTCTCGTCTTCTTTTATCTCTACCGGATCTTAAGCTACCGTATTAATTGGTGGTAGCACTCTCGTGTTAGTTATCAAGGTCTCTAACTGTTTGATTTTCTCTTCAACTTTATCAAATGTTTTAGAGACTTCTTCAAATTTCTCATTATTCTTTTTAGAAGTTTCTTCCATCATTTGAGAAACATTTTCAAATTTCTCGTCGAATCTTCTAGACACATTTTCGAGTTTCTCGTCGTTTTGTCTACCTACTTCTTTAATAATTTGAGACGTTTCATCCAATCTTTTGGAAACAATCTCGAATTTTCCATCAATTATTTTCGTTAAAACGGCTTCTTCTGCTGACTGGAACTGGAATGTCTCTGGGTCGTCTCCATTCTTGTTGAGAACAGTCTTCAGTCGTTCTTGGAGGATCTTCTTGGACCCGCTGCAGTCTTCATCGCGTTCTTCTAGTTGCTCACGCAACTGTTTCACTGAAAGTTCTACTAGCAGCATCTTTGGTCAGGCACACACGTACTTTTTAAATGTTCTTTCGTACAACGATCACTACTGGACTACGCGGATGTTCCCGACGAACAATACCTTTCAAAAGTTCAAAAGTCTTTTTCAAAAATCAAATTAAATTTATCTACAATCCCACTTCTGCACCACTGTGACGTCTTTTTATTGCTCTAATTTATTTGTCTTTATTCTAATTTATTGTCTATAATCTAATTTATTAAAACTCACGATAGCTAATTACTAATTTATTAAATAACTTTACAAATGTATTTATTTCAAGTTTCGTTACAAGTAAACCGCGTTTACCGATCTTCTTATGACTGACCCAAATACAAAAAATCTTTCATTTATATACACAACTGTTGTCATCTGGAACTTTCGGCAAACTTCCTGAATAATCTCGTATTTTGGTGAAGGCGCTCGACTCGTTTTTCAACCTCGAGACGTGGATGACTCACTAAAATTAGTGTCTAGAGATTTCTGTAAACAACTGGTAGCGAAGCTCAGGTATATTTTGACCTACAAATTACGAGAATCAATAAAAAAGAATTAGTCATAAAATATTTACAGTTCTATATGCCATAACATTTAAAATCGTAACAATAGCCAATATGTTTGTGTACTCGCTAATTTGAATACTGGTAAACAATCAACTAGTTACAATTTACGAAAAACGGTTTCGATAAAAATTTAAAAAACTAGAGGACCCACCTCTAGTTTCTTAGCTTTATGAGGATCGGAACCACAGAATATGTAAAATATCTCTGATCGGAACTAATCGTCTCACTAACAGGCAATGGGCGTCAAGAAGATTTATGGAGGGGATACCAAGGGGGAATATGATTGTTATCTTTGTCTATTCGCTGAAAATGTGATTTTATATCTGTGTTAGATATCCTGTTAAGTTTTACCATACCGACCATAAACTTTTACCTACACTGTATATACATATATATTATATATATATATATATATATATATATATATATATATATATATATATATATAATATATATATTATATATATATATACATATATATATTATATATATATATATATATATATATTATGTTGTTTATTGTTGTTGTTATTGTTGTTGTTATTATTAAGTTAAGTGTTGCAACTGCAATATTAAATCTATGTTAAACAAAATGTTTACTTTTTTAACAAACCATTCTTCGTACATTTACGAAAAAACTTTTATAGCAATTTTAAATGTATGTTAAATAAAATGGTCATATTTTTATAAGTAATAATTAAAATATTTTTTAATACATTTTAAAAGAAAAAACTTAAATATTATATTCCTGAATTTTTTATAACAATTCCAGTAAAACATTAAATAACTTAAATCAAGGTTAATGTGAGTTAGATCACTTGTGCTTTAAGAGGCTCCAGCGTACATTGTCTTGTCAGGTGAGATGTTAAATGGTCACGATTAAATAATTCTGCTTTTACCAGCATTGCAAAGCATTTCGTAGCTGTGGATTTCTGTCCATTGTCGAATATTGCACAGCCATGACATTTTTTTACGTCCCAGACCTCTTCTACCCTCTATCTTTCCTTCGAGTATCAGTTGCTGAAAAGTGTATCTTTCCCCTCGTAATATGTGCCCCAAGCACGCAGTATTCTTACTTTTTACATAACTAAAAAGTTCCCTATCCTGTAAGCCAACTCTTCTGAGTACTTCCTCATTTCTTACACTGTCCGTACATTATATTCTAAGCATTCTACACAGGCACCACATTTTAAACACTTTAAGTTTGTTAACGGAACTAGCTTTTAACGTCCATGCTTTCATTCCGTACAAGAAAACAGGCCACATGTAACACTTTAGCATCTTGTATCGGAGGTTGAAGTCCAATTTACGATCAGTTAGAAACTTACAAAGCCTCAAAAAAACATTTCTGGCTTGTTCAACTCTGCTCTTTATTTCATTCTCGGGGTCCCAACCCCTTGTTCAGCAAATAACTCAAGTATTTAAATTGCCTGGCCTATTCGATTTCTTCTCCACAGACATATATCTTTGCGTTGGGGTAATCATTTCTACTTATAATCATTGTTTTTGTCTTCTTGATATTTATTTTTAAACTCCGAGCTTCACTTGCAAGAGATCTGCCAATATGACTGTATCATCGGCATACCTGATGTTATTAAAAAATATGCCGTTAACTGTAATACCATTCTGAGAAGGTTTTTTCTACGTATTGGGACCGTGCAAGTTCCGAACAACGACACCTGGTGTCGTAAATCAGCCAAATTTACTGCGCTTTCATGTTAGATCGAGGTTACCGGATAACTGTCAAGGACGTGGCCCCAAAAAAGAATAAGAAGAAAAAGTAAGATTGAGGTTATGTCGGTATGTTATTAAAAGGTAAACGTTGATGTAGCGTAAATACAAATAAATATATTATTGAATTACAGCATTACTGTTAATATGGATGCAATAATAAAAACTGGATTTGAGAAAGTAAATCACCAAATAAGTTTTTAACCAAGTACGAGTTAAAGGGAAAAGCTTTAGTAATGGCAAATGTCAAAAAAGAATGAGAGAATTATGTGGAGTGGAAGAATTAAGAAAAATAAATTACCATAAATAATGCTAATGCATAAATTAGCAGGTTAAGCCCATGATATCATCATATTGGTTTGAACAATTAATTCTTTCCCTGTAAACTTTTGGACAGCGAATATATCTTAATGCATCTTCAGAAAAACTTGAACTTGATGCATTTTTGTAAACTTCAAAAAAAAAAAATAAAATTCAAACATTAAACTTGATTTTTGGGTTAAAATGAACTCTAAGTGAGTGTTATGAAACTAAAATTTTTATTTTAGCTTTTATTTAACTTTTAGAACTTTTTTAGAACTTTTTTAGAACTTTTATTTATTATTTATTTCAAACTGACTTTAAAATCGGGCGCAAGAATAATGCATAATTTAGGTTATGTTACTTATGCTTTTTTATGATATAAATCCACTTTTCTCTTTGTAGTAGCTTTGTGCTTCGAAGTTGGAAACGAATAAAACTTAAATTGACAATTTTTGTTGTATTTTTACAGTTTATAACACAGCATTTTTTAAATCCCATTTTCTTCAGTGACAGAAGGTGTAAATAAACAAAACGAATATAAAATATGACAATTGACAATATGAATTTATGAAATCTATAATCTATGAAATGTACAGTAAAAAATGCAAAATTTCTCCACTACTCGCGCACGATCGTTTCTCGTATCCCCTCCAAGTACTTGCACGTCGCCAATAAATTGAACAGCATTTTAGACAGTATATAACCTTGCCTTACTCATTTTTTAATGGAGAAATCTTCTGTTTCGTTAAAATTTTGGAGACGTACTGTTGCGCCAATACAGATTGGCGATACTTTTTATATCCTTTGCATCCAATCCCAACTGTTGTATGTATTTTATAATCAATTCGTGTTTTTAATTATCGAATGCTTTCTTATAATCAATCAAACAGACAAAAACATTATTATGTATTAATGTATGTATACTAAAGATCGCTTCTCTCGTGCCAAGTTCATTTTTAAAAGCAAACTGACTCTATCCACTGACCTCTTCACATTTTCTTTCTTATAATGCCCCAATTCGTCTAAAGGCGACTTAAATGTGTAAAGCGACTTAAATGTGTAAACCTCCTGGGTGGTTACTTATACCAAGTATTTGTTATGACTAGATCTTTGTCTTAGCAGTACTGTATCAATCGTTCCCCTTTGTCCTTTCTCTGACCAAGACCATATTATCCAACTACCTGATCTACGGCCCCTTTTCCAATTTTTGCGTTAAAATCTCCAATTTTCCAATATAATGATCAGTAGTCTGCAAATTATACAGCCCAGAAGATGTGCTCCCACTGTTACTTATTGCTTAAGTTGCTATTGAATCTTTTATTTAATGTTTTTCATTTGGGGTATATCCGTCGTGCCTCAACGCTTATTCTGAATATTCAGTTATTCGTTCAAATTTTTAGGTTTACTTACTCATCATTTTTCGTTAAGATTTAAAATGAGTACATTTTTATCAGGTCTAGGGATTTTAGTTGTTTCTCAAGTAACGGTCTTTATAAGTAGGTTTTCGATGTACTATGTTCCATGTTTTCATGGAAAAATGTAATTATCACAAGAAACAAAAATAGCAAAGTCGCTAGAAGTTGTATCCAAGACATTAATTATTTATTTTATAACCAGCAAATGGTAAAAGTAAAAAATATTATCAAAATCTTCCACTTCAGTTATCATGGTAAAAATATTGAACTCTGACCTATAACAAAGAGAAGTAAATAATGAGATCATTCGTGCTTTTATATTAAATAGTTAACTAATAATCAAAAATGGTATTGAATAATCAACACATTTATTAATGGGTTAACCAATATATTTATTGTTTTTCGCTACAAAACAAATATATATATATATATATATATATATATATATATATATATATATTATATATATATATATATATATATATATATATATATATATATTGTTATGGTAAGTAGGATCTATATTTACCAATTATTCGATTAATTGTTACTAAAAAACAAAACTTACCAACAAATCCTCAATTTATTATCAGGATCGTGCTTCAAATATCGATCTCGTTGTATTTTAGGTAAGAGGACAAAAAGGAAAGAAATAAAATAATATACAAATATTCAATCAATAAACAAATCAGATTATATTTAACAAATTTAAAAAAAATATATATTAATTAACATTTATCCATGCAAACCCTTTATGAAGAACAATACTATTATACTAAATTTTAAGTCCTTCGATTATTTAAATATAAACCCAGCAAATGTTCCTGACAATAAAAAAATTCAAAAGTCAATTAAGTCCCTCTTGCAAGATTTCACTTCGCCACGGCAATTTTTAAATAAAGAAACAAACTTACAGTTCTGGTAAGGTTCTTTTTCAGGGCTCTCGAAACACCTCTTTGGCAATTTTAAATTCTAACTTTCTCAGCTCCAGCAAACAACACAAAAATTCACCATTCCACTGACTCTTCACTGCATCAAACCTTCTACCACCAGCACCGACGAAACTCTCAAAACAGCCGTTCTTCCTTCCGAAATTCTAAAGAGAGTGACGTTTGTCAAAGTTATTTTTCTATTCTCCCTAAATGTCAAAACTGTCACTTTTTATCCAAAAATTGCTTTCATTTTTTATAAGCCCACTAATTTACATATCTTATATTTAATGACAGAAATAATTTTATACATTTTCTTAAGTAAACAAACTTACTTATTTTTTTGTCCAGATAATTTCCAAACAACAATTTGTATGGTTCTTTAAGTTTTTTTTTGGAACCTTAACAATATATATATATATATATATATATATATATATATATATATATATATATATATATATATATCTATATATATATATAAGTTATGATTTTTGAGGATGCAGTCAGTCTATTTGGCCCACAAGACAAAGAAAACTCTTTGACTTACTGTCAAGCTTTCGAATTTTATTTAATTCTTTTTCAAGACATCTATAAAAAGAATTATAGAAAAACTTCTCGAACATTACACAGCAGAATTATTTCTCATAAAAGTGATGTAAAAACTAAGAAATCACAAGCTTGTGCATTAGCTGAACACTCCATCAATCTAAATCATACATTTAATTTTTCACAGGCTTCAATTCTAGAGAGGCAGAAACATGAACAGAAATGGTTATTTTTAGAAATGACACATATACAAAAAAATAAAAAATGTGTAAATAGAAGATCAGATACTGACAAATTAAGTAACATTTATTGTTACATATTAACATATCAATAAATACCGTCAAAATCTCATTTTCTATTGACATCCTAACATTCAAAATTCATATGTGCTTAAGCCAAACTGCTGACTGGATTAATTTATATTTTTTATAGACAATTAAATAAATTATAATAAAAACTATTGTTACTGGTTTTGCTTTTCACATAAAATAACTCTATTTTCATTCATATATGTCTATTAATCAAACCATTACAATGACATATATAGTGACAATATAGTTATTTTTAATAAAAAAAAATTTTAATATATTTATAATGGTTTGTTTTGTAGAGTACAATATTAACATCTGTAATCTCACGACTAGTAAGTAAGACAATTAAATTATACAAATTATACATATCTATATATATATATATATATATATATATATATATATATATATATATATATATATATATATATGTATATATATATATATATATATATATATATGTATATATATATATATATGTATATATATATATATATATGTATATTCTCGGTTTATAAAAGTGGGTGGGGGCTATAGTTCTAGAGTTTTAAATATCATTTTTGTGAGCTTTATGAGAATTACCCCTAACGTAGAAATTAAAAAAAGACAAATTTTCTTAATAAAAGAAATCAGCTACCTTTGGCATAAAGAGCTTTTATAAAGAAACTATCGTCTTCTCCACTCGCCAATCAAAATCCTACTGTCAAAAATGTTTTTGCCAATTTTCGCGCCAATCCCCAGGCTAACCCCCATGCCAACTTTCACTGAAATTACGTCACCATTAACGGTATAAACTAACCGTCCTCTGTTTAAAAAAGACATTTTAATTTTTAAGAAGAGAATGGAGCTAGGAAGCCATGTTTGGGTAACCTGTTTTATTATAAAAATATGGATATCAACAAAAAGACAGTTTGTGTCTGTTTTGTCGATTATGAGAAAGAATTCTGTAGGCTAAACCACACAGTGCTTTTTAACAGTCAATGAGAGAAGAGCATAGATAACAATGATATTATGTTTAAATAAAAAAACTTATATTGGAAACAAAGAGCATTCATAAGGATAGAACAAGACGACAGTAATGAAATACTAATACAACGATGTTGTTATGCGCATCCGACAGGGAAGCGTGCCGTTCCCCTTACTGTTTAATATATATTTAGGATATATTTTCGATGACTTTACAAAATACAAACTACGCAAAGGTGTAAAATAAATTTAGTCTTAGTTGACACTTACGGTATATGGTCGGCACTGGTACATTTTTTTTTGATCAGGAAATTCAGAAAGAAGATCCGTTAAGCCTTAAAATAAATAGTAACCAAATGAAAATAATGGTCATTAGTACGATAAATAATACATTATCAGACTTAAGACAACTTATATAAATTGTTAATAAGTTTAACTACTTGGCTTGATTTTTACCATCGGATTTAGATTCTGATTTGCATTTTAGATCTCGAATAAAACAGGTAAAACCAGCATTTAACAAATTGAGAAAGCTATTATATAACCAGTTATTTAATATTAATTTACATCTGTGTCGTTTACTGCTTTATTTACTCGTTCCTCGTATATATATGTACATCGGTTTAGAACATCTTTCGACGTTGTCCGATACCTAAACACCATCTCTTCCTATCTTCGCAGTTATTTGTTGTTCAATTTCTTTCACTCATGGACCTGTTTACGCCGTGTTGCCACTCTAATCTAGGTCTTTCTCTTTTCCGTAGAGCTATCGATTGCTATTCTAATACTTTTTTGGGAAGTCTTGTTGCTGGCGTCCGTTGAACATGCCCATACCACCTTAATTGTTTCTTCTCTATATCTTGAGTTATATTTACTTCTATTCCCACACGTTGTTTTATTACATCATTTCTGATTCAGTCTCGTCTGTAAATACCAATAGATCTTCTCATTGCATCCATCTCTACTGTTTTTATTCGCATTTTCTTCATTCTACTAATTCTCCATGTTTCTGCGCCATAGGGAAGAGTAGTTTTAATCATGGTTTTATATATATATTAAAGTTTCTTTCTTTCGTTATCTCTTTACTCCACAGTATACCATTGAGACATCCTAAGATTTTCTTTGCTGGTTTGATTCGTTTTTCTATTTCCCGTGTATCAGTTCCTGTATTGTCAAAGGCAACACCCAAGTAGTCTTAGCTCTGACAGCAGGAAATATGTTGTCAGTATTGTATTGACATTCATTTTCCAGTCGTTATATTCTTCTATCAGTTTTCTAAGCATGTACTGCATGTCTTCTATGTCAGTCGCTAGTTCTACCTGGTCATCAGCAAACTGGAGTGTATATATACATTCATTGCTAAGCTCTATACCTATCCTATGCACCTTTCTTTTCTATCTTTCCAATGCTGCTGCAACATATATCTTGAATAAGGTTGGTGAGATACAGCATCCCTGTCGCAATCCTTTTGTAACCCGGAATTCCTTCGTTAGATATTTTCCTGTTTTTATCTGTGACTTTGAGTCTCTCTATAGTTCTTGTACAGCATTTATCAATATTATAACTATTACAATTCCTTTTGTCCCCCTTTTTGTGTATTGAGGACATGTATGCCGTTCTCCATTGTTCTGGTACTGGTTGTCCATTTATACACTGATTGATCACATAAGTTAAGTTTTCAAATAGTTTATTTCCTTTCCTTAAGAGTTCCATTCTTAAGCATTTCAGCATAAATTCCCTCAGGTCCAGCGGATTTACCATTCTTTAGGGTTATTACAGCCTTCCTTACTGTTTCGATGTCTACCCTCGTTTCCTCTCCTTGTATAAGTACTGACTGTGTTGGGGAGTTCACTAGGTATTCTTGTCTTGTCTCTGTCAGCAAGCTTTGATAGTGATTTTTGAATTGTCTTGTTTTTATGGTGTGTATGTGTGCTTTGTCTTGTCCTGTATTTTTTACTGATTGTATAAAATTCCATACCTCTGTACATTGCTTCCCTCCGGGGAAGACAAAGACTTTTAATGACAAATTTAAAATTCTTCACATTCAGAATAAAGGCCTTAAGCTATCTTTGTTAGAATCTAGGGAAATCAATAAATTAAAAAACACAGATATAATTCTGAATAACCAACTTAAGACAAACAGTTCTCCCCTCCTCAACCTATTTTATTAGAGACTATAAATTGTAAACGCATGCCAAAAATATGTCACTTGAGAAAGGCAATCAGCCGAAACATCTGTGGTGATAATAGTTAAAATAAATTTTGTGGAAGTTTGAAAACAAAGTTTTCAGTGATTTATTTTTATTTATATTTCTTTCAACAAAAACTTCCTTGGCCACGGGTAAGATATTAGACTTAATTTTTGTACAACTTTATTCGACTTCATCACTTTATGTAATACTTATATTATATATTTCTGCTTTTTTCGGATATATTTTTTTAATAGGTATCGTGTGGAGTCATCCTGTAATCTTTTGACTTTCATCTTTGTGGTGTATTCTGGTTTTCTGTTATCGCATATAATATGTGTTTTCATTAGGATTTTGCATAATGCCAATTTATGATCGCTTCCTATTTCTGCTGATATTAATACTTTAATATCCAAGATTTAAGAAGGCTGTAACTCTTTATTCGATAGTATATAGTCTATCATAGATCTTTGTCCTCTACTGTTTTTAAAATTGTATTTGTTTCGTTTTTTGTGAGGGAAAAATGTGTTATTATTAATAATAATTAATAATAATAATTTTTATACTACTACAGATTATATTAAAATCTTGAAAATGATCTTTGACAAAGTTAAACACAGTAGAACGATGCAACTACCGAAACCTGTAAATATTGACCATAGCAAGTTATTGCTGACTAGTACTAAAGACAAAATGCTTCTTTAAAATGGAACCACAATGTTTCTATCGCAAATGATAAAATAAGAGAAGTCACATCGTTGTCATATTTTATAAGCAAGAACAGTTTTTCTTTAAGTAGAATATACTATAACCCGACAAGCGAGAGCTGGCGGGTTGCGCGTAGAACAAATTGAAAAGTGGAAGGAATTGCTCATTTGTATTGCAGTCGGCTAGGAGCTCACATCGTGTATAACCGTTTAAGTACCTATACTATATACCTATAATCGCGATTAAGTACCTCTCCTATCTCTCTTAGAAGAATTCCTTTTCTATTTTCGCGCAGCTCACCCGCCAGCTCTCGCTTGTCGGATTATACTTTACTTGCACTATAAAAATATGGATAAGAAGATCAAAATGTTAAGGTGATGTATGTTGTTTAGAAAAGCACATCTATGTAACAGATATATAATTCAACTTTAAAAAACTAAAGGCCCACAAGTATTACGGAAATTACTGGCGTATGTCTTCACCTTATTCTATAATGGACACGACTTACCACCGGAGTGGACAAAAGCACATATTAACAACATATACAAAAAAGGAGATAGAAAGAATTGTTCAAACTATAGGGGGCTAAGTGTTATAAATTCACTCTCAAGACTGTATGGAAAAATAATAAAAAATAAAATTGAAAAAGAGATGACAGATGTAGAAGAACAGAATGGCTTTCGTGCAGACAGATCCTGCATGGACAGTATATTCTTACTAAAGCAAGTTATTGAAAAAAGATTACCCCACAACCTTTCAACTCATATAGTCTTTATAGATCTGACAAAGGCATACGATAGTGTACCACTTTCAATGCTTTGGGTAGCAATGGAAAAACAAGGAATAAGCAAAAAAAATATACAAGCAGTACAACAGCTCTACAAAAATATGACGGCAAACATTAAAACTGGAAATAGGTTAACTAGAGAAATTCCTATTAGTAAGGGCCTAAAGCAAGGCTGCTGCATAGCACCTACACTCTTCAAAATATATCTAAATGAGGCACTCTCACTGTGGAGAAGAAAGTGCTGCAATATGGGCATCCCAATCGGAGATGATAGATTGTACACGATACATTTCGCTGATGACCAAGCCATTCTAGCTGAAGACGAGAGTGATATAAGCTACATGCTTAGAAAACTGGAAGATGAGTACACCAAATAGGGCCTCACAATTAATATACAAAAAACTGAGCACTTAGTTGTAGGAGAACAACCAGAAAGCCTACAAATAGAAATGGGAACTATAAAACCAACAAACAATTTTAGGTACTTGGGAGTCCAAATAACATCAAAAGCAGGAAGTAGCGAAGAAATACATTCCAGGATTGGCCAAGCAAGATCAGCCACCAGACAGCTACACGGACTATTATGGAATAAAAAAATAAGAAAAGAAAATAAAAGAAGAATTTATAAAACAATAATAGAAAGTATTGGACTGTATGGCGCCGAACTCTGGGAAATAAACCAAAGAAACAAATAAAAAATTAAGGCCATGGAAATGAACTACTGGAGACGATGTTGCCAGCTCACTAGATTTGATAGGGTGAGAAACGAAGATATTCGGAGAGAAATGAAAATCGATCTAGACATAATAGACACAATCGAAGCCAAAAGACTTAACTGGTATGGACACCTTCAGAGAATGCCGGAAAATAGATGGCCAAAAAAAAATAGAAGAATGGACTCCGCCAACTAGAAGAAAACGAGGTAGACCAAGACGATCCTGGAGAGACGATGTCGACGATGCAATGACCGCCTGAGATCTAACAACTGAAGATTGCTTCGACAAAAAACGCTGGAAATTAGGATGCGAGAAGCGGCGCCAGCTGTAGAAGACTTGCTTGTTATATATTATAAAAACTAAAGGCAAATATCGAGCACAATTTTAATAATCAAATCGTGCCCAAGTACTCTCGCTTTCTACAGCATCATCAGGGGCATCTGAAATAAGCCAAGAAACGTGTTTTTTGTAAATAAAGAAAATTAATTATCTTCGATAAAAAACTCGAAGTTAATGGATGATAAAAGTTTTTTTCTGATTAACGTTTTATACTTACTTCGTCAAATTTGGGCTATCCAGCAAGCGCAGAATGTAATAAACATGAAATTGAACATAAATTGTACATAAGACTACATTTAAACAAGGACAAACAGTTTAAAATTATTTAAAAATTATTCTACGCTCTACATTCTTGTTAGCAACACGAAAGAGAATGGTATTTAACGGAAATGCTAAGGTGACATGTGTCATATGACAGCTTTGATGGGATGTCACAATCATGGATATGTGATCTGCACATATTAAAATTCTGTGTAAGTAAGCTGACATTGACCAAAGGTCCAACTAACACTACTATAGAAAATCAGCTTATGAAATATGACATATAGAATATTTTGATTTAACTAGATTGCATAATCCAGTTCTCACACTTACACATGTATGTGTAAATGAAAGAAATAGACTAAACAATCTATTAGACAGTGGGTGGTTGACTACAATATAATGGTACACCAGACACTAATAATACTGTAAAAAAGAAAAGAAATCTGACTATGAAATTGAAATACTCAAAATTAAAACAAAATTGAAAGCAGTGTATAATTCAAGTAGTTCAGTTATACCCCGAGTTAATGGGAGAACTGTAAAAATAGTATGTAAAAGCGTTACTAAAGACCAACTGACCAACAGTAGGAGATGTTGAAATATACTACAGTGGAATTGATATATCTAAATTACGCAGAGGTATGGAGAGTGTAATTAACGTCAACTATTGACCAATTGAACCTGAGTAAGCTAGTTTTGTAAATTGTTGAAGAATACAATAGTAATGTTGATCAAAGAATGAAATTAATAAATTCTTTATTAATATACTTAGTGCAGGAAGTCTAAACAGCGGAGCTGGGTCCATTACGAGGTGAAGCTGCAATAAAGTTTTCAAAAATAGATTTAAACTTAGTAGAATTTAAATTAATTTGAGTATTAAGACAATGAGAGTTTCCATTTGTTTCTTTTGTGATCTCCAAATCTTCCGATAAATCCACCTTCAAATAGTTTTTCTTTCTACTAATGTCATGTAAAATAGATGACCTAGTATTGATGTTCAAATTATGTTTACTAGATAATAAATGTTGACCAAAACTTAAAGAGTTCGGTCTTTTCAAATGTTCTGAAATTCTAGTAGATAACTGTCTAATAGTTCTACCTACATAAAAGGCATCACAATAGAAGAAGTAAAAAGTTTACCTATTTTATAGAAAATGTTGCTAATATAAGTAAAAGAGAAATAGCTGATGTTGTTATAGGCATTAGGTTGAAGAAGACATTGTGATGAACATGCAAGTTTTTCTGCAATTTTAAGTTTAGCTCTATTTAGAAGCTTATGGAGAATGTTGGGATCATAACCATTATTGAAAACAATTTGCTTGAGAGTATTAAGTTCTAGATTAAAGTTATCATTCGAAAGTGGAAATTTGAATAACCTGTGAATATAACTATTGAAAGCAGTCATTTTATGTTGGGTTGAATGGTTTGGTGTCTTATGTATGTAGCTTTACATTTTATTAGTTTTGTGCCTTAATATGAGTCCCCTAGAAGTCTTCTATAAGTTTTCTGTTTGCAATCAGAAGTAACTTATATTTTTAAGTACTAGGTACCTAAAAGACTACAAAATTCCAAAAAATCAGCATTAAATTAGGATGTTAGATCGTGGATTTTTAGAGAGTCTAATGTATTTTCCACACTGCAATTTATAATATTTTGTGTGAATACCCAACAGTTTAGCGTTCTAAGAAAGTATGTGATCCGTTTTAGAGATACATATTATATGTTTCTGAAATGTTAAACTTCTAAACGGACCTATTTTAGGTAGGTATGACCTTAGTGAACGATTACTCCGCAGTTGCAGACATGATGTTTGGCTTCTTTTTATTAAATTATGCAGAATCTACATGTTTCTCTATCTAATTTGCTTATTTTAGAAAAATGATATATGAGAGTAATGTCAAGCAAAATGATGTATGATTACTTTGTTTAGTCTTTTACAACTTAAAACGTACTTTTACGTATTGAGAAGAAAGTTTTAATAATAATACTAATAGTTTGTTTTTGGCCTAGAGTACTTTCCCAGGAGGCTGCATTAGGTCATTTATATATAATATTTTACAACCCTATTTTTTTGCAAATTTCAGTGCCGTTAGTGTAACTTAATTGTACGAGGAAATAAAAGTTTACTTACTGTCACGTTTTGTTACAACAGATGTTTCCTTGGTAAAATTTTTTTTTTGCTAGTGAAACCTTCCTACCTACTACTTTAGACTTACTCTGTTCTATGTTAACCCATCAATATTTTAGTAATGAAATGTATTGAGTTCTTTAAAAAAATTGACGAGATCCATAAAATAAATAACCTAAAAATGAAAAGAAAAAGACAGTCAAGATTTGACCGAATTTGGTTTCGAAAATTAGTTTACGGACTCTAAACTTAAAATGTTGCAAAATATATAGGGCAGGTGGAACAAGATATTTTCAATATATCGTCAGTTTTTTTTTTCAGCTGTTCTGATGACACTAATAAGGTTTAAATTCAAGACTTAAATTCTACTGAGCTTAAGATTAAGTTGAAAAGACTCCTTTTAAACATTAGT
Source organism: Diabrotica balteata (assembly GCA_918026665.1). Classification (NCBI taxonomy): domain Eukaryota; kingdom Metazoa; phylum Arthropoda; class Insecta; order Coleoptera; family Chrysomelidae; genus Diabrotica; species Diabrotica balteata. The sequence goes on from OU898276.1 coordinate 85,602,456, forward strand.
AACATCTAATCAAATGAGTAATCGTAACAAGAAATTATTTACTTTACCAACTAAAAAAGGAGTATTGAAGAAAAGTACCGAAACTGAGGTTCCTCAACATTTCGAATCAATTGCAGAGAAAAATCCAAAAATTACAGACGATAAATGCCATTATGTATATGTTACCAACTTAACACATATACATAACAACCTATAAAAGTTGTTTGCTTTATTAAAGAGAACCTAAGTATGTACCATCAGGGAATACGTTAAATGTTATGTCCTCCTTCAAGATGCTGACATAGCGAGTGGTTCCTTATTTAAAATAAGCATAAAATCTAAAACCTCCATTGACTTAATATTTAATAAGCTTTGTTCAACTTCATATTCCAAACCAATACCTTCCTCTAAGTAAGTTAAATATGAGTCCGAAGAACATCAGAAGCCCCGTTACCTTGGAAAATCCAATTATAATTTTAAGCAATAACAAATATGAAGTGGAAACACAAAAATATCCAGAGACAAGCAGGCCATCAAAATTTGCAAATCTAAGAATGCTTTCCATTGTAATATTAACTTTATTAAGAAGGATACTTTAAAATCATCGATAAATCTGTATCCTTTGACCCCAGTAAGAGTTAGATTAACTAATAACTTAAACAGTAGATATTTTCTAGCAAGATTAAAGAAACCTGATATCTTGAAAACCATTAAGCTTCGTCTTGCTTTTCTACACCACCAACTTGCGTCAATATATTACTAAGGATTCACCAACATAAGTGTTAAAACCAACATAAACTCTTTTTGGTTTTCAAGGTCTTCCCACTAATACGATGAAGATCTACAAAAATCTTTCTGGAATTTAACAATGCCTATGAAGTCGGTCTAACTGAAGTGAAAGCTGATCTTTCTGCTTTTAGGAACTTTTTTACTTCGGAAAAATGATTTACCTGCAAATATTAAAGGAAAATCACCGAAATGAATATTCCGTTGTCTCTCCAAAATAAAATTTTTAAAACCTGGTTTATGGAACTAGAAACCTCAAAATATTTTAGTAATACAACTTTAGCATGGTTCTGATTAATATTTATTCTATAAGATATAAAACCGATAAATTATTTTTCTTTTCGGAGGAATTAAGATTTACTCCAATAGTTGCGGTTACTGAGCACTGGCTCAAAGTCAACGATACTTTTTTTATAAAAACTATACCATAATTGCTAGGTATCATCGTCCAAGCTCAGCGGCTTATGGTGGCATCCTAATTCTTGCTACAATTAATGATTTCTCTTCTATAACAAAATATGACTTTCTATTAAATGAAGTTGAGTTTTTATTGGTGTATAATAATCTTATCTATACATTCTTTGCATTATAGATCACTTGATTCTTTCACGGAACTATTTTATCAGAATTTGCTAAATTTGTCGACCCACTTAATAAAATCAGAAAAATTCTATGCGGTGACTTAAATATAAATACCCTGTGGCTTGTGCTACTCAATTATATTTGGTTAACATATTCGAATCGTATGATTTTACAATGCACGTTAATTCTCGTAGAAGAGTTACTAAAACAACATCTGCTATAATTAATTATATTGTCTTAGATGATTATTATACAGTATATTTATACCAACTTTATTAATCTCAACAAACGATCCTCGAAAACCCAACGTTTAGGTAAGATTTTTTTTCCAGGAACTTTGGTAACTTCCAAAATTTGTGCCTGACTTCGGGGTGGCACTTTTCCTCTGTGGACATGGACTAAAATTTAGGTATGTGCCTGTTTGTATTTTCAAAAAGTCAAAGGTATCCCCATATCAGTCAAAAATATGCGTTCTCTACAGTACATAAAAAAAATACTACTAACGTCTTTGTTACTGAATATATCACCAAGACAGACGAACTTATCTAAAACTTATTAATACAGCTAAAAAGATGTAGTATCAAAATAGTCTGGGAAGCTTTAAACATGCTGCAAAAGAAACTTGCTGCGTAATAAACGATCTTCGAAATAAAACTAACACAACTCAAACATTTTCCCATCCAAATCCTAAAAATCTAAATAAATACTTCGTTGATGTGAGTAAAAATGTAAAATTAACTATTTTGCCACAACAAGATCCTAAATAGTAATACTAATTATAATACACAGTAATAATAATACCTTTTAGGGCTTTTAGCTCTAAAAGTTTAAATAGAGGTGATGCCTTTAAAATCGGCGCAAAATACTATTAGCATTTTTTTATAACTTTTATTCAAATCTATCGTTAAATAAATTAAAAAATGCTTTTCCGGTATTATAAAGTATTTCAGAATAACTTGCTCACTGTAGAAATGTCTTATCAGAAAGGAAAATTACCAAGCGATAAAATTTAATAATCTATTTCGCTACGAAATTAAAAGTTTACATCATTGTTTATAAATATAGCAAATCTTAACTAACATGATAGATAATTTTGAGGTTATAATGGTTAATCATTTCCTTAGAACAAGGTTAATAAATTGGAAAAAAATTGCGTTGTCGCTGATGCTAGCCATCGAACGTACTACTTGTAATTTTCTTGGAAAGTGGGTTATCTGAAAAAAAAAAACAAAAAAATTTCTTTTAATGGATTTATCACATGTTTTTCTTTAATTTTTATATTATTAATCAACTCATGGCAAATGAGGAGAAATATTTTTACCAAATAGTACTGCAATCCTATAAATGCAGAATAAATAAATTATGTCAACACACTCTGCGGCATAAATACGGAATAAGACAGTAAAAAAAACTAAAAAAGACTGTCATCATATTGTATTGAGACAACTGTCAATAATTTCAACTCAACATAAATTTTTTTTATTAGTTTATGCAAACAGGTTTGTTACTAACAGTGAAATTAAAGTGTTTTTCTAACTAAGAGAAAAAAAGTTGTAAGTAAAGTTTTTCTTTAGTCCATATAGAACCATTTGAAACATAATGAACGTAAACATATTAACATAAACAAAGGATTCATTTTTAATTTTTAAAAAGAAGGTCAAAGTTATAATAGTTGTCAAAAATAAACAGCGACATTTGCGAAAACTTGCAAATGAAGAAAATAAAGAATACAAATGAATAAAAAAAATAGAAACTAACACAGCAGTCACCAAACAATCATAAACATCTTTAACATCAACCTCTTCTACAACATCTACATTTTAATTTATTAAAAAAAAATTAATTCCATCTAATTATATAGGAATTTTAGTACAACCAAAAAATATCATTTTCACAACCAGAATCTTCACTAACAGGTTATGCATTTACCTTACCCTAATACAAGGAAATCGTATAAAAATTAGAAGAATAATTACTCCATTTAGTCTACTGGTGATTTCAAATGTGTGCATCAGCTTTACAAGCACTATAATCGAAGACGAGCTCAAAAAATTGGACTTTATTGCAGTTTCCTAAATAATTTTCTTGAAAGTTGGGATGCCTGAATTTAAATATTATTATAAAGAATATATACATATATTAAGCTTTAGTGGTCAAGTACTTGTTATCGCAAAAATTTATATTCCTATCCCAAATTAAATACTTATATCTCACGACAATACCACTTGCAGAGTCTATAATATATCCTTAGATAGTCTAATGTGTTTTAAATGTAATACCACAGGACGTAGATAAAAATTGCACTATCCAATCAATCAGTATAAAAACTCATAACCAACTATCTCAATCTACCAACGTTAACATAATATCTGAAAGAGAAAATAATACAATAACTTAAAAAGTCATTAAAACAGAGACCCTAACTGCTAATCAATCCAGTACTTTTTATTTTTAATCTAATTTTTATCCATTTCACTATCAAATATCTTCTTCACTTTACAAAGCCTAGTAGAATCACATATTAATAATACCTACACAAGAGTACATAAAACTCTAAAAACATAAATTTTAATGTTTTCTAAACAAACAATAAATAAAAAACAAATAAAAACGAAAACACTACGAGCATCACTAGAAACTGATACTGTAAGTGCTAAACAGAACTTTTCATATACAGTTACACCCCCGCTGAGAAAGTATTGTGTTAACGTTTTGTTAAGCACAAGAAGGAAGAAAATAACACAAGGAGACCAAAAACCTGCAATGAGGTAGTAAAATTATTACAACTCTATGTAAAGAAGAAACACTAAAATTAAGATTTAAACAGATTGTCGATTTTTTCGAAAACGCAAATGAATATAAATCTTATTAGCTTAGTTAAAACATGTACACAAGATGTTAAAGACATAAAATATTATCAAAAATGTATCCATAATATACCAATAGCCACATAAAACATTACTAAAATAAGATTCTGGACACTTCTTTAAAATCCTTATAAGAATGAGGAGAAGACAGTACCATTAATAGAAATGGATTGTTTACGTCAGTGTAATATTAAGGTGTTTAATGCTCACTTAAAAATATTAAATCGTCTATGTTCAGAAATCTCACCATCTATCATATGTTTACAAGAGACACATTTTAAAGGACAGCAAACTTATGTGAAACATTACAGACGCTTTTATAAAAACCGAAGAAATACAAATATAGTCAACGGAGCAGTTGTTATGTATATAAGTCAAAAATTACCAATCGAAGATTTTAGATATGAATACTAATTTGGAGGTCTTAGCGACGAAAGTCTAATTTCGACAAAAAACACTAAAAATAAGTATTTGCAACAAATAAACAGATCTTACAGATTAATTGGATCAGATTCCAACTTCAAGAATAATAACAGTAGACGATTTTAATTGTTATAATATAGTATCACAATCTCTCCGAATAAACTCGAGAAAACTTTTCTTCTTTTTTTTTATTTAGGCATGACTCTGTCTTATCTGTTGTTTAATGTTCATCCAGTAAGTTGTCGTTCAATCGAATAAGCTGCATTGGAACCATTGCCAATTGCAACTAAAAGAAATATTTTACGAAATCATAAATTGGTAAAAAAATATGGAATTGCTACTTTTATAAGGTTCTAAAAACCTCTGCAACTGCAGAGGTTGCTGAGAAGAATATTACAAAAGCAATATCCAAAAACAAAGAAAAAAAATTACTGCATATTGCACAGACTGCCAAGGCCATCCTTATTTTTCTCTGCCTTGTTTTAATTTTAAGCATCTAAAAATGTAATGACTTCTAAAATCTTGTTATTTTTCAATTATTCCAATAAACATTTACTTATTTCTAACTAAAATCATTGATTTTTTACTTACAATGTAGAATTTTTTTTATATAATATATACGTAATACATAGTGCATGTAGGTAAATATATTTACTTATGTATCCATACAGGCCAGGCGATTATGTTGCCTATACATTCTTAACTAAATCGGCGATCATTATACCCTTTACAGACACTTTTGTGAAGCCGTGCACGGCGGACAATATGACCGCCATTGCGTGAGTTACGAGTATTATGAGAGGCCATAATGGCCGCTGTAGCAGTCAACCCTTTGATTGTTAAATTAACTTAAAACTCGGTTTGATCTGATTTATTCAATAGTGCCGAAACAATATTTCTAAAGATGAAACGCATGAGTAAGGTAATATCATTCGAGTGGGACTACGAATTTGGATAACTTTCTCAACTACTTGACTATAAGAAAGTCATAAACTTCTTAAATACAAAACAAAATCTATTAAAAACGATTAAAATAAGTCAAATTAGGTATTTGGGATATCCGCTAAGTCAAAGATTTAAATTTCCCAATTAACTAGTATTAAAAAAATACAGGAAAGAGATGTACTGCTCCATAGCCTAGATTCAGTGAGACAACAAAAATGGACGAAAAGTGTAGAAAGTCTTAATTTTCAAACATCAAGTAGGCAAGCATGTACACTACTAAGAAAATTAGGAAGCGAAACTCCCATAACAAGAAAAAAACAACAATTAACCCAAACACTATTGCCTCACATCTGGTATCTACATGTAGGGCTCCAAAAGACAAGCCACATACACTCAAGGTAAAACTAGAGCTCAAAATTTTAAAATGCCTATCTGCAGAAACTAAATACTTCCGCCCTTTCACTTGTGAAAAAGTCACTATAGCTCTCAAAGATATAAAGCCAGGTAAGGCCCCAAGTTTTGACAATATTCGTCCCAAATTCTTAATTAACAGTGGCAAATATGCGAGAGAATGAATGGCCTACTTTTTCACAGACATTAGGAAGGCCGGTACCATACCACAAGAACTCAAACGCTTGAAGATCATTGCCACATTAAAACCAGGGAAACCAAATGGTAACAACCCTAAGAACTACAGACCATTAGCTCTACTATCGGCGACATTTAAGCTACTCAAACGACTTATCTACAACAGATTTAGTCCAAAGCTACTTGAATTAATACCGGTTGATCAGGCAGGTTTTCAACCAAATAGAAGCTGCGCAAATCAGGTTCTTTCACTTACCAGATTTATTAAGAAAGGGTTCCAGAGCAAACTTAAAACTACAGCCGCATTCATAGACCTAACTGCGGCCTACGATAAATCTGGAGAGAAGGCATGATATACAAGCTTCTCCTTACAATCTCCTGTTAATCCACCGCTCGAATAATCAACAGCATGCTAGCCGACCGAATGATTCAAGTAGTCATGGAAACCGACATCAGCACCCCAAAAAAACTAAAGAATGGACTGTCTCAGGGATCTATCCTAGCTCCTTTTTTCTTTAACCTGGACATCGCTAATATATCAGAAAGCAAATCCGACGGGAAATTTGGTTACGCCGATGACTGGGTCCTTGCAACAAGGTGTAAGTCATTTGAACAAACAGAAGAAATTCTCACAACGGACTTACACACAGTGGAAAAGTATTTCCGTAAATGGAGACTCCAACTAAATGCTACCAAAACAGAGGTTTCCAGTTTTCACCTAAATAACAAGCTTGCGGGAAAAACACTCAACATCCAATTCGAAAACACCACACTTGCCTACAATAAAACACCAAAGTATTTTGGAGTGCCTTTTGACAGAACTCTATCTTTAAAGGCACATCTGCCAAAAACAGCGGAAAAATTTAAATTTTGAAACAACATCATCCAGAAGCTGTGCGGCACAACATGGGAAGCATCGGCTACCACCTTGTGACCATCTGCCTTGGGCCTTGTCTTCTCTTCTTCGGAATACTGCTCTTCAGCCTGGCTTAACAGCCCACATATACACAAAGTAGATGTCCAATTGAACAATATAATGAGAGTAGTTGCTCCTACGCAATGGCTCCCAGTACTGAGCCACATTCCACCATCCAAACTACGGCTTATACACTTCCTCACTAGTGAGTATAGAAAGATAATTAGTAACGAGACTCTTCCAATCGATCAAGATATAGATGCCGCTAATATTAACCGTCTACGCTCCAGACGACCGCCAATGAAAACAGCACAGACTGCTGTGGACAATGTGTTCAACTTAATGATCACTTGAACTTGAGAATGGATGGAACAACAAAATAGCAGCTTACCCTGAATCACACAAAAACCACCAGGTTTTGACTTATCACGCAACATATGGACTATGCTGAACTCAATCAGAACGAACACGACAGATGCGGGTAGATGATGCAAAAATTGGGTAAACTACCATCCCCTCTATGAATGAGGACAACCACAAACCATCTGTCGCATTACAGAACAGTAACAGTGTCCCACAAGATTCTCAAGGTAGGTCAGAGGATTTCCTTGAGAATAATGACAACTCCAGAGTCGATAAACTACATAACTAAGTTGTAATATAAATAGATAAAGTTGTAAATAATAAGATGTTCGTTTGTAAAAATATGTGTAGTATGACCTATACAACATATGTGTAAATTTAAATGTAAATATTTCAAGTGCCATATGATAAATAAAATAAATAAAACAGGAAGGAAAGAAAATAATTAACCTTGTTGCGTAATATTAAAAACTAGAAAGAAATAGACTTTAAAAAAAAATCCGATCAACGGAAGACAGAGAAAGGTTTGTTACCACAACCGCTAGCTTCCAATACTGGAGACGGCACAGGAAGTGAAAAAAGTAGATGGTTTATTAAAATTTGATCTATAATAAAATGTTCAGTAAAATAGAAAATAAAGCTTATGTAACAGATTTATATACATTAAACTGTTGATTATGGAGCCCTGCTGTCTGCAATTTTGCAATATCAGTTGAATATACCATCTACGGAGAATTTTATAGGGGTCAGTTAAATTCCGATAATATAAACCGGCACAAGTCATAAAAATATAGATTACAGCACATTTCTAGATTGATACCATATGTTTGTTTAATACAAATACATTTTATTACAATAACATATTGGTATGCTATTGATAAAAAATCAATCCGCCTCCTTTTTTAAATATTTTACCACTGGATGTTATAGATAATTTAATTGGCACTGGTGTGTTGTCTACCTAATGAAATAAACAAAACATAAAGAAATACAAAAGTTTATAATAGATATAATTGGAAAAATAAAGTACCGCTGAAAGTGGAAGATACATTGGTATATATTACAATTTGTGTATACCAGACCATATAAAAATTCAAGAAAGCGTATCATTAATACGTCACGTATCTCTATATGCTTATTCATTGGGAAAACAATAAAATAAACACACTGACTACGCCATAATTTTTCGAGAATTTAAAAACGTGTAAATAATGAAAGTCGAAAGAAAATGCAAAAAAGTATTTTTGAAGTGTGTATATTTTAGGCAATTCCTAGCTGAGCGCTTTCGGCTTTACAAAGCCATCATCAGAGCTATGCTACAATAAAATGTTCTAATAAGTACTAATTGGTAAAGGTTGTAATTTTAACTTACGTCAATTTTTTTAAAATACCACTACAAAGAAGAGATCTCATTTCCTTAAGTTTTAAAAATTATGATATTGTAGGAGTTGGAATTCTTAAAACACATAAAAAACATATAAAAAGTCGACACTGGACTTCACAAACACGTTAAAAAATTGAAAAAATTTTTGTCATGGTACGGGTTTTAAGACCCGACCATCTATTGATGTGAGGACGTAGACTGAATAGAACTAGTGAAATCAAATGTCGGTCCTTTTAAACGATTTTTCAAAAGTGACAGGTGACAAATGTCATATATAGGAAATAGAGATTGTTTTTTTAAATTCTTACAAAATTATTTAGTAGTTTGGAATTACTACTAGTCATCAAAGACTTTCTAAAAATTAAGTTTTTTAAATTAAATTTTATGTGTTCATCACATCATACAGAATGAAATTAATTTGTAAATTCACTCAAGTCATTGCTCAAGGTCAATGTGTGTTCAATCTGACAGCTATCCTTAAGGAACAAGGGCTCAAATTGTTCAACAACACTATAAAGAAGAAACCTGGTATTAATGTTATGTTATCTGATACTTAAGTGTATTAAGAATTGTATGTCTTGATGGAAAAATGTAAGAACTTTGTATAAAAATTTTTTAAGAATGTATTTTCATGTTTCAATTAAGAACAACTGTCAAATGAATTACAAAATGTTGTAAATTTTAATAAAGTTTAAAATTTGTTTAAAAAATAAAAGTATGAAAAATATATAACAAGATTGCATGAGGTCACCCTTCTTCCTCTAAAGTCTCCCATAATAATTTAAAAAAGAGGTTTATAGTTGCAATTGAGGTTGATTTGTGTGTTTAAGCAACAATCAGGGTTTATTTTCATTTCTTTGGATATTTCTAGATCTTCCAAGAGATTCATGAGTCTAAAGTTTTTATTGGGAATGTTGTGTAAAATTTTACTGTTTTCAGAAGGAGAAAAAGAATGATTATTAAATTTAATGTGATATCCAAAGTTTGATTTTTCTGGGTTATTGAGGTGTTCTTTGATTCTTTGATTCAGAGTTCTCATTGTTCTACCTACATAAGTCATATTACAGTCACCACAGGACAGCTTGTAAATACCACTTCTGTTTAGTTTGTCAACTTTGTCTTTGGTCTTGCTGAAGATGGACTTGATGTTATATTTGGTTTTAAAGGAGATGTTTAAGTCATTAATTTTATTAACAAGTACTCTTGAAATTTTTTCTGAAATTGGTCCTAAGTAAGTTAAGGATCTATATATGGAAGTAGTGTTGGATTTGTTATCAACATTAAAAGCTTGGTGTAGTCTCTTTTTGAGTATAGATTTTCTAATGACTTTATCAACAGTAGTAGAAGGAAAACCATTGTTGTTTGCTATCTGTTTAATGATGGAGATTTCTTTATTGTAATTTTCTTGAGACATAGGGATATTAAGAAGTCTGTGGACATAACATTGAATAGCTGCCATCTTGTGTTGAAAAGGATGATTTGATGATGTTGGTATCATATGGTCAGTTTGAGTAGGTTTTCTGAATATTGAAAATTCTAGTGTAGGCAAAGAAAAAAAGGAGGAAGTATTCTTTTTGATAGTTAGGTCTAAAAAGTTGATAATGTTGTTGCTTTCTACTTCTAAGGTAAAATTAATTGCAGGATGTAGATTATTAATTATTGACAAAATATTGTGAGGTTCTGAAGGTGGGCCTTCTATAAAAGCTAAAATGTCATCCACATATCTGTACCATAGAATTATTTGTGGTTGAGAATGAACAAAGTTAGTTTCGAGAGAGTCTAGAAAAAGATCTGCAAGTAGAGGAGATAAAGGACTTCCCATTGCTAAACCCTCTGGTTGTCTATAAATTTTATTGTTAAAGATAAAGAAATCTTGGGAAAGGCAAAATTGGAGTAGAGAAGTAATTTGTGAACATTTATTTTGGTCAATGTTTTTTCTTTGTAGAAGGTTATTGATGATTGGAATGGTGTCTAATCTGGGAACATTGGTGAACAGATTTGTTACATCGAAGGAGACCATAGTGAAGTTATTCGGAAGAGTATGTGAAGAAATTTTGGATTTCTTCACATACTCTTCCACTTAACAAGAACCACTTAACAAGAACCCAATGAATAAACTTATAAATGATCTAAAATCAAACATTTCTAATGCAACTAATTTGTTTCAAGAACTTGGAACTAACCCCAAAACTTTCATTTCTAGCAATCCTTTAATACCAAGACTTTATGGTCTCCCTAAAATTCATAAAGCTAATGTTCCAATAAGACCTGTAGTTAGTTTTGTCAATACCCCACTAGCTTCACTAGCAAAATTTATCAACACTCTTCTACTAGAGCTACTTAATTACACTCCAAAATATACTATTGCCAACACTTTAGATTTAATCTCCAAATTTCTTCACATACTCTTCCGAATAACTTCACTATGGTCTCCTTCGATGTAACAAATCTGTTCACCAATGTTCCCAGATTAGACACCATTCCAATCATCAATAACCTTCTACAAAGAAAAAACATTGACCAAAATAAATGTTCACAAATTACTTCTCTACTCCAATTTTGCCTTTCCCAAGATTTCTTTATCTTTAACAATAAAATTTATAGACAACCAGAGGGTTTAGCAATGGGAAATCCTTTATCTCCTCTACTTGCAGATCTTTTTCTAGACTCTCTCGAAACTAACTTTGTTCATTCTCAACCACAAATAATTCTATGGTACAGATATGTGGATGACATTTTAGCTTTTATAGAAGGCCCACCTTCAGAACCTCACAATATTTTGTCAATAATTAATAATCTACATCCTGCAATTAATTTTACCTTAGAAGTAGAAAGCAACAACATTATCAACTTTTTAGACCTAACTATCAAAAAGAATACTTCCTCCTTTTTTTCTTTGCCTACACTAGAATTTTCAATATTCAGAAAACCTACTCAAACTGACCATATGATACCAACATCATCAAATCATCCTTTTCAACACAAGATGGCAGCTATTCAATGTTATGTCCACAGACTTCTTAATATCCCTATGTCTCAAGAAAATTACAATAAAGAAATCTCCATCATTAAACAGATAGCAAACAACAATGGTTTTCCTTCTACTACTGTTGATAAAGTCATTAGAAAATCTATACTCAAAAAGAGACTACACCAAGCTTTTAATGTTGATAACAAATCCAACACTACTTCCATATATAGATCCTTAACTTACTTAGGACCAATTTCAGAAAAAATTTCAAGAGTACTTGTTAATAAAATTAATGACTTAAACATCTCCTTTAAAACCAAATATAACATCAAGTCCATCTTCAGCAAGACCAAAGACAAAGTTGACAAACTAAACAGAAGTGGTATTTACAAGCTGTCCTGTGGTGACTGTAATATGACTTATGTAGGTAGAACAATGAGAACTCTGAATCAAAGAATCAAAGAACACCTCAATAACCCAGAAAAATCAAACTTTGGATATCACATTAAATTTAATAATCATTCTTTTTCTCCTTCTGAAAACAGTAAAATTTTACACAACATTCCCAATAAAAACTTTAGACTCATGAATCTCTTGGAAGATCTAGAAATATCCAAAGAAATGAAAATAAACCCTGATTGTTGCTTAAACACACAAATCAACCTCAATTGCAACTATAAACCTCTTTTTAAATTATTATGGGAGACTTTAGAGGAAGAAGGGTGACCTCATGCAATCTTGTTATATATTTTCATACTTTTATTTTTTAAACAAATTTTAAACTTTATTAAAATTTACAACATTTTGTAATTCATTTGACAGTTGTTCTTAATTGAAACATGAAAATACATTCTTAAAAAAATTTTTATACAAAGTTCTTACATTTTTCCATCAAGACATACAATTCTTAATACACTTAAGTATCAGATAACATAACATTAATACCAGGTTTCTTCTTTATAGTGTTGTTGAACAATTTGAGCCCTTGTTCCTTAAGGATAGCTGTCAGATTGAACACACATTGACCTTGAGCAATGACTTGAGTGAATTTACAAATTAATTTCATTCTGTATGATGTGATGAACACATAAAATTTAATTTAAAAAACTTAATTTTTAGAAAGTCTTTGATGACTAGTAGTAATTCCAAACTACTAAATAATTTTGTAAGAATTTAAAAAAACAATCTCTATTTCCTATATATGACATTTGTCACCTGTCACTTTTGAAAAATCGTTTAAAAGGACCGACATTTGATTTCACTAGTTCTATTCAGTCTACGTCCTCACATCAATAGATGGTCGGGTCTTAAAACCCGTACCATGACAAAAATTTTTTCAATTTTTTAACGTGTTTGTGAAGTCCAGTGTCGACTTTTTATATGTTTTTTATGTGTTTTAAGAATTCCAACTCCTACAATATCATAATTTTAAAACTTAAGGAAATGAGATCTCTTCTTTGTAGTGGTATTTTAAAAAAATTGACGTAAGTTAAAATTACAACCTTTACCAATTAGTACTTATTAGAACATTTTATTGTAGCATAGCTCTGATGATGGCTTTGTAAAGCCGAAAGCGCTCAGCTAGGAATTGCCTAAAATATACACACTTCAAAAATACTTTTTGCATTTTCTTTCGACTTGTCATAAGTGTGTACAAAAAAATATCAGTCTTTTGATTAATAATGAAAGTGGTAACATATAAACGTCACATGTTTGTTATTTTTTTTAATCAATTATTTTATTTTCTGTCGATTTTATTCATTTAATAATGTTTTATTTTACTTTATTGGTTGGCGCTTAGCTCTTCTATAAACTAATTTAATCTTTGTTTTTCAATTTCAATGTTCATTTATTTCAGTTATATTTCCTGTATTTGACTCATCAGTCTATGTCATGGACATATATAAATTTCTGTGGTTCACTGTCAGCGACAAAAGTTATTTGTCAGTTGGCAACTATTAAGTTCTCTCTTGACAGTTTTACTTAAATGCAGAAGTAGGGATTACTTTTTATAATATTTTTGTCTATTTAAGCTGAATTTTCTTTCTAAAATTCATTTATATTTTTAAATATTTTTCTGGAAGTAGATACTTACACCTACTTTTTTTATACGACTTTTAAAATTTTTCCTTCTTCTTCTTTCGTTTTATGGCATCCACTTAACAATTTCTATATTTATATTTTTTTTTAAATTACCTCAAACCCAGTACCTATATATTTTGTAACCATTTGTATGTAGTCTTTATTTAAATAATTTGAAATAATTCATTTAATAATAATTATATTTATTTAATCCATGTCAATTTGCTATTTTCTATTTAATATCGTAATTATTTGCAATCCTCGCATGGTAAGAAAATATATTAAAACATATGCAGTTGCTTACTGAATAGACTAACATATATTATTACCCTTTGGCACCCACCTAATATATCTGGATTTGGTTTCTAATGGATCATTCAAAGGTTGGGGTGTAAAGCTAGTTCGCGTCCGTAGTAGAACACTACACGTGCACCCTGGGTAACGCTAAATGAACTAGCACAAAAGGCGCCAGACAATCTTGAATCTCCTGGCAATTCAAATATCACAGAAAATCTTTCCAGAAATGACACTTGTCAACGGACCTTATCAGGTCCATTTGACCAAAGAACTCGGACCAAGTATACGAGTTTGCCATTTTAACATAGAGGGCATAAGCAGGGCAAAATATCAAATCCTGCACAGACTTTTAAAAGACAACGATGTTGACCTAGTAGCACTTCAGGAAACGCACACAGAAAACGAAAGTCAACCAAGCTCAAGAGGAAAAATCCCAGGCTATGATCTTTTGGGCGCTACCTACGATAGAGCTTACGGAGTGGCAACATATATCCGTTCAAACATAGAAAATGCAGCATTGGCGATTAATGCTACTACCCTACTTGCCCTACTTCTACCGAGAACAATATCCACGAGGTAACTGTGAAAATAGGCAATGTCATATTAGCTAACATATACAAACCTCCTGCTATTACCTGGCCTGTCCAAGTTCTTAATTCCTATGAACATCCAGCCATATACGTAGGGGATTTCAACAGCCACCATGAGATGTGGATATACTCAGACACTGACATAAATGGCACATCCCTTGTGGAATGGGCAGAGGAACATGGTGCCCACCTTCTATTCGACGCCAAAGATAGAGGCACTTTCAGATCTGCGGCCTGGAGGAGAGAATATAACCCTGATCTCTGTTTTGTTACCATTGACAACAAAGGCCAACCGCTAGCAGCATCACGAAGGGTTATGCCTGACTTTCCACATAGTCAACATCGCCCCGTCCTAATCAAGATCGGTATCAGCATTCCGATTATAAGATCGTTCTCACGCCCCAGATGAAACTTCAAGAAAGCTAACTGGTCTGCTTTCACTAGTAACCTTGACAAATACCTAGGATGGATTCCACCAAAGAGCCAGAACTACGGGAGACTAACAGGAGCAATATTCACCTCAGCAAAAGCGACAATCCCTAGAGGATACCGCAAAGAATATATCCCTGGTTGGACAGAACAGAGCGAAAAACTGTATGAAGAATATTGCGAAGATGGAAAGCAGGAGATTGCAGACGAACTACTCCACAGCATTGATGCTGCCAGGCGTGAAAAATGGACACAGACAGTAGAAAACCTAGACTTCCAGAAGTCAAGTCGACAAGCTTGGTCCCTACTGCGGAAACTCGGAAGTAGCAACCCACCCGTTCGCCAAACCAACCTAGTAACTCCAGACCAAATAGCTACGCACATAGTGTCAACCTCTATGGCACCTCAAAATCGTTTACATACAATTAAAGTTAAAAAGACCTCAAAACCATAAAATCTAGTCTTGCACAGTTAACAGAATATTCCAACCTATTTACGCATGAAGAAATATCGCAAGCCCTAAATGAAATGAAAACAGGAAAAACGCCAGGTTTTGACGCCATTCGCGCTGAGTTCCTCAAACATAGCGGCAGATTCACTAGGCAATGGCTCGCAGAATTCTTTTCTGACATCCTTCAAATGGGAAACGTCCCCCACCAACTCAAAAATGCAAAAATTGTCGCCATTTTAAAACCAGGTAAAAGTAATAATTCACCGAAAAACTACCGCCCCATCGCACTCCTAAGTATGGTGTACAAATTGTTCGAAAGACTGTTGTATGATAGAATCAGCAAAACCATATTCCAACACTTACCAGTGGAACAGGCAGGATTTCGGCCAAACCGCAGCTGCACAGACCAGGTACTCGCCCTGACCAATTATGTGGAATTAAACTTTCAAAAGCAATCAAAAACAACCGCTGTCTTCATCGATCTATCTGCTGCTTATGACACTGTGTGGCGACAAGAGGCAATATATAAATTAATGCGAATAATCCCATGCAGAAAAACCACTGGGGTTATTAATGCCATGCTATTAAACAGATGCTTTAAAGTTATATTGGGAGACAAGAGTTATATTGGGAGACAAGACTAGTACCCAAAGAAACTGAATAATAGACTTCCACAAGGATCCGTGCTGGCTCCCATGCTTTTCAGCCTCTAAATAGCAGACATGTCAGAAACCACATCAAAAAAGTTTGGATACGCAGACGACTGGACCCTTGCCGCAAGTCATAAAGAATTCGAGGTCACTCAACGCATTCTAACAAACGATTTAAATGCCCTAGGGAATTATTTCCCCAAATGGAGATTGCAACCCAATCCAACTAAGACAGAAGTGTCCTGCTTCCATTTGAACAACAAGATGACCAACTATCAACCTCAAATCAATTTTGGCGATAGACTCCTTAAATATAATAAACACCCAAAATACTTAGGTGTTACATTTGACCGAACGCTGAACTTTAAAGGGCATCTTACTAAGACTGCTGCAAAACTCCGAACTCGTAACAACATCCTGCAAAAGCTCTGCGGCACTACATGGGGCTCCTCAGCACCTACACTTAGATCGACAGCATTAGGACTGGTATACCCCGTAGCAGAATACTGTGCACCAGTATGGATAGACAGTCCACATACTCACCGTGTTGATGTCCAACTCAACCAAGCCATGCGAACTATATCGGGAATTAAGGCCACGCCCACTTACTGGTTACCAGCTTTAAGTCATATAGCTCCACCACACATCCGCCGGGAACATGCCCTTGTCAGAGAATTTACAAAAATCAATACTGATCCTGAGCTCCGCTCCCATGTCGGAACTTCCGCCAGAGACATAAATAAGCTTCGTTCAAGACACCCGCCTCTAAAAACAGCAAAAAGGCTAGTAGATCAAAACTTAAATGTAACTGAACGGTAGAAAGAACAATGGGAGAATAACGCTGCACCAGCTAACTGGAACATGCCATGTATTACAAGCAAACCTGAGGGCTTCAACCAACGGAGACGAATTTGGACCACACTCAATAGAATAAGGACGAACTGTGGCAGATGTTCCGACTCACTTTTTAGATGGGGAAAAATACAATCACCAAATTGCGACTGCGGCGCCGAAAGGCAAACAGTAAAACACATGGTAGAGGAATGCCCGATTAGATCCTATAACGGCAACCCTTCAGATTTCCTGGCTGCTATAAAAGAGTCAATCGAATATATTTTTAATCTAGATGTTTGTTTGTAAAATAATATTTGTGTATTTACTGTTGATTGTAATTTATATAATTTATATTATATGTATATGAACCTGTGATGTAGCCATACGCTAAATAAATAAATAAATTCAAAGGTTACAAATTAAATATTTTTACAATTTTACAAGCCTGTTCATTTGTATTTGTAGAGTAGTGTTTCTTTTTTTTTATGAATATTTTCTATTTTTGTACTTTTTTTACTAAATTTGTTACTGTCTCCTACTTTGCTGTTGATGTTTTGTTGGTTTTATTTGCGCCTATGTATTGGTCGTGCTGTTGCCATTTTATACACACCTTAAAACTGCGCCAATCCCAAAAAATGTAGATTGCTAGGCTGGGCCAATATACTATAAACTTAGAAGAGAATTGTGAATTTTTATGTTAAATGAAAGTTTATTGTTGAAGTTTAAAATAAGTTTATTGACGTTTTAATTTCCGCTTCAGAAATGGTTGTCAAAATATAAACATTATTAAATTAAACTAATGTTATTTTTTGTTAGTTTGTAAAAATTTACACTTGAGTTTACTCACAATAAACACCAAGTTTTTATTTTTTATATGTATGTTTTTTAAAAAACATAAATGATGAATCCCATATCGACGTTATCTAACTGCCCCACGAACTACCTTGGCCCATTAATCTTAAGTAACTGCTGCCCTATCGCCGAGAAAGTTGGGGATTAAGTCTTAATGACCGGAAATTCCAAATTCGATTATAGTTGAAAGTAAGAATATAAATATTTTTAGTTATTCAATTCGGTTGCAAGTATTACGGTATAGTTTTGTCCGATAGTGTTAAACTTTTAAATGGCGAATCCAACGACTATGTTTAGTCAAAGGGGAGAACTTTTCTTAACCCTAATAACCCTGACGTTCTATATGTAGGACGCTAATTTCAATAATTTTTGAACACGGCCCTGTTTAAATTTGATAACGCCGTCTATCACAAAATGTTACTCAAGGACAAATCGTCCCATTGTTGTTTAGTTTGTTCCTATCGCTTGAAACGTCTACTTGTGGTGCGGTTGTAAAAAGCGTAAAATATGGCTGAGCATGGAATCAGATTTGCAAGGTAAGAAATGAATATTAAACTTTTGATAAAATATACTTTTTTATGATGTTATTTGTATATAACTGTTCACTTTTCCAAATCGTGAAATAATTTTATCCAAAATGTTTGCCAGTTGGCTGCCAGGTGGTGATAAATTTGACCGTCCTACATGTAGGATGTCAGGATTATGTACTATTATGGCATGAAAATTATAATTTTGAGTAATTATTGTAATAATTGGATTTCTTTGTTTATTTTACTTAGTATTTAGCCCAAAAGAATTTGTTGATATTGTTATGAACATACTGCTTTTATTGTTTCAGGGGTTTTTCTTTACCTGAGGCCTTGGAGATGTTAGAAGAAGATGAATTTCCCCATTCTCAAGCTAATATAGTTCTCTTACCTCTAAAAGATGCCGCTGAAACAGATGAGGATTCTGGTGATGAAGAAAACGTGTCTCCGGATAATTTGCCTTCAAATATGTTGAGAACAGTAGCTGAAATCCATGTACCTCGTTCGGTTGACTCAGACTCGGATGATGATATTCCATTATCAAATTCTGTTAAATCTGAGAAAGTTTTGAAAATTCCACGGCAATACCACTGGTCTGAAGTAGCAACCACCTCAGAGGAAGCAGAAATTGATTGGTCAAAGGATAATGATCTCAATATTGATACAGAAGATACTCCATAGACTGGTTCATGAAGTTGTTCGATGAAGAAATTTTTGAATTACTGGTTGTCGAATCCAATAGATATGCAAGTATGAAAAATAAGAAAAATAAGCCTATATGTATCGAAGAAATCAAAGCATTCGTAGGAATTCTTATTCTTAGTGGTTATGCTCAATACCCAAGGAAGAAGATGTATTGGAAAAGGATAGAGACGTCTGTAATTCCTTAGTTTCTGGGGCACTTGCTAGGGATAGGTTTGATTTTATAATGAGCGTTCTGCATATAGCCAATAATAATAATTTGGATCATTCTGATAAATTCAGTAAAGTTAGACCTCTCTTTAGGTTACTAAATCAAAATTTTTTAAAACATGCAGTTTTAGAAGAGAACCACAGTGTTGATAAAGCTATGGTTTAACAGTTTATAAAGGGTAAACCGATAAGATGGGGATATAAACTTTGGGTTGGATGTAACAAAATGGGTACGTAACGTGGTTTGAGCCATACCAGGGAGCATCAACACACGTATCGCCTAAATACAAGGATTTTGGTGTCGGTGTAGGTGTGGTAGGGAATCACGATCCTCAGCAATGAGGAAACGACAAGAGAGAGTAGGTGTGGTACTCAGTTATGTTGACATTCTTAGATCAAAGAGGGAGCTGAAAAAATTTCATTTATTTTTTGATAATTTTTTTAGTACAATGCCTTTATTTGAAATGCTGACGGAAAAAAAAATATCAGATTAACAGGAACCATAAGAAGTAACAGAATACCAAAAAATCCGCTGAAATCGGCAAAGGAGTTACAAAAAGACAAAAGAAGTTAGTACGATGCTAAGTTTGACGGTAATAAGAAATTGACAATTGTCAGCTGGCACGATAATAGTGTTGTATCGCTCTGCTCGAACGCAGTTGGTACGAATCCTATTCATCAAGTAAAGCGATATTCGCGACAAGAAAAAAACGATACTTGTTCCTCAACCATTTATGGTAAAATTATATAATCGAAATATGGGCGGCGTAGATCGATGCGATCAAAACGTAAGTTTATATAGAACTGGTATTAGAGGAAAAAAGTGGTACTTCTGTTTGTTTACTCACTGTATCGATTTGGCTATACAGAATGCTTGGCAACTACATCGAAGCAATCAGGGCACTTTGGATCAATTAGCTTTTCGACGACGCATTGCAACTTCACTTCTTCAGCTTTATACAAAAGCGACTTCATCTTCTTGTGGACGGCCAAGTCGAAGAGAAAATGCCGATTCTCGTTTCGATGAAATGCATCCTTATGTGATTGATCAAGAAAAACAAACTAGATGTCGCTACTGCCATAAAAAAACAACTACAAGATGTCAAAAATGTGATGTTGGTATCCATGTACGCTGCTTTGTGAGTTACCACACAAATGGTGGTGCTGGATCCTGACGTCCTAGATGTAGGACGCTAATTTTTTTTGCAAATTGCGATTTTTTGCAATATTATTACAGTGATGTATTCAGGTGTTCCAAATAAAACATATTAATAACAAAAAATTGCAGTTTTAATACTATTTCCTATGCCAGGATTATCTGGGTTAATAAATAAAGAATATTAACATTCAAAGGCCCATGTTTCGAAAAATGGAAAAGTTAGATAGCGATGCATCAAAAAAGGGTGTCAACAAGAAGTGTACACAAAGGAAGGTGATGAAAATTACGGTATTCTTGAAAAAGCATCGGTGGAGCATAGTCTTTCTCCAGATATCCACGTTAATCGGCAAATTTTTAGTAATTCTGCAAAGAGGAAAGCTGTAGAAGATATATGTGAATTGAGGAAGGAAAATTTCAGCAATTTACTGCTGACGACGCATCCACAAAATCCACACTATCATAGCCCAAGTCGCAGAAAGAAGTACTACAAGTGTTAGTGAACTTCAATTTAAAAACAAATACAGGTGAACACTTTTTATTTTCTACAAAAAATAATTCCGCAATTTTTAGTTGTTTCACAAATCTTTCCTTTTTGTGTAATGTAGATTCTTTGTATGTAGATGGAAGTTTTTAATACTGTTCTTAATATTTTTGTCAGATATTTACTATACATGGCTTATTGAATTTAAATTTCAAACCGAAGGGAATCATTTCTGATTTTGAAATAGCAATTTAAAATGCAGCCAAGTTAGTGTGGCCGACAATATTATTTTTTGTTGCAAATTTCATTTAACACAATAGCCCAATAATTCTGTCCTTAATTTTCAACCCCCTATAAGTGATCCCAATGTGATAGGGAATATAACCGCTTCAATGCGAATCATAAAAAATGACAAAAATCGCACCACGTTTATTCATTTAACACCTTTATAAAAACTGAGTTCATTTACGTCAAAACACAAGAATTGCATACGAAAGCTGCATTATTTACCTTTAAAACGCAACTTGACTTTCGTCGATATGTTACTGGGATCAGAAGATTTTAAATTTTCACCACCGAGCTAATACAAATTTTATTGATCATTAATTTCACACGCGTAACTGACATTTAAAATCGCCGATCGCTTTAATCGTTGGTTCTGAGAGAACGGTTTATTTTACACAAAAAATTATAATAATAATTTTTGTTTAAAGTTATCTTAGCTACATTTTTTAATTCTAACAATTACTTTATGGCATACACATTCTTGGTAAAACGATGTTTTTCTGTTTCCTCCCTCTACGTGGGAGGTTTTAGAGGAAAGCCCGTCTTCTTTAGCGTCCCAAAATTATTATTTTTGTCAAAATTCGGCTTGTTCGTATGATTTATGGAGGCTCAGTGGTATTTTCGTCTGTGACGACTGAAGTAATTGCATAATGTAAATAAGATATTTAAAAATGATAGTTGCAGTTATATGCAGTCTCCTACAAACTTTTAACGTAAACGTACACGTACACGCTAAAGTGAAGACCCAGAAAACCAACAAACAAGGTCTAATCGTGAAACGAGTCGCGAAAATCGGCAAATAGCGCGATAAATGGTCGCGAAAACGCGAACGGATCCACGGTGTCGGTAGTGACGCTTTCTGGACGAAAAGACCACCAGAAAACGAACAATAGATGCAAAATTGCCACGTGGAGGCATAAAATTTTTCATGCAAGGCGCTAAAACTGGTAACTAGCATCAAACCGAACGGGCGTGGTGCCAACCGGCTAACAAATCCTTGTGTACTAATATTGAAAAATAAGGGGGCAAGCAAGTGTTGGCATTGGTGCCTGTCTGGAGCTCTTCGCCGTAGAGTTCTTCCAAAACGAAAAAGTTCTCGATCACCCAGGTAAAGTCTTACACACATACTCACACACACTCTCACATACACACATCATACTCATCCATTCATTCCACACACTTACCAATTAAGTTCACAAACACATTTTCCTACATTTACCAATAACCATATCCTATCCAAATTCCTACATTTATTGATTCTTTTTCCTACACATATCAAAAACCACATCCACCCATCCACAAACACAATTTCCTACACTTATCAATATATCATATCCTAACCTAATTTCTATAGTTATTAATTCCCTACTATGCAATCAATAGCCACCCATCCACCAACACAATTTCCTACATTTATTAATATATCATATCCCATCCAATTTCCTACATACACTAATTCCCGTTTCCTACACATATCAATAACCATCTGTCCACCAACACAATTTTCTACACATATCAATATATCCTATCCTACATTTACTAATTCCTTTTTCCTTCTAATATACACCTAAACCGACAATATGCCACGAACAAGATCCAAGTCCCGAAAACAGCCAGATCCTCCTCAACCAGCGAAAGCAGAGGCCGATTGGCAATCTGTTTCCGACTTCCAATCCTCTTCTTCTTCTTACGAAACTCCTATACATCGTCAACATCACGGCAAGTCTCCGAAAAATTATCAAAAACGACCACATCCGAATCGTCGCTCGACTACCTAAATCCCAAAATCCACAACCCAATCCAAACAATTCGTCAATCTTCCACCTTGTCATAGCCGGCGTGGCAAAAACCCTTTCTCAAAAATTAATCGAGGATAACTTGTTCGAAAATAATTTTCCATTTACCAAAGTAGTTCGAATAATCGCCCGCTCCACTAACCAACTCACCTCCTACATCAGAGTATTCACCAACTCTGAAACAAAGTTCGCTGAAGCGCTCTCGAGCGGTATTTTGATCGAGGATGAACGGTTGGCCTGTGTAATTCCACGATCAGGCAACTCTGTGCCCATTCGGTCAAAGTATTGCTCGAGATGCTGCGAAAGCGGACACTTCAACACAGAATGCCCTGAAAAATCAATAATTTGCCCATTCTGCGGGCTCAGCCACACGGACCTCTGCCTGCCCCACGATATCTGCTCCCAAATGTCCTAACTGTAGCGGTCCTCACCCTGCTTTCTCACCACGATGTCCTCACCGCAGCGCTCATCCCGCTAATTATAACCAAACCCAACCAGTATCCTCCGATATGAAATCCCGAATACATTTCACATGCATGCTCCTATTCAACGTCTTCCCTGAAAAGAGAAGCGCAATAACCCTATTCCTTAACCAAATCTCAAATGCATTGTATGGATGTGCTATAGCCTCTTCATGCACAAACAACCTCATCAATCAAACCTTCACCTACCTACACATCTAAAAAAACACACCAAACACATCATCACACATTCACACACACTCAAACAACATCCATATACATTCACTTTACCTCCACTCCGCTCACAATCCTAATTAATAAACACCTAAATCCTATATCACAATTAATAAACGCATAATCCTAACCAGTAAACACACAAAAACACCACAAACATTCAGACATCATCTACACTGTGAGCACCGTCTACACTCCTTAAGAGTCGCTTAAACAATCACAAGGACAGCGTGAGATTGGTTTTCTGTGGTTTCCCAATCTCATTGCACAATGATACCTGATCCTAGGTGAGGATATAGCTACAGCTATCCTCCACGCCTTTTTCCAACAACCAAAAAATGGCCAACAATCTGAAAGGAATCGTTTTTCCACGGAACTTGTACTTCGTGACAGGCTTGGTTCACGTGGCTAACTCTTCCGGAAGATACGATTTCATAAAAATTTAAACAAAATATCCAATATTATTATTAATTCGATGACATTTATGACTTTTAAATTTAGACAATTCTTTATTGACAGATATAATTTTAATTTTTTACTTCTCATTTATCGTCTCTATTTTGTTACTTAATTCTCATACAGCTTTTAATTTGAAACTGTTGAAAAAATATATGATGACCAAAAACGAATTGTTTAAGAGAAATGAATCGATGAAGAACCTCTATTTTGTTATGCTACTCATGACGATGCTATCTTGCGGTGCCAGTTTCGAAGTATAAATCCTTCTAAGACCCTCTTTATCTCTTATGCTTTCTTATATCATACTTTCTTGACTTTTTCTGTATCTAAAATATTAAAAAGATTGCAAGGAGAGTGTCTTATTTATAAAAAATCATATTCAAATTAATTTTGATGAAAATTCTCACGCCACCCTCGTAACGTTTATATTGCTTGTCCAAACATGTCATACAAACATATTAACAGAAATACTGTTACAAATTTGATTTTTACTAGCTTACATGTATCAATAAAATAGATATACAACTGTATATGTATAAATTTAAAAAAGCATTAATAAAAATATATCTAGAGTTCGCGATGAAAACTGAAATACTCACCTACTGTTGTGTATATACCTGAAGGCATTTATTTCTGATATGCATATAACCTTCCCGACATGGCATACTGACAATCATTTCATTAATTATGATGTTGCTTTTGTTAAATCCAAGTACGCAGGTAACCACCATTAAAAGAAAAACCATAATTGCTAGTCTGTTCAACATTTTAGACGAATTAAACTGACTCTTGTGACCATTGAAAAACCTGCATTAGATAAATTTCCTGACCTTATTATCTAAGTGTATAAACAATCTGAAATTCCCGCATTTAAAATTTTGTATTATGAGGTTTCTTTTATGTAAACATTATTTACACAAAACAAATGAGGAGTACTAACTAATCCAAAATAACAAACGAATATAAAATCTAGATAAATTCTTGCAAACTTGGACGTTTAATGAATAACAGTATGGAGTTAGAAATGAGTTTGGAAGAAAACTCTCGTATTCAAAAGACTAAGCAAGAAATACAGTAAATTGTATGTAAGAGCAATATCCGTGATAAAATTGGTATAGTTTCTGTTAACGAACTTGTTAAAACAAAAAAGTACGTGTAGTTTAAGCAAGAACAGGATATACACGATACGCAAAAGAGTAGATTCA
Source organism: Diabrotica balteata (assembly GCA_918026665.1). Classification (NCBI taxonomy): domain Eukaryota; kingdom Metazoa; phylum Arthropoda; class Insecta; order Coleoptera; family Chrysomelidae; genus Diabrotica; species Diabrotica balteata. The sequence continues at coordinate 85,627,964 of OU898276.1, forward strand.
GAAACTAAAAATGACGCTAAGAAAATATGTTTAATTTACGCACTAGTGGAGGTAATTATTAACGCCTACCAAATCGCATCAGGGACATATTGTTACGTAAAAATTAGTCATATTAAAAAAACCTGTAAACATGTTGTTTATTTACTAATATGTTCTAGATTCTATGAGACCCTTCAACTAGCTAGCGGAAATTCCAAGCAATAAACAAAAAACCGATCCATTGAATGAAAAAAAAACCAGCCTTCCAGTATTTTCGACAAGGGTCGACATCCTTGTAGTCTAGTCAGAGGGAATCGCCTGAACTCTCGAATAGCTGTATTTGGATATAAATAACAGGATTTTCATTGTGGAAGACCAGTCAAAGAAGATAAATCGCGCTCGCGTTTGAATTGTAACGCACGTATTATAAATGTAAATAAATTATATAATTATTAAGTGTAAAATAAATTAGGAGTAATAAAGACTTGTTCTTCCAACTTGCAGCAGTTTTAGGAAGGTTATACTTCATTATGGAGAAGATCAATGATGTCATTTACCGAATAAGCAAGATTCTGAGGGAAAATCCAATGATAGTACACCATAACCGGCTGGCGTCTTCCGAAGGTGACCACGACGTAGATGAAGAAGTCCAAGATGTGTCTAACGTCACGTTTGAGAAATCCATGGGTGCCTATGTAGGTACCGGTAAATCAAAACATGGTGTTACCACTGAAGAAAGGCAAGATCTACTCGAGCTTCCCGATGACTACTCACTGGCCCTTATCATCCCGGTCAGTATCAAAGACGCAACCGGGTTGGCATCCGTCTTTCGAGGAAAGTTTGGTCGAGTTGCAGAACTTCAATGCCAAATGCCAGCCCCAGGTAAAACCTTGAAACTCCAAGATAAATCACGTTACCTTTTCCACCTGGTAACAAAAGACACTGCCCGTGACCAACCTAACTAAGCAGATGGATGAGAAGACTTACTTCAATTGAGAGAGCACGTACTAGAGTCCGACGTGCAAAAGTTAGCCATGCCAAAGTTGAAGTGCCGCCAATTAGATTGGAGGGTTCTTAAAAGACACCGAAGTCCAGGTGTTAGTTTTTTGCATTCCGCATAGTTACTGGTGCGGAGAAAAAACGAAAAAACCGTCCCTTGTGATTTATGTACAACTGGAAGTTGTAAAAGGGGGTCCAGTTGCCGATACTAGCATGTCATTCCAGTTCCAGTCCCGACAATGTTCCAGAAGAAACCATCTTTTAAGAGGGGGCAATGTTACGTAAAAATTAGTCATATTAAAAAATCCTGTAAACATTTTGTTTATTCACTAATATGTTCCAGATTCTACGAGGACCTTCGACTAGCTAGCGGAAATTCCAAGCAATAAAAAAAGCACCGGTCCATTGAATGAAAAAAATCAACTGAAGCCTTCCAGTATTTTCGACAAGGGTCGACATCCTTCTAGTCTAGTCAGAGGGAATCGCCTGAACTCCCGAATAGCTGTATTTGGATATAAATAACAGGATTTTCATTATGGAAGACTAGTCAGAAAAGACAAATCGCGCTCGCGTTTAAATTGTAACGCACTTATTATAAATGTAGATAAATTATATAAATATTACGTGTAAAATAAATAAGTAGTAATAAAGACTTTAATAATTTTGTGAGTGTTATAATTATAGAACCTTTAATAAATAATAAAAACAATAAATTAGAATTAATAAAGACTTCAATATGTTAAATACTTATTTATTGCCATTATTGCTGAATTTTAAAACCGAGAAAATTCTTGGTTTTTGATCTGATGAAGTGGGTCTACAAAAATACAGAGTAAAAACTGAGTTGTAATTTTAAATTAAAAGGCCTTAAACTTACTAAGATATACACAATATATCTAATTTTAAGGTGAAATTAATAAATTTAACCGCAAAAGTTTAACACCACCAAAAATTATGCTTATTTTAACAGTTGATTTTCTAGTGAGCGGATTAACCGATTGTGCTATTTTTTTTTTTTTTTAGACTTTTTATTTTTTATATAAGATAAAGATAAAGATAAAAAAAAATTTATTTAGATAAAGATTTTCATGATAATCGCCAAATTTCGTATCGAATAAGCACATCAAACAGAAGAAGAAATGTTCAGTAACGACAGGTATTTATTTAGTTGCATTCTGACCTTGAAGCTATAAAGTTGACTTGGGGGTCATCAGATCTCCATCTGGCAATTTAAGTTAATTTTTTTTCGTGTTTTTGATATACAAGTTAGTATTTTTTATTATTTTATTGCAATTACCGATTTAAATTATTATATAGACTGTATATTCAATAACTATATTTTTTAGATATTTTACTTCAAGCCCAATTTATTATGGCTAGGTACAAACAGAAACAAAACCATTTGAGAGCACTTCCAATAGAGACGGAACAAGAGATATATAACATATTGAAGTCTTATCTGATCCTGAAGTAGATGCTACCCAGTATAGCGATCACACTTTGGATAAATAAACGTTAGCAGCTTTGGACAACGAATAATCTGTTTTAGACTAAAATACTTTGTAAAAAAGAACGAGACTACAAAATATAGAACTACAAGGGGGGATAAAAATATTAGTATACTATCGCAGAACCTTATTGTTCATTTACCTGGTATAAAACAGTGTGCAAAAAATTAAAATATAATTTTAGTTGGAATGTTGGAACTTGCTCATAGATGAAAATTCTTAAAATTCTTCTTGAAATAATAGTAATTTTACAAAAAAAAAACTTTAAATACAAATCGGTGATAAAAAAAGCATAGTTATTAAATACGCATAGCTGAACTTAAGGCGTTCCTTGGTTTACTATATACTGCTGGGTCTATTCGTTCTAGATGTCAAAACATGGAGGATTTGTAGTTAGGAGGTAAAGTGAGCATACTCATTTTCAGAACAACAATGAGTCTCCATAGGTACTTTATGCTTTTATAATGCCTTCGTTTTGAATACATAGATACACTTATTAAAAGACGTAAAATTGATATAAACTTGCTCCAATCTATATTGGAGCCATATATATACCATATCCATATTCCATATGGTGAATACTGCATCATTAATAAACAGCTGTTTTTTTTTAAGAACGAAACTTGCGAAAACTACAGAATAATTAGCCTAATAAGCCACTCACCTAAAACGATTTTAAAAGTAATACATAACAATATATAAAAAATGTGAAGAACAAGTCTCATTGACATAATTTGGATTACGCGATACATTAGGCACCCGAGAAGCCGTATTTGCTATACAAGTGTATATCCAGAGGTACAGGGATGTTAACTGGATATGTATATATTTGTTTTATTGACTACAAAATGGCATTTGATAAAGTGAAATATGACAAGCTCATATATATCTTGAAAGAAGCGGGATTAGATGATATAGACTAGTAAATTATATATAATTTATATTACAACCAAACTGCCAACAATAAAGTGAATACACACTTGATAGAGACAACCTCCATAGATACAACAAACAGAAAAGGATTCATTATCTCTCCAGTGCTATTTGACATGAACTCGGAGCGTATCTTCAAGTAAGTACTGGGACAACCACAGGAAGGCGTCTTAGTTAACATAGTGCTTCTAGATAACATTAGATATGCTGATGACGCAGTAGTTTTTGCAGATAGCCTAGATGGTTTACAACTAATAATGTCGCGCTTATCAGATATAAGTTGAGAATATGGGTTGCATCAAATTTTCTTAAATGTATAGGTATGTTTAGTATATTTTGTTTTTTTACCCTGAATTAAAGACAAATATGTATTTCTACTGTTTACTCTGCTGAATCTTTGAGATTGGCAGCTACAAGTTCTTAAACGCTGTATAAAGCTCAACGGAAAATGAAAAGATCAATGTTGAGTATATCGCTTCGTGACCGAGTTATAAATAAAGACTTAAGACGAAGAACAGGAGTTACTGATGTAATTTTCCGAATTTCCACACTGAAATAGAACTGGGCCGGACACGTCGTCCGAATCAGTGGTAAAAGGTGGACAAAGAGATTGCTTAAGTGAAGGCCGAAAATAGACAAAAGAAGTAGAGGAAGACCCCCTACACGTTGGACTGACGATCTCAAGAACATGTCAATAAATTGGATGAAAAGTGCTTAAGACAGAGCACAATGGACAAAAATTAGTGGGGGGCAATATCCAGCAGTGGGCGCAAAATGCTAAGTGATGATGATGATGATGATGACTGTTTACAAGCTCCTATGTCATTATTTCATTAATTGGCCTCTGGATCGCAGCAATACCCATGATATCCTATGTCACATTACTCGTTTTATACTTCTCAAAACTCTTGTCAGTTCGCCATGAACATTAGAGTTTGAGTCCTTTTCACATAACCTAAATTAGTATTACCTTGCATGTCAACATATTAAATGTGCATTAAACACGTAAATTTATTTTGTTTCGTGAATTTAAATCTTTGTTTGCTTTTATTATATGTACTTACTTTTTATAGTATTCGTATAATAAACAGCTGTATAATTTTAATATATTATTCGTATAATAAACAGTTTATACAGTGCCAAACAATATGCTCAAAAATTCAAACATGGGGCTTACATCAAGAGGGCAAGTGTTGGTAAATCTTGCTCGAAATATTCAAGTTAATAACGATGATTGCCTAGGAAGTTTAAACAATCTTGGTAAGTTTAGATATTTTATAATATGATTGTAGCAATAAATCTAGGTATTGTTTGTCCGTTTTTTTTTTATTGTAACATACCTAAATTATTGATTTCTAATTTTAGACTTAGTGGCGTTATATACTGTTGAAGATTCTCGTAATCAGAAGGAGATCGAACATAATGGTATTAACAGTAGGCAAATAAATAATCACACAGTAAAAAATTGCCATGAAAATTCAGTTTATACATCGTCGCTTGGATGCAGTAGTAGCCTATGTCCATTTTTGCCTAAATTGATATTTTAAGTCCATTTGAAAGTAAAAGCATCATTACATTGGATGCAGAAGTATTGTATGTCCATCTTATGTCCATGTTCAGTACCGTTGTTAGTTTTTATGCAAAATCAGTCTGGAGTCATTAAAGCTGAACTCACGAAGTACAAAGAAGTAAAGAAGAACCAGTGTACAGGTAAGACAAAAATTTATTGTCCATGTGTTTTTCTATCTCTTATTTTTATTTTATTATGTCAAATAGTAGGGCGACTTTACCCTATAGTGAGTAAGCCTAAAGTTTGTTTCTCAATAAACATGTTTTAGATAATAGTAACTGTTATGACAATAAACAAATTAACAAGTAAACAGATAAGATGTTAACTTCAGCGGCCAAAGATGACGTTTCCATTCCAAAATATGCCATTAAGTTAATGGATTCTGTAAATTTAGAACCATCGCCTATGCTACAATAGTTTTCTGATTCCAAACCTAGCAGATCCGTCAAATTGGTTAACACTAATGTGTTGGAAAATGATTTGAATATGTCATCCTCTGAGTCTGATCCTTATGCTTCCGATAACGGTGAAAATGATCCCGAATTTGTTTTTTTGGAACAAGAACCTGATCAAGATGAAGTCTCAATAAGAAAGTCACGCAAAAGAAAAAGAAACCCAATTTAATGGAAAAGAAATATAGTTAAGACATCTCGAAATAGCGGAAAGGAATACAACTCTTGGAAAAATAAACTTTAACCATCCCGCAAAAAGAAAGATCTATGTTATTGTAGAATGAAATGTATTTTCATGAGAAGATTCCTGAAGAAGAAAGGCAAACTATATTTGGTCATTACTGGAATCTTGGAGACATTAACAGACAGCGAGATTTAATTTCAAACTAAGGTCAAAAAAAAAATAAAAAAAGAACAAGAATTAACCGAAAGAAGATAAATATTGCTGCAGAGAACAATGAAGAATCGCCTTCTCCAAACCAACAGTGTAGAAAAACATCCACGTTTGATTATTCTTTTATAAGCGACAACATTAAAGTACCTGTGTGTAAGATTTTTTTTAAATACTCTTTGTATAAGTGCCCAGGTTGCTAAAACTGTACCTAATAAAACTTGTTTCATTGGTACGATTTCCGAAGACAGAAGAGGAAAGACCTGCAAAAACTCCTTACTCAACGAATCTGTCAAGAATCCGTTCGAGAACTTATAAATTCCTTTTAGACAATTGAAAGTTACTATTGAAGATAAAAACTCTGTATATAAAACATCGATATATAAGGAATACTGTTCCGATAGGAACATTACTGAAGTAGCAACGGAAAGTATATACAGGGCTGTCTTTAATTCAGGTTTTAATATATCATTCTTTCAGCCAAAGAAAGACTTGTGCGATATTTGTCATGGATTCGAACAATCGTCTACTGAAGAGAAATTATCAGCTGAAGAATTGTATCAACTTCACATGAAAAACAAGAATTTAGCCAAGGAATTTAAGGATAAAAATGAACAAGAGATGAGGAAAATCAACAGATTTGTTGTGCAATTTTCGATATACAACAAATACTTCAAGTACCAAAGCCGGAAGTTGAATTAGCGTAATATAAGCTAAAATTATCAACTTTTAACTTTACTATTTTCAATCTATGTAATAAAGAATGCAATTGTTAGATATATATGGTACGAAACCATAGACAAGAAAGGCTCTTGTGAAATAAGTAGTTGCCTTTAGAATTTTATAAAGCGTAATATTAAACAAGGTGGGTGAACAATGAGTTTTTATTTTTTTCTGAAAATTATGCCGGACAAAATATAAATAAACACTTATTTTCATTATATTATTACATTTCTAGATTATATAAGGTAACAATTTGCCATAGCTTTCTGGAACGAGGGCACACACAAAATGAGGGAGATAGTATTCATAGTGTAATTGAAAGAGCATCATGCAATATTACAGTCAATTCTCCTCACCAATGGTACACAATTGTCAGAACTGCAAAGAGGAATTACCCGTATAACGTCGTTGAATTAGACCAAAAAAATATATTTGATCTAAAAGAACTTTTAGGAAAAATATTCATTAATTGGGACAAGGATGAATCTAATGAGAAAGTTTACTGGAACAAATTAAGAATTCTACAGACTATCCAAATATGTGTTTTTTTTAATACAATTTTGAAGATATTGAATTTAAAAAAATTAATCTGGCCAAAAAGGGTAGAAAGACACTTCAAATTAATATAGAAGATATTGAACTGAAACCAAAGTATACGAGGCAAATTTCATTAACGAAAAAGAAATACGACCATTTGCAATTTCTTTGCCAGAAGAAATGTCAATATCATGACTTTTTTTAAAACCTGGCTTATGACAAAAAAGAACAGGGGAAGATTCAGATATTGATATTTTAATATTCATAATTGTTTAATGTTAGTTCCTAATTTTAAGTTAAATTTATTGGTTTTATTTTCTATTTTGTTCCACCTGTTCGATTTTTTAAGTAGTAATAATATTTTCTGTCTTTTTTTTAACACGGCCCAGCTGTTAATAATTTCAGAAACTTATTTGTTAAAGCTGAAAGCCGACAATATACGATTTATGAGTAAGTACACTGTTTTTGTTAAAATAATTTATACCTATACCTACTACATGATTAGATTATTAATATTATGGATTGATCAGAACTAGCCTAAGTACCTTCATGTAAGTATATTCCATGTCCAAATTTGGACATAGACTACATTAGTTGAGACTTTACTATTCTATGTCCATCTTTTTTTAGAATGTGGCTTTTATCGTGAAAGCAATGAACTGTAGGGAAAGTAGCTTTTTAAACATTGTTATACAATTTTCTGAAAAAAGAATTTTATAATATTTTGAGAAAAAAACAAAAAAAAATTGCTCTTCTGTAAAATTAGCATTTTGTAATTTAGGCTACTTCTGCATTCAAGCGACGACACATCCTGAGATAAACAAACTATAATTAGCTGATAATGATCCACAATGTTTACTTATTTTGGGTATGCAATTCTGAATGATTTTCAGGCCATAACCTTTTGTTAATCCAATTTTATTTTATTTTTTAGAATTAGTAGGCAACTCATTACCATGTAGCAAAATTTCAAATAACACATTGCTATTCAGCGAAGTTTCTAGTAACATATTACTATCCAGCTAGTTCCTATTTAGTTAAACGACAATGCTATCATAATCGAAAAAAAAACGAGAACGATAGTAAAACGAAAAATGCAGATGCCATAAATTATGTGGTAAATGAAAACTCTGGATTAGAATTAGTCAATGACACAAAAAATGATTCTGATTTTTCTCTCAACAGTACTAACTGCAACAATGACACCTTTAGTCAAGAGGAATTGACTGGTACTTCTTTTGCAACTGTTATAGATACACCGAGTGATGAATATACTACAAGGAAGAGGAATAGTAAAGCAGAACTTACAAAGTGGAAAAAACATTAAGATACAGCTTACAAGAGGATATAAAGTTAAAAGATAAAGATAGATAAAGATATGAATCTAAAGATAGAAGAAAACAATCAATAAATAAAAGAATCGCTAAACTCGTAAAAGCTAAAGAAAAAAAATTGGCCCAAGTTGTACCAAAGAAACCTATAACATCAAATAAACAGTTTTGTCAAATTTTTTTGGATAAAGTTATCAACCAAATGTTAAATCACTTTTGGAAAGTTCTGTCTTTTCATAAACAAAAAACCTTTCTTTAGTCGTTAGTAGACTGCAAAAAACCTGTCCAAAAACGAAGACCAACGTCTGGAAAACATGGGATGAGATCTGATAAAAATATTTATGATACCCCTTCTACTTCTCGTAGTGGTTCAAAAAGAAAAGCTCACACAGAAAAAATTGCAAAATCAAAGTTTGCCGCAGAATAAATCCTCATTACCTAAGCTTGAATCCCACTATTGTCAAGAGGACAGCAATAAGCTTTACCTGGAACCAATAATTTCTTCTTTTGAACAGTTTCATAGGTTGTACTTAAAATATGTAAGAAAACAGAACAAGAAGGACTGTCCAGAACAAGTTTCAGAGAACTTCTTGTTTCAAAAAATATTTCACTATTTACGCCTAAAAGGATCAGTGCGATACTTATTGTCAGCACAGCGTTGGTTATTAGTCTAATGAAGATTATGCGTTATATATCAATGAGAAACAATTGGCTTGGGCAGAAAAAAGAGGAACACGGGAAAAGGAGTACAAAACAAATGCAAAATCCTTTGCCTTGACACGCAGGCAGTAAAGCTGTCACATTGCCCAAAAGCATCTGCATTGTATCATAAAATAAAGAGTGCTTGCCACAATTATACGGTGTTTGATATGACAACATTGGATGTCATATATGCTACAGGTAGGACGAAAGCGAAGGCGAGCTAAAATCGTCAAATTTTGTTAGCGGTTTAATAAAGTATTTAGAAAAGTTAATTTTAAACTGGTCTCTTGGAGTAGATCGTTAAATAAATATTTGAAGCGATAGCTGCGGCTATCAAAATAAAAATAAAATCCTTACTAATGCTCTTCTTCAATTTGCAAGAGTGTAAGGTAATGAAATAATTTATAAAAAAATATATACTATGCACCTACTACTACTACTATTGTTTAAATAAAACTGTATTATATTTTAGATGTTCGTTCATTCGTCCAGGTACGAAGACCACAGATCCAACAGTACACCAAATGTGTGCCATTAAGTACATTTAAAAAGGAAGACTGTACTATAAACTAAGCTTTATCGACAGCACTTTTACGGAACTGAAACGTCGTGCGAAAAAAATATCTGACGACCCGTATCCACAAATGTACAAAAAAAAACCAAAAATAAATGAATTAAAATTTAAACATTTCTTCTTCTTAGAGTGCCGTCTCCCTACGGAGGTTGGCAATCATAATGGCTATTTTTATTTTAGAACTTGCTGCTCCAAACAAATCAATCGATCTGCATTGGCACCAATCACGTAGATTCTTTAACCATAAGTTCTGCCTTCGGCCAACAGATCTTCTTCCTGAATCTTTCCCTGTATTATCAGTCTCAAAATTTCATATTTTGGTCCCCTCATCACGTGGCCTAGGTATTCCAGTTTTCTGGTTTGTATAGTGGCGATTAGTTCTGTTTCTTTACCAACCCTCTCCAGTACTTCTTTATTTGTAATTCTATCAGTCCATGATATTTTTACAGCAGCTTAAAACTGTTAATACCTTTTGCGGCTCATTCTTGTTACGATAACTTACCACATTAAACTATGTTTTTATTATTCTGAAAACTTTAATCATTTATATATGTATAATTAACTGAAAAATATAGTAAAATACAAGTAAGTTTTTTGTTTCTTTTGCTACCACTTATGCCATTAATTTTATGAATACGGTACCCTACCTCCTATGTCATTTTGTAATTAGATGTAAGTGTGTTTTTGTACATGTCAAAGATTTCTTTATTAGGTTAAACTAAACTGATTTTCTAAAAGAAGGTAATGAAAAAACTAATAATAATTTGTAAAACTTATGTAAAATACAGTTTTTATGCTCTCCTGTAAAGTTGAGTATTTTGACATAGGAGGTTATGAACTTTCACAAAGTTAAAATTTAAAATAAACAAATTGTATACCTACCTATATATACTAAAGGAACGAATAATAAAATTATAAAAAAATTACCGTTTTCTTTATAATATTAATAATAATGCATAGGAATTCTGCTTACCTTAGATATGTGCATAACTTTAATCAAATAGTTCAACACATTTTCCTCTAAGCTTAACATATCCCTCCTTACAAGGTACATCGATAATATGCTGTAAGGTTTTATTTACACTTTTAGCTTCATTGTTGTAAATAAAGCAAATTACTAGAACTAAAAGTACTGTAAATAAAACTAGTTTATG